>LPNX010779593.1:107253-196996 GCA_001517045.1 Pseudotsuga menziesii
CGTGGTTTTTGGTTCTGATCCTGCAGGAAGACGCCCCCTGCATCTCTGTTGGGTAGTTATTCTTTTCTTATGCATTATGCAAAGGGGTCTAGTGACAGGAATATATGTTTTTGAAGAGTTCCGAGTGGTGACAAAAGCAAGAGAGATATGAATCCTAGATTCCAAGACTACTTCCAGATGAAGATCACTTTGTATGCTCATGACATTAGTTTCTTTTCATATGGTGGTGTAAGTACAACTAGGTGGTTTGACATCTGGTTCTTGAATTGGATCAGCGTGGGACCATGGATCAGTTGTCTTTTCTTACAGCTCCAAATGGTGGAAAGTGGTTCACCAGATATGAGAAAGGCACAGGTGCCTCTTGATTCTACTGTTCACATGCCCATATCTATAGAAACCATATTCAAAACCTTCCTTTAAGATCACTTTGCCACTAGATCATGCTTCATGTGCATTAGTAGTTACTGGTATTTTGGCTTATGATTTCCATGGTAATTCATTGCTCTTGCAGTCTATCATTCAATATCCAAATCAAACACAGGTTGATTTGTCTCCTTTTAGACTTCAGTGGCTCACCTTAGACAGCTTGAACCTTCAAATTTGCTATCTTCAATGTTGCAGTAACCTGAGTTCTTTCTTAACTGGAAATGGGTGGGCAGTCCTCTTTAGAAGCAGAGAATATTAGCAATTTAATATTTCAAGTGTAGGCTTAGGAGTCTTGAATTCCATCAATTCCACTTTGGATACTCTGTCTTCCAAGCTGTTGCTCCCTGGTTTCTCCATGCATTACTTTTATGAAGGCATGGACATTTTTACCAAAATCAATAACAATACACATCATTTGTTATAATTTAAGGGCCAGTTATATTAAAAAAGCATAGTACATGCTGGCTTAAAAAAGTAAACCAGCGCTGTGGTAATATTGCATTTTTTTCCCTAAAATTTGCTGGGCCAAGTTTCCTTGCTGTAATGGTTTTGGAAACCCATACCTATTTCCAAGATTCACTCAGCTTAGTTTAAAATACATGTAGCTTTTAATTGGAACATCTTCTCCATAGAATTTGAGCTCAATCTCTCATACTTTTCTTTTTGTCTCCTTTCAGAGGGAACTAGTTGAGAAGTTGCTCCAAGAATCCTCCCAATCCCATGCCATAATTTGTGATAACCTAAAGAAGGCGTATTCAGGAAATGATGGTAACTCTGAGAAGTATGCAGTTCGTGGTTTGTCACTTGCTGTGCCATGAGGAACTGGTTGAGAACTAGGAATCCAATTTGTGTGTCTGAGGTTGATCGGGGCTTCCCAAAGAGAAATATCTTTGTAAGTTCAATATTCTATGAAGCACAAGCACTTCTAAAAGCCCAATTCCTTGGCGCGATCAGACTTTAGTTCTGTTATAGAACTCAAGGCCTGATTACAAAGCAATGCATACAAAATAATTAAAGAAGTTACACTATCCTCAATCTTAAAATGTATCATCGTGTTTATTAGCGGGTTTGTTAGAGAGGCCTAATCAAGCATAAAACTTTCCAGATACAAGGAGAGATTTGTAGCTGCTTTGCCTGAGTCTCGGCATTCAAGTGCTGATTTTAGTCGTCCTGTATTTACCACAGTGGCATTTTACTTATGTGCAAGAAGGAACAAGGTTAAGACCATAAACTCAATTGAGATTTTTGAGTTCTTTGTAATGAGGCAATTATTTACACAATCTTAAGCTGTTCGATTTATTGGCCATGAATAATGGCAGTTGCCCTGCACTTCATTTGTTATACAACACTAGTTCACAGGAGGTAACATTTCACTGGATGATATTGGATGCAGCTAAAAGTGGACAGGACAAGATTGATTGAGATTTGTGGTACATCCGATTCCGAATTCTCAAGTGTAAGCTTCATCACTGCAGCTCAAGTTTAGCCTTATCGTGCCTGTATCTGAGGCCTTTCAATATTGTTTATATCCTGGAGCATTGAAATTTGCACCAGATTATCTGTATCCAATTGTATCTATTTAAGTATCCAACAAGGATGAGAAGCTTTTGCACAGCATCATGTATCTTTGTCTTAATGTTATTTCCTCTTCTGATATATATTATTATTATGTGTCAGGTTGCAGCATCCATGACCGACCTTTGCTTTGATGTTGTTGGAATTTCCAAAGAAAAGAAGGATCCAAAGTCTGTGAAGAATAATAGAGGTATGACTACATACAGAAATCCCTTTGCTTTCCATCTAGAATAAAATAAACTCTTGAAACTGATCGTAGGTATTGCCAAAATAATTACAGTTTGTTCTTGATATTATAAGTAAACCCCCCACCAAACTGGATGGAGTCCTCTGGCTGGAGCTTGGAACCGCGGAGGTATACGCAATTTTGAAATATTTTTTTTTTTTTAAAAATTCCCTGCCGTCACTTAAGCGACAGTTATTTCTGTCGAAAATCCGACGCTTACTCTATATATCCATCGCTTAAGCGACGTCTGTCAAGCTCTTAAACAGTAATTTAAAAAAAAAATTTGAATAACCGTCGCTATATCCGTCGCTTAAGCGACGTCTGTCAAGCTCTTAAACAGTAATTTTAAAAAAAAATTGAATAACCGTCTCTTATCCGACGGACCGTCTGTCGCTTAACCAACGACAGGAAGGTTATTTTCTTAAAATATTTCATTACCATCGAAAACAAGTTGTTGCTTAACCGACGCTTTACATTTAACTGACAGTATACTTCGGTGTCGCTTAACCGACGGTTTTGAAATATGTCGGATAACCGACGAAAAGTTTCCGACGCTTAAAAAAATCAATAGTGCCGTACATGCGACAGGGAAGTGTCGAAAATCCGACAATACGGCCGTCGGATTTTTGGTCGAAATGTAGTAGTGCAACCAGATTATTACTCGGTTTGGGACTCCGAAAGAGCTTGTCACTGACCATGGCTCGCACTTTCATAATTGTATGATGGAATATTTGGCATCAAAGTTAGGGTACAAACAAGAGAATTCCTCCTCTTACTACCCTAAAGCGAATGGACAGGTAGAAGCAGTGAACAAATCACTCAAATCCATTCTCCAACGAACCATTGTACAAAGCAAGAATAATTGGCACATTATGTTATATCCTGCTTTGTGGGCATATAGAACCACTGTTAAGACTGCCATGGGTTTTTCTCCATATCAACTTGTACATCGAGTGGAGTCGGTATCGCTGGTTGAGTGCGAGATTCATTTTTTAAAGCTATCCGTAGAGCTCTTACCAGACACTTCACCATTGGAGGAGCGTTTGGTCCACCTTGAGCAACTTGATGAGCAGCGTTGAGATGCCTTGGTGGCTCTAGAAGTAAATAAACGTTGTGTAAAGGTCTAGTATGATAAGTCTATCTGTCCAAGGAGGTTTAGTGAGGGAGACTTGGTCCTTTTGTGGGATCAACCGAAAGAACCCTTAGGGGCAGGAAAGTTTAACCCCGTGTGGCATGGTCCTTACGTCATCAAACATGTGTTAGAGAAGGGCACTTATGAGTTAGTGGATTACGAGGGAACGGCCTTGGCAGAGCCTAGGAATGGGCTCTATCTCAAAAATTACTATGCATGATTTTTAGCCAAGGCTGGTTATTGTATATTATTGTATAGTTTTGCATAGGTAGGTATTTTTCTTATAGTGATCGAGTTTGTGATTAGTTTTTGTTTCTTTTGGCAGATGTCAATGGAATCTTCCACCTACATAGGATTCGTAGATGGTGCAAACCATCACACTCAACACTCAGCCTCTGCTGCTTGGGTGATTTATACTCCTATGGGTCAGGTATTGTCTTCAGGAGGCATATGTTTACGGCCATCTTCGAACAATGTTGCTGAATATAGTGTTGTTATTGAGCTTCTACGGGATTCCATTTTACATGGCGTTCTCTATCTTGAGGTACGTCTTGATTCGGAGTTAGCAGTATCACAACTTAATGGTTTGTACCATGTTAGAGATCCGATGTTATTAAGAATATTCTTACATGTGAGATTACTAGAATGGCAATTTGACAATATAACATACATACATTTTCCAAGAATCAATATTCAAGTTGCTGACTCATATGCTAACTACGTGTTAGATTGCCATTTGTTTCATACACAATAAATTCATCACAAACAAAAAAATTTACACATGTAAATAAATAAATCGATCATCATAAAAGTTTTTTTAAACATCTAGAATGTGGTAATACATAGTGTCTGATACAAAAATGGGGCTCTCGAGCCACCAAAATATAATACACTGTAATACAAAATGTATCACTCCCAGGTATCTAAGCCTGTGGAGGAGGAGGGGGGTTGTGATCATGGAATGTCACTATGACTCTAGCTAGCCATCGAAATAATTTCATCCATGCTCGTGGTACACCCACCACCTAGTGCTACATGGCCTCAGGAAAGTCCTCAACTTGCGCCATGAGAACTCTATGTGTCAGCCTCACAAAGTTGGTATGAATGCTTTGGAGTGTTCACTCCGCATCCACACCCATGATATCGTCTCCTCTTCCCCTCCGTCTATGACGAGGGAAGCCTTCAGGCCATCGTGGTCACACATCTACATGCATATGGTAGATGTCACTATTTATTGTCACCCAAAAACATGTCTTTTGATTCCATATAATCAGAAAACACAAAAAAATTAAATAACACAAAAATTTAAAGGGAGGGTCGAGATTAATTACCTATGTCACCGTATGCCGATCCTGGTGGTAGCGGCATTTCTGAGTCCCCCCAAAAATATATCCCCACATAGGGGTAGTCATCAATGGCAACTATCTGTCGTCACCACCATGGAAATAAATCAGCTGGATAGGGGTTGGACACCCTACCTCCACCTAGTCCGCACATCACATCTATCCAACGCCGCTGGGCCAGATCTCGAACCCCGTGTAGAGGAACGTCAACTCTTGGGCTCAATCCTGGAACACAATTGAAGAAAAATGTGCTCAGTATGCTGCTGAAATCAAATTTTCGCACTTTTCCCATCTTACACTCACTGAGCTGAAGTTTCATTTTGCCCAGTAGTGCAGTGCTCCAATCATATACCATGGGTCTCATGCACTCCACTGCATAGAACACCAGAGGCCACGAGGCCTGCTGAAGTGAATCCAAGCTTGCTATCCTGCCTAGTGTCAGTAGGATGGCCTTTAGGCCCAGCACCTATATGGAGTTAGTTGGGATCTGACTCCCCACCTTCTCCATGTCCGGATAGTAGTACACCGCAATGTACTCATCTATAGTCAGGCCACCTCCGGGCCTGCGAGAACGTAGGTTCACTACTTCCCCCCGTCGAGAAAGTACAGCAATAAATTATATGTCCTCCACCTCTATGGTGAGGGACATCCCATATATCTAGAATGACTCTGAGTCTAGATCCCAGTAGTCCACCAGTATCTGCAATAGTCCTGGTTTGGTCCTTAAGCCACCAAGACACCAAAATTTTTAGATCCCACATGCATGTAGCACTTGTTAATCCATTAGATTGGCCCTTACTGCCTCTTTTACATCACCATGTTCACAGTCTCTCCATTCTACGACCATCCTGCACAAAAAATTGGAAGTTTACCCATTAGAACACTTAAAAAACCTTATACGCGGCCGCATACGTGACTATTTTCCAAACAGCCATGTATGTACACAAGCGTGAGGGAATTTTCCATATATATCCATCCCTATACACAGAAAAACCCTCGATTTCCATGTGGGCCGCAGCGCCTAATTTAGATTGGCCTAGAAATCCAAAAACACCATGGAATTTGACAAAAACTGCATCAAAATGGAAGAGTAGAGCATGGGTAAGTACGTGGAGGAAACGGTAGTGGATTCAACCGGCTGGATCTCCTGGAATTCACTGTTGAAAATCTGAGCTCAATTGAGTAAAAATTTCAAATGTTTTGAATTTTTTACTATTTATAGAAAATTTTCAAATTTTTGAAAATTTTTACCCCCTTTCCTATAGTTTGGACTATTTCTAATCACTTTGGACCGTTTTTGGACTAATTTATGATGTAGGATACCTTTTTGAGTGTTGTTTCAGCCATTGGATTGAATTGTTCATGCCAATATCAGGTATCATGTCTAAACTAGCATATAGGTTAGGTTTCATCACCATTTGCATTTTGCATGACCTTATGACCGTTTCATTAGAGCCTTAGGCACGAACCCACTCTATTATGTCACGGAACCTTCTTGTTGTTTTAGAAGTGACATGATATGAGTGGTAGAGCTTGACCTTACATGGGTACCCTAGCTAGTGCCTTATTTGCATTTGGTGTCCATGCTGATGTTTTGTCCCTTAGGGTGTGGGAATCTGTTGTATAGTATTTCCATGACATTTCACAAGAGCCTCATACCCCTCTTGATCTTTTGCTGGCCTATTTCCCTCAGGACTCCCTTATGTCAAGTTGTAATTGCATTATCATGAGCTTTTTCTGCCTTATTGAGCTTTATGCCGGCTTCCCTAACATTGAGTTTTAGCCATATAGCCTGAGCTTGTCTCATGTCTAGCCATGCAGAGCCATTTTATATATCCTTTGCAGCTTGATTCCCTATTTTTACCGGGAGGGGATTTTCCCCCGAGTGTCGCTATCCCACATATGTATCCTTGCATTGAGCATAGGTATGTTCCACTGCTTGGAACTAGTTTGTTTTCTCCTATGACACTCATCTCCTCCTATTCTGTAACTATAAAGCAATTTTATTCTTTTTCAAGATTTTTAAATATTTGAAAAATTCCAAAAAAATAAAAAACTAAAAAGTCGGACAAGGAAAGATGTTATCTTTGGCAGCTGTCGAGTCGTGTCACCTTCGAATAGAGCAGTGTATATCACATCCGTTGGTTGGGTTTATAGTTTGAATTTATGAGATGTACTCATTTATCTGAATTTATCTCCACCGACTGGTTAAGCTTCCAGTCCCCATGGATCCTCTGTCGATGCCTCCTATGTAACAGAGATGTCCCAGTTTTGTATATTGAGTCTATACTTCTTTTATTCAGTCACCATTCCTTGTTATGCCCTTGGTCAAAGGAATTTGAAACCTAAGTCAGCCATTCCTCAGTTATCTTAACTTTGCATGTCAGCCATTCCTGGTATATTTACTGGTTCATGCACCTTATGATCGAGTCCTTCCACATTATACAGCTTTGCTAACTACCTCGTGTTGGATGATAGGAGATGCCTTAATGCCCTCCTTCCAGCAGATTTCATCCCATCGACTTCAAATCATTTATTCTGAGATTGGAATCTAGAGTCATTTTTGAGTGCCTTGAGACTTGCAGTCATCAGTGGCAGGTTCTCTCACCATCGACAGTATTTGGGAATACATCAATGTCCCCTGATCGATGGGTCTTTTCAAGTGTTCAACCCAAACACATTTATTCACACTTGTTAGTTTGCACTCTACTAGTACCTTGATTCCCATTTTCATTATCGGTGGGTGATCTCGCGTCTGTTAACGGTATACATCAATGACCGGTAATCAGATGATGGACTACTATGTTTGACCTTGACACCTCTATTCACATAGTAGGACATGTACTCGTAGCAATTTGTGTAGAAGACCTTCTAGATTGGTGGCATCTCTTATATGTTGCATCCTTGATCGTGCCAGTGTTCATGAGATTTCAGCTCTCGTGACTTGATTCCAGTATATGTCAGACATTTCCAGCTATTATGGAGATCTTGGTCCATTATATATCTTCATCCATTATGGAGATCATGATCCTTTGTATATCTTCATCATGGAGATTCTGATCTATGTATATTGTACATGGCAATGACCACTTATGTGATAGTTTGTATCATGCCTATTCATGACCATTGTACTCTTATGTATCCAGGACTGCTATATGTATTTGTAGTTATGTGCAGAGTTGTATCATTGTACTATGCTGATTGGGTGGTTGGTATTCCATTTGGGATCCTTCATCACTCCACTTCTGGGATGGACTTATAATGTATTTCGGCCATCATATGACTCCTCTGACCTCACACATTAGGGGGCATCTGTTATAGCGGATTTTACCACTCCAGGTGAATCACACTTGTATGGCCTTCCCCTGTCCCTCTACAGACTCCTTAGACCCTTTGGACTATTTTTTTTCCTTTGATGTTTCCTTAACCATCCCTAAAAACATGTGAAAATTAATACACGCGGCTTTTAAACCCCTAATCGCATATATACACGGGTTTTACTCCTAAAACTGCATACATCGGGATGTGTGCATAATCCAAACCCTTTTGGAGTTTTCCTTGACATGGATCTGACTCACTTGACTCCTGGCCTTCCCTATGCCTTGAGATCGCTTGAATCCGACCTTTCATTACCCCTTTGAAAATCTATATAAGGAACTCTTTGGTACATTGAAGGCATATGAGAGAATTGAGAGCAAAGAAACTATAGTCCATTGTTGTCGGAACTTGTGCTTGAGTCTGCATCCCTTTGTCCCTTGGAGCACTTTTGTGTTCTTCCCAAGCTTTCCTTTTGCTTGTGAGCTTGCTATCGAGAGATGGAGGATTGAGGTGGTGGAAGCCTAAGTGGGGGATTCAGTTTCTCCGATTTGCAGACGTGCCGACAGAGGTTGTATCCATTGTAATCTCTGATTTTATATTAATTAAAATATATTTTCCTATCCAATAATGTATGTTTGAATGAATATTTTATCCATGGATGATTTCAAATGCTTATACATTGTTGATTATATATGCTAGAATAGATCTAACACCCATATATATAGTATGCTTGTCTTGTTTACTTGTTGTTGAGGAAGTGATTTATCAATTCAAGCTGAAGTTAGATAGCTCAACGAGGATCTACTTCAATCATCCAGAATAAGGTACGAGGTCTGATCCTTTAGTGTTAGATATTTAATTTATATTGCATATTGGAAAGGATTGATTTCTGTAGTCAAGCTGTCTGTTGTGGTACCCCAAGCCATAGGAATTTCTCTCCCTAACAAGTTTGGTTTTTATTCTGGACAAGTTTGAAATGTTTTTTCACCAAGGTTAAAGTCACCTTTTTCACGGTGTGTCAGAATAAGTTTTGGATTTGTGCCAACACGACGTAGGAAATTGGACTTCCCACCCGATATCTCCCTTCATATTTTGCGTTGTCTTTTTGCCACAGGATTTACCCCTTTGTCGAAGGTTTTTGAATTTTTGGCCAATGCCATTACGGATATGTTTAAGGGTTGGAGCCAATATGTCTAGCTGTGCTTAGCTTTTTGAAGATGACATTTCTTTTCCAGGCCCTTTTCATCAATTCAACCGACAGTTGTATCTAAAGTCTCCATTCATAGCCGACGTGATTGGTTTGGACCTTGTTTTCACTGCCAATCAAAAGTCTCTTCATGAGTCTTCCAAAAAAAAAATTCCTCGATTTTTCTTAGCAAAATTTTATGACAGTGTTGATAGAATCTGAATATATTTCTGAAGAAGGCAACATATTTGTTGACTTGTAGCCGACCTTTCGTTCCTAAAACCTTTGGATGGAAATTGTTGACGTTGTTTTGCGGTTGGTTTTTTTATGAAGAAAGCCAATACATGCGGCAGAGTTGGGATGTTATAATCAATACTGTCGGGAGAATCCTCTGCCTCTTTTCAATCCGAAATCATAGAATTTCTTGATAAGTTTTTAGGCACCAAACAAAATTTTTCGCCTGTATGATTTAAATTCCCAGGGCAACATTTAATGCATGTTTATTGTTTTTTCTATGTATCTCCCATGAGGCTTTCTTAATGGATTGTTCCTCCATTTTTTGGCACATCCACCTGTCGATTGCTTATTGGATCCTATGGTTTGTCTCACCTGCTCCATGCCCTTTCAACATTTTCTAGGTAGGACTCTAACTTTGTCCTTGATTTGTTTTGGTAAATGCGGCATTTTGGGATTTCATTTTTTTATAAAATTAGAGTTTTGCATCTACCATGATTTTAAAGTTTTCTCTTGCATATCATAGGGTTTCTTTCCTTTGAGCTCGCATACCTATGTAGGTTTTTCCCCAAGTCAAGTTGATTCAAAATCCTGGGAATTACTAATTCTTTCTGACCTAGTTTACTAACCCATCTGTAGTGATTCATATTACCTACTTCACGCCATTTGGCTCCATTGCTCAGACCATGGACATGGATAGCTTATCCCCCTAGTGTTTTAATAATGAGCCTAAGGAGGGTTGAGTTTTTCACTGGCCACTCAGTGTCTGGTTTTTGTTCATTTACGGTGATAGGGGATTAGTGAGGCCCTGAGATCAAAGGGAATCATTTTCCTTTGATTTTTGTCCTAGGTTCTTCATCATAGAGTATACTGCCTTTGTGGTTGTCGCCATGGTTTCAGAAGGTTTTGATTCAACCTAGGTTTTTTGGGTTTCCATCAATTTCCTTTTGAATTTTTTCCCACATATCATGGATTTAATGAAAGGGTTTTTTTGCGTAGGTTTTAGAACCGGTTTTTGATGTTTCTTCTACATATTAGAAGACTGATTAGAGCCCACATTTGAGCTAGTGTTTGTCATCCCGGTTTAACATTGTCGTAAGTTTAGTGTATAATGGTATACAAAGTCTCTCTAAATCATAGGGTCATTTTTTGATGGATAAAGATTATTCGGTAAAAGGTACAATTATTATTCTCCATGCTTGCAATCTTGTTCTAAAAATAAATTATTATTTGTTAGGTAAGATTTCTTGTATATCTTACAATTTTACAGTAGTTTCTGATTTTCCTCTTTATAAGAATTCATGTTGTTTTTAATCGCAGGGACATTAAGTTTTTTCTTGATGTGATTGTGTCACATCCTTAGTCCTCACACAACACCATTCCAAAGAAAGGAAAGAAGAAATCCAAGGCTACTGAGGAGGACTCAGACTTGGAAGTCATACCTAGGATAGAGATAGTTTATGAAGATGCCAAAGTTGTCGCCGAAGCTGAACCAGAGTTCAAATGAGGAAAGATATATCCCATGATCAAATATAAGAAGGTCCCATATGTGGGCTTAGAAGACATACCCCTATATGAAAATATAATGAGATCCAGGATCACGAAGGTACCATGCGACCTTAATTGTTCCCTTGTGTTGAAGTGATCAGCTGGATTTTACCTAAAGCAGACACAAGTGATATGATCATGTATAACATTGAAGGAAAAGGTTTTTCCTCCTTCACCCCTACATACATAGCCAAATATTGCAATCTACCAATCCCATAAATTAGCATGACGGATGACTGGATAAATGGTTTGATTTTAGACTATATCGAATGTGCAAATCTAATGATGATAGCGGGAAAGTCATTTTGACAGAAATCCTATGGAGAATATGAAACTACCGCTTGCGCACGCCTTACAGAATGGTAGCCCTAATGCTCAATAGAATTTTTTGGCAGGGCCAATGGGAAGTTCTATAAGATAGTTTGGATCCCTCTAATGTATTATGTGACCATGCAAGGTGCTATATTCAACTAGGAATATATTGTAGCTAACAGCTTGTATTCCTACATAGGTGTTGCACTAAGAGGACTGCTCCATAGAAAATCAAAATTCTACATGGGGTCATATTTAATTGATTGTATCTTGTGCCTGTAACCATTATTGAAAATAAATTATAGCTAGAATGAGGCCAAGACACCCATTTACACTGCATATAAGATCTTATGGTCCCATAAGTATCACAACTTCTATAAGCTTATATGTGAGGAACTTCTGATGCTAATTTACTAGTTGATATTTCTTTAAGAGTGCAAGTGTATGTTTAAGGGAGCACTTGAAGTTGTAAGGGAATATGGAGATTATTTTTTCTATTAATAAAGAACCTATCTGAGGATGTACGGAGGGACTAGAGCCCCACCACTACTTCATAAATATGCCATTGATTACATCGTGCATAAAGAAGCAGTAAGACATTTTTTTATGGATGGATTCAGGAATTTTCTATTTGACATGAAGAAAGCAGTATACCCACCAATCTCTTTCTATGTTGGCAGCTACAAGTTTTCAAAAGTTAAAAGCATGATGGATTTTATGAAGGACCTAAAAGATTTCCACTTCTGTGAGAAGAGTTTTCATAGGAATGATTCCCAGGGAAAAATTGTTGCACATTGTGCACTGGTAAAGGTAAATTTTGAATACTCTGAATACTTCGAAAAGGATGAAAATATTTTCAGAAATGCATACAATATGGCCACTTTGAATAAGCGGTTCAGATAGAAAATCACAACAAAAGGAGGAAAGGGAACCAACAACACTACAGAACAGAAGAAAAAAAATCAAGAGGAGGCTACTAAAAAGAAAAAATAAGATCATAAGTTAGTAGAATATGCTGAAATACTATTAGATGAAGAGGCTCAGAGAGAGAAATTATAAGAAGAAAGACTTCAAGAGGAGCAGGAAGAAAGGCTGCAAAGAGAAATAGAGGAATGAATACAAAACGAAGTTGAACAAGAAGCCGAGGAGTTAAGGAGAAAAGGACAAGAAGATAAAGATAAGGAGAATTTAGAACAGGATGTGGATACTTCCCAGGACAATCCAGAAGATCCTCCTTCTACCTCAGTCAACACAATACAAAGAGGTCACCTCCTTATTTCTGAGTTAGGATTGGTGCCATTTATGCCATCCAAACAACATGTAGTGGAATGCATGGATAAGGTATTTTTTGGCCCTAAATGGAAAACCATTGTTTGGAGGTCCAAAAAGAAGATGAAGATGGGTACCCAGCCTTAGGTAACCACAGTCACTAAAAAATATATCATGATAGGTACCGATGAATATCCACAACTGATGGCCTCAATCAGTGTCGCAGCTGCTCAATAAAATGCCTATAGTGTTGACAGATTGAAACCAACTATAGATCAATACAAGGAAAATATGGTAAGAGTGAAATATACTCTGATGAAATAAAGTGGGAAATGTCGAGAATTAAAGAGAAAACATGAGGCGAATCTCTTAGATTTTGAAAGGCTCCAAAAGGCTTACCAAGATTTGGAATAAGAAAAGGATGCCTTGATTCTTTCATTCACTATCTTATAAGGAGAGAAGAAGGACTCTAAAAATAAGATTTCAGAATTAGAGGAATAGAAATCCGCAGCTGACAGGAAAGCAGAAGAGGTCAGGGACTGAGTAAGAGAACTGGAAGCACAACTCAAAATGGCCAATGAAGGAAAAATTGATATCACCCCCTTTTGAGATCAATCCCAATTAATCAGGAGTAAAATATTTCAAGTTCAATTGAAACTTGCTAAATATATGTATAAGATCAAGCAAGTGGAAATGAGGTTGCAACAAATATCCACAATATCGATTGATTTCAAAACTAAGTTATCAATGGTTGCAGAAAATGATTAGGGTCAACTGATCTAGCTAGAATCTAATGTGACATTCCCTAATAATTTTCCATAGAAAAATGCGGAAAGATTGAAAATAGAATCTGAACTCCTGTATTTCAGTAGCAAGTCCACTGCCATACTGACCACTACGGTGGGAAAAAATTTGGAGAGATGTGTGGATTTTTATAAAAGGATGCTCACAACACATAATAGGTGTGAAACCTATGCAATAAAAACAATTCAGGAATTTCCATACCAAGAGGACCATTTCAAATACCTTCAGGACAGATTGCAGGAGGAAGAGCTTAGCATACACCAAATTAAAGACATCACTGGGAAAGGAGTGAAGGACTGGGTTGCACAAGCTGCAGTCAACAATTTCCTTCTAGAAGACTTGCTTAGACTAAATCCACCCAAGGCAACAGAAATCAATTCACAACTGGCTATACATGAAGTAATAGTTAGATTGTTGAAGCATACAGATTTCAAGGCTATTGCTGCAGAAGCTAACGCATGGAGTGAATTTGTTGAGAAATCAGTTGGGCCCTCTTAAGTTTTATCTCATTAACATTTGGAATTTTCATGTAATTTATTTTTATCTTATTTCCTATTTTCCTAGTGCAAGTCACTAGAGCATGAATTTTGTAAGCTAAAGAGTAAAGGAAACCTAAAAGTCCAAGGTAACCCAAAAGTCATAGGTAAAATTTATAAATAGGGGTAGAATAGAGAGTAGTAGGGGATTTTTTCTAGTGCATATATGTTGAAGATATTTGTATGAGAACTAGTTTTATGAATAAAGAGAACCAAATTTTGTTGGAGGAAGGACTGCACAAGTTTCCAAATGGATTGTGTGGATTGTTGAATATTGAACTATTTCAGTTTTAAAATGCTACACAGTTGTGAGATTTTTCTAACTTGTTGAATTACTTCTATGGTTTATGAATGATTTTACTTTCTGTTAGAAATCTTGTGCAAATGAATGAGTAATGAATGTGTTAACAAAACAAATTTATCTTTGTTTATCTTTATGCTGTAATTATGTATGTATAATTTGATAGCTCCCTGTAAGATTCCACTAGCAGCATTACAGTACATTACTCAATTAAATATAATTTATGCTCCCCTGAGGATAGGTTAGATAGGATAGATTAGAATAGATTAGTTGTTTTTTACTTCGTAGAAGTTATTGTGGGGCAAGAGCGGTAAGATGGGAGGTACTCTAGCGAGGTTCTTATCCACCGGTCACTTGCATTTCATCCTAAAACATAAAATTACATAAACAGTGGACTAGGACGCAACCGGTAAAATAGATGTAAACCGCTCTTTTAATTATATGGCAGTCAGGCCGCTAACCAAATAGATTCCCCATTCCAAATAGTAAACGATCTGATTGGGAACGGTTATTGGGGATAATCCCTACTGACGGTACTTGGGATTTTCCAGGAATCAACATTTTTGGCACTAGAAGGAGGTCTGCCAGTGCATGGTTGGTAGAAGAAATCCGTTTACTAGAAACTATTTTGTTGGTGATATCTCTAAAACTAGGTTTCTTGAAGATTTCATTTCTGAAGCAAGAGTAGAATCTAAAGTAGAATCCATAGAACACCTTTACCCAGTCCCATTTAAATTAGTTAACCACTTGAGGAGACATACACGGTCTTACGTAAAGAATATTGGACGATTGAAACCAATCCTTGAGTTACTGAGAAGGAGAACTCCCAGGAGCATACCTACTTACACTGAAGACTCAATTTTGGTTAGAAATTTGGAATAGTTGGTAAATCTATCCATACAAGAGATTGTTCAACCACTTGATCAGTTGGGACCAGATTCCCCTATTTTTTAGTCTCCATTGCATTCACCTGTTCATTCTCCACTATAGACTCGTCATAGAATCATAGCCGAAAATGTGCCCCCAAATGTTAATAAACCTATAAGTCCCAATCCACCACCAGCTTGGAGATCCAAAACACCACTCAACCTAGCTCCTCCTTTACATGCTTTACCTCAGAATGCTGAAAAAGCATTACCTAAGTTTGACCCCAGAAAAGGCATTTTAGTAGATGACCACCTGCAAAGTTTTTATTTAGCTCTGGAACTTTTAGTTGTAGAGAATGAATTTATGGCATGCATACTTTTTCCACATACTTTTGAAGCTAAATCCTCTGCTTGGTATTTCAGTTTACAAGCAAATTCAATAACAGACTGGGATACTTTTGTAAGGGTGTTTAAGATCAGGTTTGGTATTCAACGAACCACAACCACTCTCATGAAAGACTTGTTATCTATGAGGATAGAAAAGAAAGAAAAGGTGCAAGACTTTAACCAAAGGTGTGCTTCTCATCTGAATAATTTCAGTGGTACAATAAAGCTCGTTGAAGAAACTTTAATAGAATACTACACTTTAGCACTTTCTTCCAACATAGCAATTTTTGTCAAGAGGTCAGTAAAGCCTTCTTTAGTAGAAAATTATGAGGAAGCTAATAAAGTATAAGCTAAACTTGAAAGCATAAACAAACACACCACAGAACTAGAGGTAAATACTTTTAGCAGTAAAAAACATTTTCTGCTAATGAGACCTAAAGAGGAACAATCAAGTGAATTGGAAAATGTGGTTAATATGGTACAAAAAGGATCAAATAAAATTGGATCAGATAAAGAAGCTAGTTAATCCAAGAAACAGTTCAAACCATATTTCAAGAAAAGAGAAGAAAGTGGAACATCTCAACCATCGGCATATAACTCTTCTATTTTGAATTTTACTGAAGTAGGAATGGATCATTTTTTCAATTTTCATCAAGAACCTCATTCTAAAAAGAGTTTCTCACAATGTATTAACTCAATGAATCTACTTATGAATCAAATATTAGATGCTCAAATAACAGATCCAAAGGTTGAAGAAGAGAAAACCAATGAGCCAGAAGAAACACATGAAACCACAATGGTTTTATGGGATTGTGCACCTACATTGGGATTAGATGAAGAAGATCCTACCGAAGAAATCCAAATTTCATCAGTAGATGTTTCAACAAGAATTAAAGGACCAATCATAGATGATAGATCAATACTACCTAAAATAAAGAAAATACAAGAAAGTATGAAGAAGATTAGCAGTAATACCCAAACAACATCTAAGTCTGATATGATCAGCAAAAAATATAAGGTTCCAGCATCTAGTATGCATGTAAATATTGTGGAAAATAAAATAGAAAACAATAAGAAAGGTCCAATAGATTATGATATGGGGCATGACATAGTAGAATACATCAAGAAAATGAAAGAAAATATTTCTTTATTTGAAATGTGTAGTTTACCCCAACAAAGAAAGAAGATTCTGGAATATTTTGACCATCAACCCAGTGGATCCCAAAATGACGTTCAAAATAATAAAGAAATTAATGAAGCTAGCATTGGAGGGAAGTCCAAATCTCAAAATAATCCATTCCTATTGTCTTTCGAGATTTTCAATCATAATGTGCATAATTGTTTGGTGGATTCTTGTGCTTCATTTAATGTCATGCCACTCTCAGTATGTAAAATGATCAATGGTCAACCTACACCATCCTCATGTAAGATCATTCAGTTGGATAGATATATGCAAGGTAGAAGGAGAAATGAAGAATGTGTTAATTCGGTTATGTGCAGATGAAATAATTTTCTAGTTTATAGACATTATGGTGGTAGATATACCAGAAGCCTATGGTTTGATATACCAGAAGCCTATGGTTTGATATTGAGTAGGGACTAGTTGGTTTGATATTGAGTAGGGACTGGTATGAAAAAATGAATGGGTAGTTTGCATCTGATTGGTCACACATGTGGGTTCCATTTAATAACAGTCAAAATCAGGTTAAGGTAATGAGGGAACCTCACATGAAACACAACGTAACTCAACTGGAAGGAAAAAATGAACCTGTAAAATTCTCATCGTCAGCCTTGGGTAAATTTTTTTTAGAACTTGAACCTGAGAATTACCAAGCTGAAGAATCCAGCCGCCAATCAGATACAAAGTCCGAAGTCCTTCATTTTTCACGTACCGATGATATTGATTGTAATATAGTTAACTTAGTTTCTAACTTAGAAAGAAACACTTATCCAGTAGATTTAGAAGATAGATTTTGGTTATTGTATTTTGACCGTTCCAAAACTAAAGAGGGATCAGGAGCAGGTTGTGTCCTGATTTATCCTGAAAAGAACAAACAAATTCTGTCTTTTCAACTATAGTTTGAATGTACAAATAACACAACTGAGTATGAAGCTATAGTCCAAGTCCTAAGAAAATCCATTGATCTTAAAGTTAAAAATTTAAAAGTGTATTATGATTCTGAGATAATTGTCAGACATATTAGAAACACAATTCATTGTTTGTCACCATACTTAAATGGATACCAAATAGAAGTCTGGGATCTTATAACAAATTTTAATGCTTTTAATATAAGTTCAATTCCTAGATTGAAAAATGCAGCAGTTGATTTTCATTGTTTCTGCTACAAGGTTGGTACCCACTAATAACAAATGCTCTATTGAATTGATTTTCAGGCCATCTATACCATACAATGTTACAAACTTAAAATTGTTTGATGATGATCAACAAATCATATATTTTTTAACAAATTATGAAACTTTCAAGGACTCAGTGATTGATGATGAAGAGCATCAAGATAATCTTCAAAGTGGAAACTTCATGCCTAAAGGAGTGAAAATGATGGAAAGGTTGTTTGATTTAAACACCAAATTCAGAAGACATGCCAATGTAAAAACTAGTTGATCTATGCAGTATGAACTGATTAATATTGGGACAGATTCTGAGCCTAAGTATGTAAACTTGGGAAAATATCGCTCACCTAGAGAAAAAAACAAATTTATCAATTTGTTTCAACAATATAAGGACATTTTTTCTTGGACATATGAAGACTTAAAGACCTATGACACTCGTATTATACAACATGTCATTCCTACTAAATCGGGAGTTAAACTGTTCCAACAGTCACTTATAAAGATGCATCCAAAACTGGAACCATTAATCCAAAATGAAGTTAAGAGGTTACTTGATGCAAAGATCATTTTTAGAGTTAGACATTTAAAGAGGGTAGAAAATTTGGTTCTGGTGAGGAAGAAATATGGTGAGATAAGATTATGTGTAGATTTCAAAAATATGAACCGAGCTTTAGATAAAGATAATTATCCAGATCCACCAATGGAACAAATATTACAAATGGTCTCGGGTTCTGAACTATTCTCCCTATTAGATGGGTTTTTTTGCTATAACTAGGTGTTGGTAGCTGAGCAAGACAGACTGAAAACCACATTTCGAACAAAGCGGGGAACATTTTCTTACATAAGAATGCCATTTGGTCTCATCAATGATAGAGACACTTTTCAAAGGGAAATGGGTATTGATTTCCTGGGTTTGATTGGACACATTGTGGTAGTTTATCTAGAAGATGTAACAATTTTCTCTAAGAAGAGAGAAAATCATGTTTTTCATTTGAAACAAAATTTTGATCGCTATATAAAATATGACATATCACTAAATCCTAAGAAAAGCATTTTCACGGTATTAGAGGCAAACCTGTTAGGCCATATTATTTCTAAGATGGGAATCTCCATAGACCCAGAGAGAATAAAATCCATATCTCAGATTCCTTTACCCCACAACAAAAAAGGTATGCAATCATTCATGTGTACTATAAATTTTGTTGGAAGGTTTGTTCCTAATTTTGCAAAAATAGTAAATCCTTTGTAATAAATGGTAAATTAGAGTGTGCAATTTAAATGGACCAAAACAAATAAGGTTTCCTTTAACAACATCAAAGCAGGAAATAGTTCACACACCTTCTCTCAAAATTCCTTATTTTGAAAAGGATTTCATTCCGTACACTTTTTCCTCAGTTAACTCACTTGCATCAGTGCTTACACAAAAAGAAGGATTTGGAGAGTACCCAATATCATTTATGAGCACTAGGTTACAAGGTACTAAATTGAACTACCCTACCATTGACAAACATGCATATGTAGTATTTAAATTAGTGAAACGATTTAGACCTTATATTCTAAAAAAACGAACCAACGTAATTGTCCCACATCCAACTGTCAGAACCCTTTTTGTACAAAATGAATTGGGTGAGCAAAGAGGGAATTGGGTGACAACGTTACAGGAATATGGCTTGGAGTTCAAACCAGGCCACCATTATCAAAGAACAAGGGATGTGTAAGTTAATGGCTGAAATTCAAACTAATGAAGACGATGATTGGGAAAATGAAGCAGAATTGCATATGATTGATATATGTCCTATCTTTACAGCTCCTGAATCTTGGTACAGAGATCCAGTACATTACATCCAACAAGGATATTTACCAAAACATTGAAATTCTAAAAAAATAAGAGCACTTTGTTTAAATTCATCCTCTTATCAAATAATTAACGGAGTTCCTTTTAGGAAGAACTATGATGGGGTATTTCTGAGATTCCTCGAACAAGAAGATGCCTCTAAAGTTTTCAAAGAATTGCATGATGGTCCTATTGGAGGACATTTTTCAGGAGATACTACTTCCCACAAGATTCTAAGAGTTGGATATTCCTAGCCCACATTGGTTAAAAATGTTCATGACTATTTAAGAAAGTGTGACACATGCCAAATAAGTGGTGGAAGACTAGCAAAAGTAGCTGGACCATTGCATCATGTTGTTATTTTGGAGCCATTTGAGTATTGGGCTATTAACATCATTGGAGAAATTAATCCAAATTCCTCATTACAACACAAGTATATCCCCACAGTAACTGATTAATTCATGAGATGGGTAGAAGCAATTCCATTACGCAAACTGAATGAGGATGCGATCATCGACTTCTTGCAAGAAAATATCATGACCAGGTTTGGGGTTCCAATTTCACTAGTCTTTGATAATGAATCTTATTTTTCATCAATTAATCTTATTTAATTTTCTAGTGAAAAAGGAATCAAGTTACATTATTCTACGAATTATTATCCACAAGGTAATGGGTTATCTGAATCAACTAATAAAAACATTATCAGGATTTTAAAGAAAATTGTTATAGAAAATCAAAGAAGTTGGAATATAGCTTTTTCCAATGCATTGTGGGAAGACAGAGTTACCCCCAAGAATTCCATAGGATTGTTCTCATATACTATGTTCTATGGGAAAGAGTCTATTCTACCCCCAAACATTTTACTCCCATCCTCTCAGTTAGCCCAATCTTCACAAGGATCTGGTACCGAAGTTTTACAAGCTCGAATTAATACCTTGCTGAAACTTGAAGAGTCTAGGCTCAAGTCCAAACTAGATATTCAGGAACCAACAAGAGATTGTGAAAATATGATTTGGTAAACATAATCCTGGGAAGAAATTTTTTCATATGGGAGACTTGTTTCTTAAGTGGGATCACCCACATGATGAAAAGGGAAAGCATGCAAAGTTTCAACATCCGTGGGTTGTCCCATTTCAGATTGTTGAAAAGTTAGCCCCCTCGACTTATAAGTTACAAGATTTACAGGGGTGGGAAGAGAATTTTCTTGTTAATGGTCTGTTTCTCAAACCTATTTCACTTAGTACATTAGAATTTATTTTTTACATAAATAAACATTTTCTTATTTTTCCTTCCTTTTAATTTGTTTTTGTTCATTTAATTTTGGTTTCAAAATAAGCATCTCTTTTGGATGTTTGTATTTAGTTTAGTTTCTTTATTCCAGAATAATCCATCCCCATATTTTGGTGCTTGGGGAACATGGGAATCTAAATAAAATACCAAATATTTTAATTCAAGAACTGCTTAGTGGAATTTGCCTATGCATAATTTTGATCAAAACTAGATTGTTTAATTTGATAGATTGCTGAAAGGAAGTTATTTTCAGGACAAATTGAAGTCCTATTTTAACCCTATAAAATAACTAAGGTAGATGAGGTCTAGAATACTATTTTGGGGCTCCACCCACTTCCACATTAATATTTGTCCTAGGAAGTTTACCACAAAAGACCCACAGAAAGGAAACCAAACAGACATGTGTATGGTATTCAAAATAATCCCATGCCACAAAATGAAAGACAAAACGCTTATTATAAAGAGTCAAATTTCCTGAACAAGAAAATACATATCAAGAAGATATACCAAAGAAATAAACCAGAAAAATGGTTGTATTGCTCAAAAATGTTCTTCTTCATCCGTGAGCTGAAGCTAATCATCACTCACACAAAAGGACATTATGGATGGAAGAACCTAAATCAAATCTCAAAATCCAAAAAAGGAATAAAGGAATACTAAAAGGAGAAAAGTCCCAAGTATCAAAAGAATGCAAAAGGAATGGGAATGAGGAACAAACGAATGCATCTATCTAACTTTGCTATGATCATGTGGTGTCATAGCTAGAAGCAACCAAATATAGAGGTAAAAATGAATCTCACATTTTGGCCCCAAAAGAGTTATCAGGACTTTTAAACCCGTTACCATACCCCAAAGGACTACAATTAATGACATGCTCTGAATCTTACATTCCTAGAGAAGTCTAGACTCTTAAGTAATCTTGGAAAAGACTGGGATAAGTTGCTCTAATGAAATTCCATAAAATAGTTTGTATTTTGAAAGATAGTTTTTTCAGGCATCTATGTTAACCAACTAGTCTGCAATTGTTGTTGTTGCAACCCCTACGCAAATATTTTTATGATTTAAGGGCCCCTCCTTAGATTTTTAGCTTTTGATCTTACTCATATTTCTTTCGATCCTTAAAAGTTTCTTTCCATGACTTGGTTTTTATTCCGAACAATTTTGAAAAGTTTTTTCACCAAGGTAAAACTCACCTTTTTCTCAGTGTGTCGGAAGAATTTTTGGATTTTGTCCGACATGGCAAAGGAAATCGGACTTCCCACCCGATATCTCCCTGCTTATTTTGCATTGTCTTTTTGCCACGGGATTTACCCCTTTGTTGAAGGTTTTTGAGTTTTCATTCAATGCTTGCAGATATGTTTAATATTTGGAGCCAATACGTTCAATTTCACTCATATTTTAGAAGACGACATTTCTTTGTCGGAACCTTTTCATCAATTCAACCGACATTTGCGGCTAAAGTCCCCATTCATAGACAATGTGATCAATTTGGAGATTTCTTTCGTTGTCGATCAGAAGTCTCTTCACGAGTCTTCGGATGATCTTTTCCTTGGGTTTTCTCAAATTTTTTGAAAGTGTCAGTAGAATTTGAATATGTTTATGAAGAAGACGACAGAGTTAATGACTTATATCCAACCTTTCATTGCCGAAACCTTTGGATGAACCTTGCCGACGTTGTTTTGCAGTTCGTTTTTTGATGAAGCAAGACGATAGATGCGACATAGTTGGGATGTTATAACTGATACTGTCGGGAGAATCCTTTGCCTATTGCTGATCTTGAATCAGAGGATTTCTCGATAAGGTTTTAGGCACCAAACGATGTTTTAATCCCACACGATTTAAATTCCCAGCGACCGCATTTAATGTGTGTTTGTTACTTTTTCTATATATATCCAGTGAGGTTTCTTTAATGGGTTGTTACTCCATTTTTTGGTGTGTACAACTATCAAATTCTTGTTGGGGCCTGCAGGTTGTCTCTCCTGCTCCACTCCCTTTCAATGTTTTCCAGGTATGCCTCTAACTCCGTCCTTGATTTTTTTTGGTAAACAAGGTTTTGGTTAATGCGACGTTTTGGGATTTCGGTTTTTTACAAAATTAGGTTTTGGCATATGCCATGATTTTAAAGTATTCTCCAGCATACCATATGTTTTCTTTGCTTTGAGGTCATGGACCTCTGAAGGTTTTTACCCAATTCGAGTTGAGTTGAAATCCTAGGCATTATTGTTTCTTTCTGACGTAGTTTACTAACCCAACCGTAGTGATTCATTTTACCTTCTTCATGCCATTTGGCTCCACCGCTTAGACCATGGACATGGATAGCTGAAATCCATGGTGTTTTAATTATGAGGCTAAGGTGGGTCGAGGTTTTCATCTCCCACTCCTGATATGCTTTTTTTTCATTTTTGGTGGTAAGGGATCAGTGAGGCCCTGAGCTCAGAGGGACGTCATTTTCCTTTGATTTTCGGCCTAGGTTCTTTGTCATAGAGCATACTGCCTTTGTGGTCGTCATCATGGTTTCAGAAGGTTTTGAGTCGACCTAGTGTTTTTGGGTTTCCATCGATTTCCTTCTGACTAATTCCTCGCATACCATGTGGATAATGAAAGGGGTTTTCTGCGTAGGTTTTAGAACCGGTTTTCGATGTTTCTTCTGTGTCTTAAATGACTAATTAGAGCTCGCATTGAGATAGTGTTTTATCATCCTAGTTTAACCTTGACATAAGTTTAGTGTCTGATGATATATAGAGTTTATCTGCATTAGAGGGTCTTTTTTTGATGGCAAAAGATGATTCGGTAAAAGATACAGTTAATATTCTCCATGATTGCAATCTTGTTTTGAAAATAAATTATGATTTGATAGCCAATATTTCTTGTATATCTTTCAATTTTACAATAGTTTCTCATTTTCTTATTTATATGAATGCATGTGATTTTTAAGCATAGGGACACTAATTTTTTTCTTGATGTGATTGTGTCATAGCCTCAGTCCTAGAGCAACACCATGCCAAAGAAAGGAAAGAAGAAATCCAAGGCTATTGAGGAGGACCCAAACTTCGAAGTCATGCCTAGGATAGAGATAGTTTATGCAGATACCAAAGTTATTACCGGAGCTGAACCAAAGCTCAAATGGGGACAGATATATCCCATGATCAAAGATAAGAACGTCCCAGATGCAAGCTTAGAAGATATGGGCCCTTGTATGAAAATATAATGAGATCCAGGATCACGAAGGTATCCATGTGACCTGAATTGCTCCCTTGTATTGAAATGATCAGATAGATTTTTATTAAATAAGACAAGTGATATGATCATGTATAACATCGAAGGAAAAGGATTTTCCTCCGTCACCCCTACGTACATAGCCAAATATTGAAATCTACCAATCCTAGAAATCAGCATGACAGATGACTGGATAAATGGTTTCAATTTATACTATATCGAATGTGCAAAGCTAATTATGATAGCAGGAAATTCATTTCGACAGAAAGATTTGGGCTTGCATACACCTTAGAGACTGGTATCCCTGATGCTCAATAGAATTTTCAGGAGGGCCAATGGGAAGCTCTATAAAATAGGATGGATCCCATTAATGTATCATTTGACCATGCAAGGCTCTATCTTCAACTGGGAAAGCATTGTAAACAACAACTTGCCTTCCTACATAGGTGTTGCACTAAGAGGATTGCTCCATAGAAAATGAGAATTATACATGGGATCATATTTAATTGATTGTATCTTGTGCTTGTACCCAGTATCAAAACTGAACTATAGCTGGAATGAGGACATGACACCCATTTACACTGCATATCAGATCTTATGGGCCCATAAGTATAATAGCTTCTATAATATTATATGTGAGTAACTTCTAATGCCAATTTACCAGTTGATATTTCTTAAAGAGTGCAATTGTATGTATGAGGGAGAACTTGAATTTATAAGTGAATATGGAGATTATTTTTTTCTCTCAAGAAGGTACCTATCTGAGGATGTACGGAGGGACTAGAGCCCCATCACTACTAGCTATGTATGCCACTGATTACATCATGCATAAGGAAGCAATAAGTCAAATTTTTATAGATCGATTCAGGAATTTTTTGTTTCACATGAAGAAAGCGGTCTACCCACCAATGCCTTTCTATGTTGACTGCTATAGGTTTTCAAAAGTTAAAAGCATGCCATATTTTGTGAAGGACCTAGAATATTTTCACTTTGGTGAGAAGACTTTTCATAGGAACGGTTCCCAGGGAAACGTTGTTGCACATTCTGCACTAGTAAAGGTATTTTTTTAATACCCTAACTACTTGGACAAGGACGAATATATTTTTAGAGATGCATGCAATATGACTACTTTGAATAAGAACTTCAGACATAAAATAAAAATAGCAGGAGGAAAGGGAAGAAACAACACTACATAATAGAAAAAACAACAAGATGAGGCTACTAAAAAGTAGGAAGAAGCCTGTAAGTTAGTAGAAGACGCTGAAATAATACTAGTTGAAGAGGCCTAGAGAGAGAAGTTATAAGAAGAAAGACCTAAAAGGGGGAAAGAAGAAAGGATGCAAAGAGAAACAAAGGAAATAATACAGAAGGAAGTTGAACAAACAGCCGAGGAGTTAAGGAGAAAAGAACAATAAGATAAATATATGGAGACTTTAGAATAAGATATTGCCCAATACAATCCAAAAGATCCTCCATCTACCTCAGTCAACACAAAAACATGAGTTCACATCCCTATTGATGAGTTAGGATTGGTACCATTTATGCCATCCAAACAGCATGCAGTGGCATGCCTGGATAACGTAGTTTTCGACCCTAAACAAAAAACCATTGTTCAGAGGTCTAAAAAGAAGATGAAGATAGGTACCCAGCTTGAGGTAACCATAGTCACTACAAAATATTTCATGATAGGTATTGATGAATATTCACAACTAATGGCCTTCATCGGTGTCGCATTTGTTCAAGAAAATGACTATAATGTTGACCGATTGAAAGAAATTATAGATCAATACAAGGAAAAGATGGTAAGAATGAAAGATACTTTGATGAAAGAAAGAGGGGAAGAATAAGAATTAAAGAGAAAACATGAGGCAACCCTCTCATATTTTGAAAGGTTCCAAAATTCTTACCAATATTTGGAATCATAAAAGGATTCCTTGATGCTTCCAGTAACCCTCTCAGAAGGAGATAAGAAGGAATCTGAAAATAAGATTTCAGAATGAGAGGAACATAAATCTACAGCTGACAGGAAAGCATAAGAGCTAAGGGCCTGAGTAGGAGAACTGGAACCACAGCTCAAAATGGCCAATCAAAGAAAACTTGATATTTCCCCCTTCCGAGAGCAATCCCTCTTAATCTGGAGGAAAATATTTCATGTTCAATTGAAACTTGCCGAAGAGATGTATACGATAAAGCAAGCAAATACAAGGTTGTAAGAAATCTCCACAATATCGATTGATTTCAAAACTAATTTATCAATGGTTGTAGAAAATGTTCAGGGTCGAATGATCTAGTTAGAAGCTAATGCGACATTCCCTAATAATTTTCCACATAAAACTGCAGAAAACCTAAAAAATAGAATCCGAACTCCTAAATTTCAGCAGCAAGGATGCTACCAGATTGACTGCTATAGTGGGAAAAACTTTTGAGAGATGTGCATATTTTTATAAAAGGATGCTCACAACACATAATAGGTGTCAAACCTCTATAGAAAAAATAATTTAGGAATTTCCAGACCAAGAGGAACATTTGAAATACCTTCAGGACGAATTGCAGGAGGGAAAGCTTAGCATACAACAAATTAAAGACATCACTGGGAAAGAAATGAAGGACTGGGTAGCACAAGCTGCAGTTAGCAATTGCCTTCTGGAGAACTTGCTCAGACTAACTCCACCCAAGGAAGCAGAAATCAAGTCACAATTGGCTATACATGAAGTAACAATTAGATTGTTGGAGCCTATATATTTCAAGGCTATTGTTGCAAAAGCTAATGCATGGAGTGAATTCATTGAGAAATCAGTTGAGCCCTTTTAAGTTTTGCCTCATTCACTTGTGTAATTTTAATGTAATTTATTTTTAACTTATTTCCTATTTTCCTAGTGCAAGTCACTAGAGGACAAATTTTGTAAGTTGAAGAGTTAAGGAAACCTAAAATCCTAGGGTAACCCAAAATTCATAGGTAAAATGTATAAATAAGGGTAGAATAGAGAGTAGTAGGGGTTTTTGTCTAGCGCATATATGTTGAAGATATTTGTATGAGAACTACTTCTTTTATGAATAAAGAGAACCAAATTTCGTTGGAGGAAGGACTGTGTGAGTTTCCAAATGGATTGTGTGGATTGTTGAATACTCAACTATTTTTTTTAATTACGCTACACAACTATGAGATCGTTCTAACTTGTTGAATTACTTCTATGCTTTATGAATGATTTTACTTTCTATTTTAAATATTGTGCAAATGAATGAGAAATGAATGTGTTAACAAAACAGAGCTATCTTTGTTTATCTTTATGCTGTAATTATGTCTGTATAATTTGACAGCTACCTGTAAGATTCCACTAGCAGCATTACAATACATTACTCAAGTAAATATAATCTATGCTCCCCTAAATATAGGTTAGATAGGATCGATTAGAATAGATAGGTTTTTTTTTCCTTAGTAGAAGTGATTATGGGGAAAGAGCGTTAAGACATGAGGTAAGAACCTACGCATATCTAGTGAGTTTCTTGTCCACCGGTCACTTACATTTATTTTAGGAACTTGCATTTCATCCTAAAACATAAAATTACATAAACGGTGGACCAAGTTGTAACCGGTAAAACAGATGTAAAAAATTATTTTAATTCTATGGTAGTCGAGCCGCTAACTAGATGGATTCCCCATTCCAAATTGTAAACAATCTAATTGGGAATGGTTATTGGGGAGAATCCCTACTGTCGGTACCTAGGATTTTTCAAGCATCAACAAGATGGAAAGAGGAAGGAGGAAGAAGGGAAAGTTCTAAGGAAAAAGTAAGGTTCTGACTTCCGAGTTCCGTAGCTGACAAGTGATGAGCAGAAGGAAGAAGAGTGATCCAATGTTTTCTTCAAACATTGGTTCTCCAATTTTCTAGTTCCGGGATGAAGAAGGAAAGGAGGAAAGATGGAAGGTGGTTAATGGTTTCATAATTTTTTGAGTTCCGAGTTCTGCGGGGAGGAAGGCAGAAGGAAGAAAGGACAAATTCAGTGTAGAAGAAGTGTATGGTCATGAAATGGATCTATCAAGGATGGAATTACTGTTATAGTGGTTTCTAAACCCAACTTTGAATGTTCAAGAGTGTGTTGATGTCCATGCCCTATGTTTCAAAGGAGAACAAAGGAACTTGAAGCAAAAATTTTAAATTATCTGCATTATGGGGTATGGGGACGTGACATATTGGTATCAAAGCTGCTAGTTGCAGCACTAGGCCTGAAATGGCTGAAGTTGAACAATTAAAATAAGAAAAGAACACCCGGATTGTGTTTTAACAGAACTGTTGGTTGCAGCACTGGGCCTAAGATGGGACAACGTAATTAGTTGCAGAAGAGGAAGCTGTAGCAGGATAAGATGTTATTTATAAAAACCGCTAAATTTATCCAACCCAACTAAATTTCCTTGGTAGCGCTTGGTAAAGAGAGGAATTCAAATCGGTGGTGTACTTGATTTCATAAAGGACTTCTCTCCTGGCATCTGGTATTAACACACTTGCTAGTTAGCAAGCAGAACAAATTGACAATTGTTAGATCTACATCAACAGTGGATTTCATAGAGTATCATGCCCATCAAGGTTTTATTTTTACATGCTAGTTCACCCAGCAAAATTGCTGCCAACCATTGATATGCATGAGGATCAAAATCATCCATTGAACATAATATCCTTTGGGGAAATTAGTTTCTACTTCCGCAACTCAGTGGCCTTTATCCTCCTCGCTCTTTTTATTTGTGAAATTCATTGTGGTCGTAGATCTAGATCTACCAAAATCTTGACTACCCACACCTGCATTAGTCAGTAAGTAACTTATGAAATTTCTGAATAAAATCATGCAGCTAACAATGGTGTTCCTAAACACACTTTTGCAGTCATAGTGCATATGGAAAAGTTGGTCTTGGTATGACCAATAATATCAGTGCCAAGAAGATTTACATCATGAGCGATGCACATGATCCCTACAAGCTCGATGCAGATGCTATGGGGGGAAGATGTTCAGGATAAGAATACTGAAGCAGAATTTGATGGGAAGAGAAATCAAGAGACTTCCCCAGATATTGCAAAAAGGAAAATGAAAGGATGATCAAGGCTCTAGAAGAGAAAAATCAGTTGGCTGTAAGCATGCTACAGAGTTTGACAGACCTCCAAAAGAAGGTAAAATATGGGAATCATACAAAAAATATAGAAGGGAGTAGGACAAAACCCCACAAGAAGAATGTGAAGCTTGGCCCAAGGAATAAAGGTTACAAACCTTCTAACTTCCGAAATAAGAAAAGGAATCCATCACAAGCTTTGATTAAGCCAGCCAGAATGATGGGAGACAAGCCAAGGAAACCACTCCAATGTTAGGGATGTGGAGGAGACCATATGATTAAGTATTGTCCACATTGGAATGGGAATGAAATTCAAGTCCACAACACCCAAGGAGATGAAACTGTGGACCATGAAGAAAGGACGGTTCCTAGCATTTGTGTAGCATTAGAGGATTTCCAAGAATATCATTAATCAATTGTGGTTGTAGTTGAGGGTAAGATTACTGACTAGTCTATTTTTGTTTTGACTAACCCTAGATATACTCACATCTATATCACCCCTAGACTTGTGGATATGTGTGCTTTTAAGGAATCAAAGCATATAAAATCATCGTCAGTCCAACTAGCCACTAGGACCAAGAGGCAAGTCAGTGAGGTGGTAGAGAGATGTACATTGGATACGGATAAGGTATTCACTTGTGCAGACTTGAAGGTTCTTCCACTAGGTTCCTATGATGCTCTCATTGAAATGGATTGGTTGGAAGCACACAGAGTAAAGCTTGAATGTTACAACAAGACATTTCAATTCCTAAATGAAGAAGGAAAACTAAAGGTTGTAAGAGGAATTCCAAAAGTGATTTCTATTAAGCAGGATTCAACAATACAGTTGTAAAAGTTATGTGGCAAAAGTTGCAGATTGTATGCATCCCATGCTTTGGAGGTAGAAGAGAATGATACTCCTAGGTTGGAGGACTATCATGTATTGCAATAATTCAAGGATGGATTTCTTGACGAGATCCCATGAATTCCTCCAAATAGGGATATTGATTTTACAATTGAACTTGTGTCAAGAGCAGCACTAGTGTTTAGGACACCCTACAGGATGAGCACACCAGAATTTCTAGAGCTAAGGAAGAAGTTTCAAGAATTTTTGGAAAAGAAATACATCAGGTTATGTATTGATTACAAATAGTTGAACCAATTCACTATGAAGAATAAATACCATTTTCCTAGAATTGATGACCTCTTTGATCAAATGCGAGGAGCAAAGGTATTTTTCAAGATTTACTTGAGGTCTGGTTACCATCAGGTAAGAATCAAGGATGAAGATATTCATAAGATAGCCTTTAGAAAAAGGTATGGACCTTGTGAGTTTGCAGTGGTACCATTTGGTCTCACAAATGCACTAGCTACATTTATGTGCCTCATGAATAGTGTTTTCAGCAGGTATCTTGACAAGTTTGTTCTGTTTTACCTTAATGACATTCTTATTTATTCTAAGAATGAGGAAGAGCATGAAGAATATGTGAGGCTGACATTGAAATCGCTCAAGGAGCATGAGTCATATGCAAAGTTGATCCACTGTGAATTATATAGAGATAGAATTCATTATTTGGGTTACATTATCTTAGAAGAGAGTATATATGGACCCTGAAGAGATTGGATCCATTATGAACTGGCCTACTCCAAGAAATGTGACAGATGTAAGATATTTTATGGGACTTACAGGATACTACAGGAGATTCATTGAAGAATTCATCCAAGGATTACTTGGGGCGTTGATTGTTGAAGTCTGCAGGAAGAATAACTTGGACAGGGCAGTGTGGTTGCACCTAATACAACAAAGGTAGGAATATACCATGTGCAAAGGCCAAACGCTATGAGAAGGATCTCATGACTGAAATGTAACCTTCTGAACAGAAAAGATTTTAAATTTCAGATTTCAAATTTTCCTGTTGATTGCTATGGACTATTTGGATGAGCTAAAATGGTGTCAAGATGGCATGTTGTATGTGCATGTCCATGTTTTTGGAAGCATGTGTAAGTAGGGGATAATTTCTCCCACTTGAGAAATCCAAACAATATGAGGATGGCCTCATGGTTGCATAAATATGATTTTCTGTAGGAAGCAGATATGTAAATTCAGATTTTGATTTGACTATCAATGGTATTGATCATTTGGTATTGGGAAATCATGTATGCATGAAATAGATTTGGAAATCTATGATTGAAATTTTTATGATAATGTCTCATGTGAACTGCATGTTTGTATGAAATGTAGGTGAGATGATGAAAGTACGCCCATGTAGTGCATAGCTTCTGGGAAGGATGTATTTGGGGTACATATCTCCTCGAAAGGATGTACTTGGGGTAAATACCTTTTTGGAAGGATGTGTTTGGGATACATGGATCCTCAAAAGGATGTACTTGGGTACATAGATTCTCCCCCTAGACAGCTAGGCACAAGTATGCATCACTGGGGATGCCCATGGTGTAATACATCTGGCTAGACTTCTTTCTACACCCATTCACGTCGCGTAAGGGGACTGTCACAAGAGTGGGGTCTCCGTGAAGAGAATAACCCCTAGGTATTATGGTGTATGTAAAGGAAGCACCTAATATTGGTGAGAACTGGAGGAGGTGCTAGGCTCTGGAGCAAAGATGCCATTGAGCACCCAAGGAGGTGTTAGTCTCTGAAGCGAGGATGTTAGATCTCGGTTGAGAGATGCTATACAGATAAGTGTTTGATTTCTTAGAAAATCTTTGTTGATTTTCTGTAATTACACATTTGCATTTGATTCATCCATGATTTTGAAAATCTTGTTATGGAGTGGATCCTATAGGAATGAATATGACATGTGAACATTCATTGTGGTGTCTGAAAAGGAAGCACCTGAGCTTGGTGAGCACCTAGCGGAGGTGTATCCTCTTAAGCCTTAGCTTCCATTAAGCACCAAGAGAGGTGTTAGGCTCTGGAGCAGGGCTACAAGTTCTTGGTTGAGAAATATTTTCACAGGTGATCCGAGGCTTACAACAACTTCGTTACCTTAAAATCACACCTTAGAGAGCACATGAAGGGTGGGTACGCTCGAAGGAATGTATAGAAGAGAAGAGGTAGCATCCTTGTGTGAGGTGGGGAAAGTCTTGTGGGTTCCAAATTTGTATAAACACAAAGTTGGATACCTATGGATCCAAAAGAAGATACTTTTGTAGATAAGTATTTGGTTCACTTGGCAACTTCCTATTGATTTTATGTCAATATACATGTACACGTGAGTCATCTATGATTTTGAAAAATATTGTGAATATTGACATGAGAATTGACTCATTGCTTGGGGCTTGAGCATAGGTATTCCCAGTTTCCAACGACATTGGAAATGTTCCAAGATGAGGAGAAGGATTCTCCAAGACCCAAAAAAATATCATGTGGAGTGTACTGATACATGCAATCAAGGACTTGGAGTAAGTTCATATGCAAGACAACCACATAGTGCAACCAAGGAAGAGTTTCAAATCATGCCATTGGATAAGTAAAGGTGCAGAGGAAGCACCATGATCCTGATAAGGTTACATGGGAGATGGAGGATGCCATGTGATTGGCACATCCATTATTTGATAAATTTTGTAAAGCACTGAGGATAGTGCTAATGAAAGAGGAGAGGAATGTAACTCCCTGGTTTTTACCCTAATGGGGAGGCGATTGCAATGCCCCATTTTTGACCCCGTGGTATTGAATTGTACATTACGCATATATTATATGAAAACCATGGTAAGGCGCTCAAGGCCAAGGCCCTTCCATTGATTGTTTTTTTTGTGTAATAGGTGATCTAGTTTGATGCATATTTGTTATGGTGCTAAGTCAAGCACAACATGTTTTTGAATATCATGTAAATACAAAATTAATAAAATACCACATCTATCTATGCACTGCAATGGGAAATAGATGGGGGCATGATTTCAGAGTGGAACAGAGAGGGATTAAACCAGCAGATTCCAGGTGAGTAATTGCAGGTTCAATCCTCACAAAAGAAAGCTAGTTTAATCAGCAAAAACCTTTGTTTTTTTGTCCTCAAAATCACCCAGGAGGATGTGCAATCAGAATTAAATCCTCTTGGATATACATTTAATGCATGCTATATAAGTTAACTAAATTTATAGTTGATGCTGTGAAATCCTTTTTGACCATTGGATTTGTGTCCCCACCAAATCAAGAGTGGAATCCAAATTTAGTAAAGTGGTTTTGGATAGAAATTTCGTGCATGCTATCCAAGTTAACTACCTTGCTAGTTGACATTGTGAAATCTTTGTGGAATATTGGATCTGTGTCCCCACCAGATCAACAGTGGACTCCAAAAGTGATGAAGTAGATTTCATAAGAATTTCACACTCATCCAAAGTTTTGTTAAGCTGTGCATCTTCACTCAGTGAAATAGTTGTTCATCATCGATCTATTCGATGGTTGATCCCAACAATTGATATGTTCCCAAGTTACCCATTCTTTATCCTTTCTACCCTGGTTCGTCCCTATGCTCACTCATTCAATTTTCTTGCAAGAAACTAGTTGAGGTAGTTAATTTCTTGGGAAGGGCGAGGTACGATAGTCAAGTTTTGTGGCTGAGTAAGCTTGGAGCCTACAGAATTGTATTGTTTCTTCTGCAGCAAGAAAACCCATAAGATGCATGCCTAGTTGGCCATACTTGTCTTACCTTAACGGTTTAGTCATTCCATTCAATTCTACCATTCGATCATGTGATAATTTTCTCTCATTCACATAGGGAGTTGGGGGTTGTTCACTATCCTGAGTCACAGAAGGAGTTACTATGTAGTGTTTTCTCTGTGTAACAGAGTGTGTGGAACCCTGGTTGTTGTTTTACAATGTTTTTCTAGGTTACAAAGTAGTATGAGGCCCTAGTGGTTTGTTTTATGGTATTTTATCTATGTGACAGAGTGTGTGAAACCTTGGTTGCTATGTGTATCAGAGTTGTATGAAACCCTAGCGGTTTGTTTCATAGTGTTGAACCCTTTGTTGTCATGTATCCCTATTGTTTCTTGTATTGTGCACCCTGGTTTGGGTCTGAATGGTATACAAGACTTAGGGGTGGAAGATATGCTGAATGGGATTATGAAACCTAGCGAAGAGAGGAACCTCATCGAAAAAGATAAGAGTGGATGGTGAATCTTCTACACACACCCAGAAGAGAACTAGAAAGGAATGCATATCCTAAAGGAATATGGAGAAGAGAAGGGGATGCTTCCTTGTGTTGGGTGTGTAGGTATTTTGGATGTCAAGCCAGATAGATCTTGTGGAGGTGTCCCTAGCTCTTGAATGAGCCACTAGATTAGCCATTTTTCCTACCCACTTCCTAGCATCTTGTGAAACCCAAAGGTAGCTAGCTTGGATGTGTCTTGTTGTGCATTTTTTCCATGTGTGTAACCTTGGCTAGATAGCTTGGTAAGATCAACTGAATTCTAGCTAGGCTGAGTAAGTCTAGATAAGCCCAACAATGAGATGGCTTGGCTAAGTAAGCCCAAGAAACCCATATGTTAGTTGGCTTGGAGGGTCCCTAATTTGAATGTTGGATTGGTTGAGTAAGCACAAGAAACCAAAATGTTATTTGGCTTGTTTCCTGCAGCCTTATAATCCCAATTTTGTATCGGATTGGCTGGATAGTCTAAGAAACCCAACTATAGGTTAGATTGATTGTGTTTGATGTGATCTAGCTATGTGTGAGTTTGTTGTTCCCTAGTTCCTTATGGAAGTCATTCCTAGATCGAGGGTGGAAATTGTGTTGAGATATTAATGAACACAACTATCCTATGGTTGGGTGGAACATTGCAGCGACATAGCTAGTTGCGAGACAGCTTCATCATCAAGATAAGTATCCTTTCTATTCTTATTTTCTCATGAATCAAACGAATATTACGATGAATTCTTCTTAATGGTGCAATAGAATTTACTATTGATTAAATGTTCCTACATTTGCATCTGTTATGCCTTGTATGTTACAATGCATTTCTTCTTTTGTTCATGGAGGCTAGAATCCTGGTTACAAGGTTGAAAATCCATCTAAGGTAAGAAATATTGTGTTTCCGCACTTGGAATCCCCCTGCAAAAGGAGGAAGGTGGAAAATAGGAAAAAGACAAGGTAGAGTGTTGGTTTGCACACCTCGAGTTCCACAACAGAATGGAGGAAGGGAGGAAAGTGGAAAATTGGAAAAATATCCTAAGAAAAAGTTAATTTTCTTATTTTCGAGCTCCGCAACTGACAGGTGGCAAGAAAAGGGAGAAAAAGTTTGAAAAGTCCTAAGGAAAAGTTAAGTTTCCGAATTTCGAGTTCCACAATAAACAAGCGACAGGAGGAGGGAAAAAAGCAGGAAACATTCTAAGGAAAAGTAAGGTTCTGAATTCATAGTTCCGTATTTGACAGGTGGTGGGCAGAATGGAGGAAGAAGGAAGGTGAAAGAGTGATCCAATGTTTTCGTCAAATGTTGGTTCTCCAATTTCCGAGTTCGGGCAAAAGGAAGAAAGGCAAAAAGTGGTTAGCATTTCTGTCGTGTTTCGAGTTCCAATCTCCACAAGGCATAAGATAGAAAGAGAAAGGGATAGGTTCAATATAGAAGATGTTTCTATTCATAGAATGGATCTATCAAGGGTGGAACAATTGTTACAATGATTTCTAATCCTGAGGTTGAATGTTAAAGAGTGTGTTTATGTCCATGCCCTTTGTTTCAAAGGAGAACAAAGGCTCTTGAAGAATTTTTTTAAAATTATCTGCATTATGGGGTATGGGGACGTGACAACTATGGTTTTTCTTTTCCAAGAGCTCACCCATGTCAGAAATTTTGTAGATATTTGAATTTACAATTAAATTTGAGTCTCAAGTTTTTGTCCAAAGTGAAAAAATTGGCTTTATATAACTATGGCCGACATTTGAAAGATTGCAAAAATAATGGAGAGGAGAATGAATTTATTGTCTTTCCAAGGAATGAAAAGGGTCCTGCTAAAAAAGAGTATTCTAAGAATATTAGAACAAAATCAAACAATTCAAAGTTCCACAGTGCATCAAATTCAAGTAATCACTATGCTTCCTCTAAAGTTACTCAACCACTTTTTGATAACTATGTTTTTTGTTGGAAACGAAGGGTGAAAATTAAAGTTGGCCATATCATATCTGAAACTGTAAATAGTATTAAGGGGATTGACCTTCAAATTCTATTTTAGGAATAGATTGTTGTCAAAATATTTATTTAGTGCAAGGATCTACCCCCAAAAAAGATTCATGGGGATGGCCCAAAAATACTTCCACATCTAGCACTTTAGGAATAAAACAATTTATCAAGGGGGCTCTATCAACATTTCCAAAAGACAATTTATTGTCTCAAGATAAGAGGAAATTCTGAGCAATGATTAAAAACATAGCAGGTGAAACCAATGATTTATTAGAAGGGTTAGCACAGGCTTTTAGAGGCATTAGAGGTTGTATGCTATAGTTTAGTTGAAGCACAAGTATAAATATTAGGTATAAACAGTCTCTTAGGACTAAGAGTAGTACATGTTTGGTGAGTATGTTTTATGAGTAGTCTAAGAGAAACGGGGAACTACTCTATTAGTTGGAATAGGTTAGCATCAAATAACTTTACTGGAACGTTTTCTTGTCCTATGTGTTGTAATTCATTGCAGATCTGAAGTTTACAGTACTTCATTTTGTTTTTTAGATGCTATTATATTCTATTTTTCTGAATTTACTACAGATTAAATTGTTCTACTAAATTTTTTCCCATTTCTTGGTGTCTCCATAGTAAATTGACTATATTGGATCTATTTTAGTGAAAATTAGAATTTATAGTGCGACCCTTGTCTCTATAACAGTCTAACTCATATTAGTGGGATGTCAAAGCCCTAACTAACACCAGAATTCATATCAAGAATTAGTTATAAAATCTAATTTTGAGTCAGGCACATAACATTCACTGGAAAAAAGAGTCCCTTGTAATGCAACAAATTACATAATGAGAATAGTAAACAAGGGAGAAAACATAATAGAAAATATCAAGGTAAGCTTTGATCTCTAAAAGTGTGAAGAGATACAACAAGCCCCCAACAACTGGTCTTCTAATGAGGAAGATAATCCCAAAGGGAATACAAGAAAACTAACAGTTAAATTAAGCTAAACTCCATTGAATCACCAACAAAGATTCAACTTGGGATCAATTTAACTCATCTCAGCAGTAGGACTGAGCAGAGTTTGGTTGAGGAGTAAGAGAGAACCCCCATTAACACTGTATCGGTCACTATTATTACCTTACAACTCAAGTTAACAAAATAAAATCTATTATGGAAAATAAATTAATGAAATAGAGGATGCATGTCTTTCACAGTCAACACTAAAAGCAGTAGTTAATAAAAATCTTGGAAAATCATATAGTATAAAGTAAAGTCTCACCTTGACAAAGCCCAGTATGGTGTTGGTGGCCTTATAAATTTCATACTCCATGGATTGTCCCCAAGGAAAATTGAACCAATATCTGAGAGTGCTCAGATCTATCACATCAACTTGCCAAAATTTATGTTATTTTAAACAAAGGAGCATGTACACCTTTTCATCTATTTAGTTAGATTTCCAAAAACTTCCATCTCATTAGGACAATATTACGTGCTCGCTATATTTACTGGTACCCAAAAGTGGAGTAAGGTCTAAGTGTATATTTTATCTATGCCAATGCTACTAGTATCCTAACTTCTACGGCTGGGACTGAGAAAGCTGGTCATAAAGGTCATCAGCTTAAGCATCTGGGTAGATAGCTTGGTGGTAGAGCATGAGTTTATTTGTTGAGTATCCCCCTGGATAGCTTAGATTTTGATGATAGGTATAAACTTCCATATCAACCCGCTGCCATTGATTCATTTGTATATGTAGGGTAAACCAATAATGGATTTGGAACAGATTATTGAACTGCCTCTTCCTTTCCTAGAACTAGATGAAGAGAAGCTGTGACTGGCATAGGAAGATATTATTTTCCATCCACCTTAGCTACTTTCTCTCCAAGCTCGTGCTTTTACAGCTTATGATTATTAGGATCTATGCCTTAGCCTAGTATATGGAAAAGGGTTGGGGAGATACGGATAACACTAGCTCATCATCGGGATGTTTGCTTTGGCTCTTTCTTATACCTTGACCTCTGCAACCAATGCCTCTTCCTTTACAGGATCAACATAATATGTTCGATCTAATCCCATCCATCTCTATTGCGGGTTGAAATGTTAGATATGATAATACCTATGCTTTATCCTCTCGCCTTTTTCTATGTTGGTACCTCCTCTCTAGTGAGTTATCGTACTGGTGGTTAAACTACTAAATCTCTATCTGCCCAAACTATATTTTCTACCGTAGGATCTAGAACTACTCCTTCCTTTTACTCTGCGATTGATGGATTATTCACTAGATTGGGATCTTACTCATGAATAGGCTCTCCTGTGCACCTCTTTGATGGATTTTTAGAATAGCATGGGTATCATGGTACATTATAAATATAGGATGCCACAGTCTATGATGTTATTACCTAAATCAAGGGAAGCATCCAAGATGCATTGTTGGTTGTGCTGCATGGTTCACCTTTTTAATCAAAATATCTTGTGTTTATTCTAACGTCACTCAAAATACATCACATACTCCTTTGGGTTCACTCTTATGAATTATCTTGGGAAGCAAGCTCCTTCCCCTAGAATAGGGGTCATGGAAAATTCCACCATAGAATCTACAGTGATGCCTTGGACACATGATTGGGTGAAATCCTGAACTGCACTTCCTTATTTCCTGACTAAGTAGATTGTGGATCAGAAAATATACTACTAGCATAAGGGAATTATTCTTTATGTCCCTAGAACTATTTCTGTAGAAGAATGCTTCTTTTAGCCAACATATTGAGCTATCACTTCCTTTGATTTTTGGTGCGTTATTTCGTGTATCTAGTTGTCTTTTCCCAACCATCATTTGAAGTGGAACGACCAACATGAAAGGTGATTTCCAGTGTTTTTAAAGCATAATTTCATTCAATATTTTTCACAAACAATTGTCAAGCAAAATCTAGGAAGAATCCACATTCACATAAAAGAATCCAAGAGCCCAAAAGTTCAAAAAAAGAATGATAATACATACCAATAGAAGAAATGATGTTTGTCTTTGTGACTTGATTTTTGCACAACCTAGGCTCTAGATGAGATGCAATCCATACTATTTCGAGTGGAGAAACCCTTTATTGGCCAACATGAAATGCCAATAAAGCATTGCATACAATAATCTCGTTCATTGCTTTCTCAACATGTTTCTCAACTGCATCTCTAGTCAACGATTGTGCCTTACACTATTTATGCACTATCTAAAGTTATACCATGCTAACCATCTTCATAGAAGCTGCTGGCTTTTTTTTCTTTGGTTGGGGCCGAAATTGAGTTAGGAGGGATATGGGAAATGGAATGCAAGGGGGAAGGGAATTCATTGTTCGATTTTAAATATATTGAAATTCAAAATATTTTATGCACGGTTTTTCAATTATGGAGATATGTTAGGTTTTTTTCAATTTGCAGTAGTTCTGAATTAATAATTAATGTCTAATTAGAGTTTCAAGATATTTTTTTAATAATATTTTGAATAGAAAACAAACACAATGTTCATACATTTATATTTATACGTCAAGTGTGTGTCAACTCTATAAGATTATTAAACCATGATAAACTCGATAAGCAAATGATAAGTTAGTAAAAAAAGGGACATCCCTAATCATTTTATCTTATCAAAGAGTTCAAGTTTGGTAATGATTTTATTATAGGATTCTTCTTTTAAACATTGTCATAAATTGATATAAAGGATCGTGAAATAGATTTCTACATTGTATTTGTTGCTATTGGTATTGTCTCTATGATCATATTCATATCTTGTTATGTAAACAAAAAGAAATGTTTGAAATACTAAATCCTTAGTAACTCTTGCATTGTTAATGGATCATTGTAAGCCTTGCATTGTTAAGGGATCACTTACATGGAACTGAATTAGATTATTTTTACTACTAGAGGGTGCTAGGACATAGTTTCATTGTAAAAATAAAAATTTTATTAAATTCCTTGATGAAAAAAAATTATAGTCACAAGCTCATATATCCTTGTCACAATGAAACAATATTTTAAGTTTCCCTACGAGAACTTCAAACCTATGATTTTTTATCCATATATCAAGTTTGAAATGTAAAAATCAATTTATCATATGATTGGAAGCAACCGACTAAATTCCATTAGTGAGTTATAGTAGTCATTTTTTAAAAGAATGCTCCATAATTTAGATTGATACTCAATTGACACTCCACTCAATTGACATTAAGTTTAGTAAGTTAAATGTTAGTTCCATAAGTTCACCTTTAGTTCAAGTCATTTCATTTTCAGTTAAATTTTAAAACACTCAGTTCAAGTTAGTCAACATTTAGTTAAAAACTAATAAATAATGGAATGGTGCATATCTTATGCATGTAAGAGAATCTTGAGTGCCAACCTGGAATTGATACTTGGGAGGGCGCTAATTTTTTGCATGGGGAGGATATCATACACCATTAACAATGTTCTGCTAGTAAAGTCAAATTTGTAATGCATGGTTGCATGATTTCCATGCAAAGCACTCCCAAGGGTTTGCATGGAATGGTATTTGTCTTGTTATTAATATGCTTGGCATATGGAAAGTTTAATACAGTTGCATACATATTTTTTTGCAAGGTTACATTAGATATCTCCTCTCTACTATTGGGGTGGTATCTCTTATCATACAATATGCTTATGTGTTGTAAACCATTCTCTCCAATCTATCTATAATAATCAAAGAAATGTTGGGTTTTTCATCATCTATGTTTGGAGGGTTTTCCCAATGTATATATTGTCTCTCATGGTTGATTGACTTATATGGACAATTTATAGATATATTTTATGTGGTTGATTTATTTCTCAGATTTATATATGGATGATATGTGATATGGATGATTTATGAGAATCATATGTGATGAAATTGATCAATAAAACTTTTAAATTTCAAGCATCTTCGATTTTTCTCAAACATCAACTTGGTATCATAGTATAGAGCATGAAGGAGATTAGTTTTTTGTAGAAATATAAGAATACATATATATTAAAGTGCTGAGAAAAATATTGCATCCACGACATGGATATCAATTTGGCTGGAAGAATTCCTTTTAGGTACTTCTTGTTAATGTTTGAGAAAAATCGGGGCTACCTGAACTTTAAACCTTTTATGAAACAATTTCAGCACTTTATGAAATTTTAAATCAGCCACATAAGAAACTTTATATTATTCATATAACCAAATTTATATCATCCATATATGAATATTCAAATTAGAAACATATCATTCTTTATATTAACAATATATGAATATTCAAGAATAAATTAGCCACATAAAACAATCACCACAAGAGACAATATATACCCTCGTAAAACCCTCCAAATACAGAGGATGAAAAACCCAACAAATATTTGAGTATGATAGATCAATTTGCAGAGAATGATTTACAACACATCAACATATTGCTTGATAAGAGATGTCACCATATTAGTGGTGGAGAGAGATTTAAAGCAACCCTACAAATACAATTGAAAGCAAGTTGTATTGAACTTGTCATATTGCTTTCATATTAATAACAAGACAAGAGAATAGCAAGCAAAAGGGGGTGAATTAGAGGATCAGTAAACACACTGATATCATACATGGTGCATTCACTGGGAGTAACATATACTAGAACTCATCTCATGCAATCATTAGCACCCTCCTACGCTCTAGTTTCAATCGAACACTTCAGTTACCCTTGCACGCACACGATATGTGCCCTCCTTATTTGATTGTATTTAACTAGATGTAAACTACCTTGAAGTAAATGTGACATTCTTGAAATCAATGTGATATTCTTGAACTGAATGTGAAATGAATGAACTGAATGTGAAATAAATGAACTGGATGTGAACTAAATGAACTGAATGTGAGCTGACTGAACTAAAATTAATCTTCAATTGAATGTTAGGAGACTAACTAAAAGTATTTGGTACTTCTCAATCAGTGTCACCCATGCACAAACACCTTGCATGAATTAAGGATATATTCCTTCTTTAACTGAAACATTCTTTATTTACAACTTCGTCTTAGCAGATTCCTTCATGATTCAAGCTCACTTGAGGAATATATAGGAAAATTGAATTATCTCTCTTTCTTTGTTCTTTATCTCATTATCATTGATTCAATACTGCATGATCCATATGTGTATTAATTATTTATCCATATTATCATATCACACTTAGAAGAATTATTCCATACCGATGATCATACATATTACATCGGGTCATATAGTCATATGCTAAAGTATATCACTCTAGGGGTAGCTAATCCATAAAAGATACTTATAGCACTTAATGCCCATGCCTAGCAATAAATCAAATAGTATAACCACTTTACCAAGTAAAGGATGCCACCTCAAAAAAATGAGGATATTTGTAAGGCTTGATATTATTGACAAGCCTACTATATTGATATTACTCACAAGACAAACTTGATATTAAACACAAGTTCACAGACTTGATATTACTCACAAGTCTAGTATTAATATTACTCACAAGACTCGGCTTGATATTACTCATAAGGTTCACAATACAACATCACCACCTCAATCATATGAGGATACATAGGAATTGATATGAATCAAAAGTCCGACTTGATATTACTCATAAGTTTGTAGAATGAATTTTAAAGTTGCACAATCAACACTCCCTCTCAATGAGGGAGACATTCTCTTCCATACCAAGATTATCTCAGAAGTATCTGAACTTTATCGTAGATAGAAGATTTGTCAACACATCTGCAATATTCTCATCAGTAGCTAGGTACTAGATATTTAGAAAACCATTATGGACCATGTCTAGAATGAAGTGATACTTCATTTCTATGTGCTTCGACCTGTCATGAAACATTGGATTTTCGGAAATATTTATACAAATATGGTTGTCAAACCTAATCACTATAGGCTCAATATTTTCATCGATTAGTCCTTCAAATATATTTCTCATCCACACTACTTCTCTATAAGCAGTACTAGTAGTAATGCAATATTTAATGGTACTCTCAGCAACTGAGCCCTACTTTCTACTAGACCAAGAAATTGTAGCGGAACTTAAGATGAAACAATACCCAAAAGTTCTCTTTCAATCAATAATGTTGAAACCCAAATCAGAGTCAATATAACCAAGTAATAGTACCCCTCCACTAGAGGCATACCTAAGTCCATAAGAAATCATACCATGGAGGTAACTCAAAACATGCTTTGTTAAAACCTAGTGTCTATATCCGGATCTTCCATGAACTGACTCAAAATGTTAACTACATAGAAAATACCTGGCCTCAAGTATACCAGTTACATTAGGGATCCAGTCAACTGTCTATATAGATTGGGGTCTACTGAATCTGATCTAGTCTCAATCTCATGAATTTTCCTCAATATGGAAATCATTGGAGTACTCATAGATTTACAATCCACCATGCCAAATTTGTGCAATATGTACATAATGTACATCCCTTGGGATAGAAATATCTCATCAATCCTCTTCCAAATATTAAAGCCTAGAAAGTAATGGATTAGACCTAAGTCTTTTATCTCAAACTCTGAGGTAAGCTCCCTCTTACACTCAACAATCAATCTTTCCTCACCGGTAAGGAATAAATTATCCACATATAGAACTAGTATCAAGGGTTGGTTCTCCTCTACTATGAAGTACAAGTTTGAGTCTGCTTCAGTCTTTGAGAAACCCAATTTCTGAAGGTAGCTATCTATTTGGGCATACCAATCTTGGGGAGTTTGCTTTAACCCATACAAGGATTTCTTCAACTAACACACATGGGACTCCTTCCCATGAATCACAATTCCTTCAAGTTGCTAAAAATAAATCTCTTCCTTAACCTTACCATTGAGAAACAAAGTATTCACATCCATATGGTGAATCTTCCAACCTAATACTGATGCAATTGAAATAATAGATCTAATTGTTTTATATCTAGATGCAAGAGAAGAAGTCTCCTAAAATAAACCCCCCCTTTTGGAGAGAAACATTGGGCAAGAAACTTGTCTTTGTATTTTTCAACACTTCCATATGCAAAAAAATTTACTTTATAAAGTCATCTAAAAGTAACAATTGACTTCTTCTCTTATCTAGAAACAATTTCCCAAACATCGTTCTTTATTATCAACAATTGCTCCTCTGTCATGACATCTTTCCACACTTTATGATCTGCATCTTATTCATACGAATGAAGGATTTGAGTCACATATGTCACTCATCAATGCAACATATTTGACATACCTATCATTTTTCTTTCACTCTCTGGTAGAGCCCACTGGTGGTCCATTATTCTTAGTGCCTTTTAGTACATCTCAACACCATGGATCCCTCCTACTTGTAGAAGGTCCCTCAACCAGTTCGATTGGTTCTTCAATGATAGATATCTATGAATTCTCTTCAGGGTTCTCCCTCTGAACATCAAAAGGTGAAGCATCATGATAAAGGTCTTCTGATATAGTAGTTTCATTCTCTCAATCTCTATATCATATACAATTTCTTTTGATCTCTTGAAAGAAGCTTCCTCATGGAAATTCACATCTTAACTAACTTGAAATAGTATCTCACCAGGTACATATATTATGAATTCTTTTGAGGTCTCATTGTATCCTAAAAAGTTTACCTTCTTTCCTGAAGGTTTCATATTGGTTCTCATTTATTTTGGAATGTGAACATATACAAGAAATCAAAATATTTGGAGGTGATATGCATGGCTTCTTTCTAGTGAACACCTCTTCAAGTGTTTTCTCATCAATTAGTGCATGAAAAATTCTATTATGAATGTACACTACTATACTAGTATCTTATTCCCACAAATAAGCAGATAGGTCTTGATCATGTAGCATGTATTTTGCAGCCTCACAAATAGTTCTATTCTTTCTCTCTGCAACCCCATTTCGTTGGGGTTTTTATGGAACTGATAATTGTCTACATATACCTTCATGACTACAAAATTATTAAAACCATTTGATTCAAATTATCCACCATTATAAAACCTCAAATAATATATGTGCCTACTTTCCTGATTCTATACTCAGTCTTTTTATTCTTGAAACTTACTGAAGGTTTCACTCTTGGATTTCATAAAATAAATCCAAGCCTTACTAGAGAAATCATCAATGAATAGTACATAGTAAAGATATCCACTTAGGGAAGGGGTTGACATGGGACCACATACATATAAGTGTGATAAATATAAAATCCCTTTATGTCTAGTATGGCTTCTAGGAAACTTATTTTTAACATTATCTCCTAAAGTACAACCTTGACATATACTATCATGTACAAAATAAAAACTAGGAATACCTTTCACCATGCGCTGTAAACCGAGTAGTTCTATGAAATGGAGGTGACGAAGCCTCCTATGTCAATTCTCACATATATTGATATTATGATGGACCATAGATGAAATATAATTTCCTGGGACCTTTTAAAGTAATCCCTCTAGAACTCCAATGACGGTAGCAGTATCAATGTTCTAGTTCTTCGACAATAAGTAGGCTTGACTCTCAATGAATATGAATCATACGAACTTATATTCAAGAAATGAAGCTAAGAGTAGGTTCTTCTTCAATACTTGTAGATAAATACTATCCTTTACATGCAACACATCACCCAAACTTAGCTAGAAGGATGTAGATCCAACACCTTGGATCAAATATGTAGAGTTATCCCCTAACTCAACCATGCATGAAAACTTATTTTCTTTTAAGTTGGAGATAGCGCCTTTGAATCTTGACATGTTCTTGGATGAACCAATATAAATAAGCCATGTATATTCACCCGTGATGATATATCCAAAGAAAGGAGAGACATGATAATACTACCTTCTTGTCTCTTTCTCTTCAAGTGCATTCTTTTCTTCTATTGAAGTAGAAGCATGAAACTTTCCTTAATTCGTTCTCTTTTTATTGCACTCCACTACAACAAAAAATAGATTTAGCATCTCATTTAGAACTATATTTTAGTGTAATTTTTCCCCAGTTGTGGTGAACAATCTGACACTAAACCTGGCGCTTTTGTACAATTTTGTAAAATGCCATCTATTGTATCTTTTTTTGTCCTTTTTAACATCCATTTTTGCTCCAAATTTTTTATATCTTTTATTACACCCTTATTTGCGCCCAATTTTTCATCTTGTATTGCATTTTTTTTACGTCCTTTGTTACATCCTTTATTGCACCCATCTTGAAGCTCAGTTTTGCATTCAATGTTGCGTCTAGTTTTGAATCTAGTTTTCCATCCAATTTTACTTATAATGTTGCATCCCCTTTTGCATCTAATTTTGCATCTTGTTTTATGTCTTTTTTTCTATCCATGTTTGTGCCTAATGTTTTATCTCATTTTACATCGTATTTTCCATCTAGGTTTGTACTGAGAGTTGCATCATGGTTGATGTCTTTTTTTGCATCTATGTTTGAGCACAATGTTGCACCGAGTGTTGCGCCAAGTGTTGTGCCTATTTTTGCACCCATGTTTGTATCTAATATTGCATCGAGTTTTGTGTCCAATGTTGCATCCCATATTGCATTCAATATTATGTCTAGTTTTACATCCAATGTTTTGTCCCATCTTGCATCCAATATTGTGTCTCGTTTTAAGTTTTTGTTTGCTCCAAGTGTTTCTTCCATTTTTTCACCTAGTGTTATTCCTGGTTTTACGTCCATCGATACACCATATTTTGTGCTCAATTTTGTGTCCAATTTTATGTCTAGTTAGGAGTCCACTTTTGCATCTATTCTTGTATCTAGTTTTGGGCCTAGGATTGCATCCAGTTTTGAGTCATTAATTGTGTATAGTGTTGAGTCTCTTTTTTCATTGAATTTTATGTTTAGTCTGACATCCATTTTTGTGTCTACATTTGCATTTGAATAACGTCCTCTTTTGCATCCACTTTTGTGTTTGGTGTGACTTCCACTTTTAAATCATGTTTTTAATTTATTGTTGTGTCTAATATTGCATACATCTTGCACTACTACATTTTTACCTTTAGAAATACATTGCAATATCATTAGGGCATGGAGGAATCAAACCACCAACTTCCTGCTTGTAAGGAAGACGATCTTCCATTTGAGCTAGCTCCCTTTAAGAATCATGAAGAGGATTAGTATTAACACATAGATTTCATCATTTGTAATTCTAATAAAAAACAATAAGATCCAAAGACAATCATGCTTAAAATCCAATTTATTTTTCCAAACACACTAATAAGCACAAAAATATACCATGATCAGGAAACAAAATATCCTAAAAAATTACACATTCTATTAAAGTGGTCCTCAAAAGGGTCCTAGAGAACAAGATAATGTATTGATGTATACCTAATAACCTAAAATTGAGAAGGACAAAGAATTAGGGATGTGTTTATGAAATAGCTGTAGAATCTGATTGAAGATGTGTGTGTTTCTACATAAATGTTGTTATTCATTCATGATATGATTTTGTTCAACAATGGGATGGTAAGATAAACACTCATGAATGGTTACTAAAATAAGATTCCTACTATGAGCATCACATATGATCTAGTGAATATTTTAACAATGAACACCAACAAAGAGGATTTATATTATGTGCATTATTTATAATCTAAAAATTAGTAATATTTCATTAGGGAAAATAATCATACATGTTTCCAAAATTGATAAGTCCACAAGGAGGTATATGAAGTTGATGGGTTTCCCATATTACTAGCAATTATTCCATTAAGGGATTCTGAAGGGGAATTCCATCACTTCATGAAGTTATTAATTAGTATCAAGTTGTTATGTAATAGAAACCACATGAAACAAGAGTGCACTTAGGATTCCATATTATCAACATTTACCACTATTATCTCTATCTGTAAAAGTTATACTCATACTGTTATACTATATTTAGTTTTCACTAGGTTGTTACCCCATTTTACTAATGGCTCTATCGTTATCATCAGTTACTTTGCATATATAGCATTTTAATAATGGTTTAAATTTTCGGAAGGATGCAATAGCCTACTCATGGAACTAAAACTCATTGCTACCCTTCCATTTCAACTTTTCCTATAATTTATCGTTGTGGAGACTTAAACCTTTGTTTCATTTTCATTTATAAAGTACAAGAATGACACATGTCATCCATACTAGGCTTTAGACTACACCTTGCTGCTTTTAGTATGAAAATTCATTCTTTCTATTACTCTCATTTTCTTTTCTGACCCCTCCCCACCACTCTAATTGTTGTTGGAATATATAACTAGTAGTATTAAATTCCTAAAGCATATGTTGACATTCTCCTTTATCCTTCTTTTTCTATCATTTGACTTGAATTTTTAACATTATCATTAATAATTCCAGGATGTTTGAGTGGTTCCAACCTCATTGAACTTAATATGAAGAAAGTAGAAGTACATATCCCATTTAGAATTCAACAGACCTGGCAAATTTCATGATTTCAATATTTGAAGATTGGTAGGATTGAAGCATTTCAAGACAAGGTTCTATCATGTATGGAAATATGGGATTGGCATTTAATCAAGAGAACCAAGCCTTCTATATACCCCATTGTTGATGGTTTTGACTTTTGAAAGTTCATCTATCATGACCTTAGTAAAAGAATACAGGCTTCACTCAAGAAAAAACAACTGATTAGACATGTTAAGCTTTTTGCATCATTTTAATGCTTAAATTAGCCAATTTTATCAAAATTGGAGGGTACTGATTTGTGCCCACACTATCAACATTTACCTCAATTAACTATGCATGTAAAATTTCTACTCATAGTGTTATAATGTATTTAATTTTCACTAGCATGTAGTCAAGAGAATAAAAATACCAAATAAATAACCGACTACAATGCTTAAGATACATGCAATAGTGTATTAGAAAATATTTTCTGTCATTTACATGCATACATAATGAAATACAAATAAAGGATCTCTAAAATATATTGCGTACAAGCTGATTAGTAGATTAAACTACAACAAAAGGAATCAATATACCATTTTAGCCAGATTCATAGATAAATGTTTCTATAAATTTGCAAAAATTGGAAATTGTTGAAACAATAAACTATAGTTTATTCTAATGCATACTGATGAAAGGAAAACTCCACCAAGAGCAATGTACGGAGATAATTTCCCAATAGGTAATCCCATACCCTATCAGTAATCAAAACATGTGTCAAGTGTATAATACATATATATCAAACAAATATAAAATGGGGAAAATATACAAGGAAAAGAAAACGCCCTAATATCTTGTAAATCTTGTGTATTCTTTGTGTTTTGTTATTTTTCTTTCCATGATCATAATTTTAATGTGGTATTAGAGCCATGTTTGGAAAAATAAATCTCTCTCATCAGAGAAACTCCAAATTATGAAGAAGACAAAATTTGTGGAGTAGGGTATCTAGTTAAAACAAACTTTGTACAGTATTCATCGACATGTCACATCCCCTCCCCTATACATTGCCATATAAGGGAGGAGCATGAATTTACTACTCACTCTGATACCACAATGTCATGTACCCACACCCTGATTACCATGCATAATTAAAAATTCTCTTAAATAACCTTTGTTCTTCTTTTAAAACAAAGGGCACATGCCATAAACACTCATGCTTAAGCATAAACACCATTATAACAGTCGTTTCGTAGCGAAAAAATCCACTCTGCAACCAGAAAATTTGTTTCCACACTGAAACTGACTTTTCTGACTTCCTCCTTTCGGCTTCCTATTTTTGACTTTGGGTAGCGGGAATCCTAAAATGTAGTATGCTCACTTGTCACTTTTATGCTTTCTAACTTTCGAATTTCCAAATTTGGGTACTAGAAATCCTGAAAAGTGGTATGCTTACTTGTAACTTTTTCGCTTTCTAAATTTCGGCTTCAGGCTTCAGACTTCGGAAATCCTAAGCTACGATACCCTTACTCATTCACTTTCGGATTTCTGACTTCCAACTTTGAAAATCCTGAGATACAATACCTTTACTCATTTTCTTTCCACTTTTCGACTTCTGAATTTCCACTTTCCGTGGGCCAACTTCAAGATGTGGAAATCCATGAAATGAATACTTTATCTTCCGACTTCCCACTTTCCAACTTTTGACTTTCGTTTTTCTACAGGTCGATACCGGGGTGCGGAAAACCAACTTTTTCTCTTATCCCTTTTTTGTTTTTCTGATTCCTGCCTTCCGCAGCAGGCTTAGGGTGCATAAATCCAACTTTCACCTTATATTTTTGCCAATTTTCCCTCCTTCCAACTTCTGACTTCCACCTTCCATAGGACGATTTTGGAGTGTGAAAAAAAATTGTTTTCCTTAAGATAACCGCATTTCTGACTCTTTATCCAGGTATCTGACCTCCATGATCATAAGAAAAATGCAGTAGAAAAACAAAAAACATATACAGATGCAAAATGTAGGGATATTCAACAATAGTAAACTTTACTTAAATCTTTAATAAGCATTCAACATATTCAGTACATTCATAAGAAAATACATTGCATAAATAATACACCATAAAATACTTATCTTCAAGATGAAGTTGTCATGCCACTAGATATGTCGCTGCAATGTTCATACCAACCATATGCATTTTGTGTTCATCAATCTCTCGACGCAACTTCCATCCCCGAGCTGGGCATGATTTCCATAAGGAACTAGGGAACAATAGGCTCACACATAGCCAGAACATATCAAACACAGTCAATCCAACCTACTGCTGGCTTTATCAGGATTTCCATTAAAACCAATACACGATTTGGTTTATCATGCTATAGGAGATAAAGCCAATACACTATTGGGTTTATCTATATACTAAGCCAAGCTAGTTAACAATGGGGTTTATCACACTGTAGGTAGTCAGGACAACATTCACATTGAGGACCATCCAATCCAACTAACAAATGGGTTTATTAGGCTACTCAGCTAATCCATCACACTATTGGGTTTACCAAGCTACTCATCCAAGCCAGCTAACAGTTGGGTTTATCAGGTTTTCCAACTAGGGATCACACATGTCCAAATGCACATTCGGGCACAGTCAAGCCAACATACATTCAGGTTTATCAGCTTGTTCAACTAAGCCAATATATGATTGGGTTTATCAGGCTTCCTATCCTAGCCAATATACAATTGGGTTTATTAGGCTGTCAACCAAGCCAATTTAACTTTGCATTTATTGGGCTACTAAGCCAGTGGAAAGGAAGAAATTTTAAGCTAGTGAGCTCATTCACAGATCTATGGACACCTCCACAATATCTATTTGGCCTGACATCCACAATACCTACACACTCAACACAACAAAGTATCCCCTTCTCTCCTACACAGTCCCTCGGGAAATACCTTCCCTTCTAGTGCTCTTCAGGGTGTGCATAGAAGATTCACCAGCCACTATTATATTTTTGTGAGGTTCCTCCCTTCACTAGGTTTATCAATCCAATTCAACGTCTCTTCCACTCGAAATTCTTGCATATAGTTCAGAACCAAACCAGGGCACACATAACAATAAACCACAAGGAGACACATCAACACAAGGCTCCAATCTGTAACACAAACAACCAGGATTCCAAACCACTCACTCTATAACATAGGAGAGAACAAGATTTTAGCCAAGGGTCGATGAGGTTAAACACTGTGAAAATGCATAGCAATCCCCGGTTGTCTCTCACTGTACAAGGAGGAATAAATTTGTGTGAATTTGAATAATCCAATCGAATTCACGTGTGAATGAGGATAACATGGCTAAAAAAAATCTATTCCAAAACTAAGGATAGTGAATAATGAATCCGATGGAATGGAATGGAAGAATGACCAAAAACGTTCTAGGATACTGCAGAATGACGGACTAGGAATGCATTCACGTGATTACTTGCTTTAGAAGTAAAAATGTGGTTTCCTAAGACTGTAGGATTTCTTAGACATGAAATATGACTTCCATGCCTCACTCTTCCCAAGGAATTAACTGCCTCAACAACCTTCTAGAAGAATTGAATGATTGAGCACAGAGGACAAAAAGGGTAGATGAGAGCTTATGGGTTCTCTCATCGACATCCGGTCTCAACCTATTGGATCAAGGGTTTGGATAAGAAGTGCATAGCTAGTTGTGGTATTTTATTAAATTGCATATTTACATGATATCTCAAAAATATACCATTCCTGACCAACACAAGAACCATCGGCATCGACCTGGATCGCTGATACATAAAACACCAAATCATTGGTAGGGCATTGGCCTTGAGCTCCTTGCCATGATTTAATAACAGTAATTAAATCATGTAAAATTTTAATACCATGGGGTCAAAACCATAGTATTACATTCCCATCCCTCTTACATTAGCATTGTCCTTATTTCTTTGAAAAATTGAAAAAAAATGGATGTGTCAATCTCATGGCATCCTCCATCTCCCACATAGAGTGATAAGGATCGTAATGCTTCTACTGCAACTTTACCTGTCCAACGGCTTGATTCTGGAGCAATGTGACCTTCTTTTCGAGGATGTGCAATGGCTCATTTTGGAACTCTCCTCGGGTTCCACCTGAATCACATCCCAATTTATCACATGGTTAGGATCATGTACTTAATTCTTAAGAAAAGAAACATGAAAAAAATTATGAGCTCTAGTGCTAGCAAGAAATGCAAGTCTATATGCAACTGGCCCTATTCTTTCAAGCACTTCAAATTCCCCCTAATATATATATGACATCTTGGCACAACTCCCAAGCTTCAAGTAACTCTTCCCTGGCCTCACTCTAAGGTAAACATGATCCTGGACACTGAACTCCCCATGCACTCTATACTTATTTGCATAGATTTTATGTCTATCTTGGGATGCTTTCAAGTTCATCCTGATCTTTGCAACCTCTTGCTTCATTTCCTTGAGCAATTCTGGACCAAGAACAATCATGTTCACTAGATTATCCCAAGTCACATGTGTCCTACACCTTATCCTATACACAGCTTTGTATGGACTCATTCGCAATGATGCTTGTTGTCCATTATTATAGGCAAATTCTACCGAGTGTAAATAATCCTCCCACTTGGATGGTTTGTCCACTACATACATGTGAAGCATAATTTCAAGCACCTGATTCACTCTCTCTTTTTTCCCATTATTCTGAGGATGGTAGACGGTTCTAAAGTTCAGATTTGTACCCAAATCTACAAACATACTTTTCCAAAAATTGGAAGTAAACTCGGTATCTCTATAAACAATTATTTCCTTAGGAAATCCATGCAATATAAAAAAAATATCCTTTATGGATATCTTTGCAATGGAATCATCCTTATACGTGGACGTGACTGGTATAAAATGTCACACCTTTGTCAACTTGTCCACCACAACCATGATGGAATCATGTTTTCTCACAGTCATTAGCAATCCTATAATAAAATCCATGGAAATAACTTCCCATTTCCATTCTAGGACTGGAAAAGGATGCAATAAACCTTCTGGGTGTTGATGCTCAACCTTCACCTGCTGACATTTCATGCACTTAGAAATATACTTAGCAATTTCCTTTTTCATTCCTATCCAAAAATATTGCTTTCTAGCTATAGCAATTGTTTTATGATATCCCGGGTGACCATAATATGCAGCTTGATGGATTTCATTCATAACAATTCTCCTCAAGTCTTACACATTTGGAATAAAAATTCTATTCTTATAAGTAATAAGTACATATTCTTCCAATTTATATCCCTCATACTTCTTTTCAAGGTTTTGTTGTTGAACTTATCCTTTTTTTGCACATTCATTTAATCCCTAGAAGTATTATTAATAATATATTGTCTCAAACTTGGTTGGAAATTAATAAGAGATTCCACATGCATTTCATGCACCTTCCTACTAAGTGCATCATCCACCTTATTTTCTTTTCTTTTTATGTGTTTGATTTCAAAATCGAACTCACACAAAAAATCAAGCCATCTAGCTTGCATAGCATTTAAAGTTGGATGATCAAACAAGCATTTCATGCCACAGTGGTCTGTCCTTAGCTCAAATTTTATTCCTATTAAGTAACTCCTCCACATCTTGCGAGCATGTACTATGGATGCATGTTCTAGATCAGGACTAGCACAGTTATTCTCATGCTCCTTCAACTTTCTTGACTCATAGAATACCACGTGGCTGTCTTGCATAAGAGCTCCTCCAAGTCCTTGATTGCATGCATCAATACACACCATAAGGTCCTTTTCTGGGTCTACAATTTTCAGAATCGGTGCACTTGTAAGAAGATTCTTCAACTACTAGAATCTTTCTTCACATCTTGGTGTCCATTCAAACTTTAACCCCTTCTTTTGCAAAGAAGTGACTGAATGTGCAACCTTGGAGAATCCTTCATGAACATCCTGTAGTATCTTGCAAGTCCCATAAAAGATAGCACATCTGTCATATTTCTTGTGGTTTGCCAATTCATGATGGCCTCAATATTTTCAGGGTCCACAGATCATATTCCCTCCTCTGAGATAATGTGACCCAAATAATGAATTTTATCCTTACAAAAGTCACATTTTCTAATCTTTTCATACATATTATGCTCCCTTAGAAATTTCAATTTCTGTCTCAAATGTTCCTCATGCTCTTCTTCATTCTTAGTATAAGTAAGAATTTCATCAAGGAAAACAAGAACAAACTTGTCCAAATACTTGCTAAAAACACTATTCATGAGGCACATGAATGTATCTAGTGCATTTGTGAGACCAAATGGTACCACTACAAACTCGTAGTGTCCATACCTTGTTCTGAAGGTTGTGTTATGAATATCTTCATCTTTTATTCTTACCTGATGGTAACCAAACCTCAAGTCAACCTTTGAAAATAAATTTTATCCTCTGATTTGATCAAAAAGGTCATCAATTCGAGCTAAAGGGTATTTATTCTTCACATTAACCTTGTTCAACTTCCTACAATCAATACATAACCTGAGTGTCCCATATTTCTTTTTCACAAATAGAACTTGTGCTCCCTAAGGGGACACACTCAGCCTTGTATACTTCTTTTCCAACAACTCTTATAGCTGCATTTTTCAACTCTAACAATTCTGGTGTGCTCATACTGTAGGGTTTCTTGGACACTAGTGCTACTTCGGGAACATGGTCAATTATAAAATCAATGTCTCTGTTGATCCTAGATTTGTTATCATTCTTGGCAGATAAATTACTCATTTAACCACACATTTTATTATCTTTTGTATATTTTATGACACGTAGATCGTTATTCAACCTCAGGTATGAGTTTTTTTAATGTTTATCTAAAAATTATTTTATTATTATCATTTTTTAAGTTTTTTTTAATTAAAAATCAATTATTAAAACTCATTTGATGTATTAATTGGTTTGTATAGTTGTTTGAATATTTTATAATCCTTTTGGGCTAAGTTAATATGCAAAATGCATTTAGCCTGCTTTTCGCACAGCATATCGAACTCGACGTCTAGCCCGTTGTGTGAAACTCGCTGGTGGTTTGCCAGATGTCGAAAGGTGTTGCTGTAGACTTCAGTCCTGAAGCATGCCAGCAGAGAGACACTCTGTTCTCCATATATTGAAACCCAATGTATCCAGCTCATGTCCAAGCCTTTTGTTCAGTACTCCATCCAGATCACCCATCAGACTGCACGCTGCTGAGAATTAACTCTGGGCATTAAAACATTGGAACAGTCTACAAATGATATGGTTATCCACATGTCTGGTAATGGAGATGTGTTCTGATATATTTTCCATCATGTGTTCTCCTATGTTCACCATCATTCGCCTGCTATGCTCAGAAAGGAACTCGTACACCACCTCTGTAGATCGTTCACGCTGAAGAGAAGCATGTGCGCCACCTTTGAAAACTGTTTGCGCTGAAGAAGGGAGATGCTTATGCATTGGCTTGTGATCAGTTAAATTCCATTGTAGTAGACTAAATTTAGAGAGCAGTTGACCACTAAAGGTTTGACTTTTTCACCCCCTGTAAATCATTATATAAAGCAGCCTCTGTGAGAGAGCATAGTTAGCTAGAAAATCAGTCAATTAGCAGAGTTAGGAGAAGAGCTCTTGATGTGATTTAGTCTTGAACTTTATATTTATGTTCCACCATTTGAATAAAGAGTTGTATGCATTGTTGTTGAATATTGAGTTTAAGTAGAATTTATCCAGGCATCACCCCTGATTGCTGAGAGGGCCCCTCATCAACCAGAGGTTCATTTTCTCTGTTTAGCTTAGTTTCTTTTCTGTTTTAGCTAGTCTAGTTTAATTTCTAGTTTGCTTCCATTATATTATAGTAAATTCTATTCTATTTGTTTTCTGGAATACATTAACTTGGTTTTATTTCAAAATTAATTAGTTAGATGCACGCATAGCTTGCTTTCAGTCATTTTGTTTCCAATTATTTCATTTCCAGCATTACTTTCAGTCTTGTTTTCAGGAATATAGAATAAGTTGTTTTTATGAATTTAGAATAGATTCAATTTTGTTATTTATTTTCCTATTTTGAATTTATGTAAGTTAATTTCCATTTTATTTATTTAATATGCAATGATTCCTTTTGTTCATGAATTAGTTTAGGGTTAATTTGTTGTTAAATAGGTTTATTTACTGTTCTGATGCATTAGACTTACATCTGCATGGCTTCAGATGAGGATTAGTTCATTTAGGTTAGTTTTTACCATTTTAATTATGAATACTATCATTCGGACATCCTGTTCAGTCTGTTATTCAGCCACCCTTTCAAACCCATAGTTCAATCTGTCATTCAACCCTTAGTTCTGTTTTTAGTGTTTTTTATGTATTTTAAGATTGTTTTTAGTTTTGTTTTGTGAATGTTTGAATTATGTTTTGATTGTAATAGTTAGATGGCATTTTTGTTTAACATTAAAGTTAAAGTTTAGTTGTTTTAAATTATTTATTAAAGTTTTATCATTTTTCCTTACTTCTTTTATCGTGAATGAAGTTTAAGTTATTCTTAAGTTTTGTTTCTAATTTTGTTTTATTGTTTTATGGTTTTATGTTTATTCCTTTTGAATTGATTTGTTTGTTTGTATGAAAAATTTAAGGTTAGATGTGTTTTCCTCAGTATGTTTTTAGGTTGTCTCTCTTATGTTGTGTTATTGTTGAAAGAACTTGTAGGATAGAACCTAAAGATATTTATTTTATTAATTTTTCTACTTGATTCTTTTTAAGTTTTCTTTATTAATTTTTCTAGTTGCTTATAAGTTAACTTTTCTTTGTACCCTAGTTTCCCATTTGAATAGTCAACTGTTGATTGTATTTTAGTTTAAAACTTATTTTCAATTGTTTAGTTTATTTCAGCTTAATTACTTTAATAATTCTATTTTTGGAGTTTGACTTGGTTTTTCATTTTGAAAGATATTTTGAGCTTTTGTTTGTTAAAATCTTTACATGAAACCCTCTAGCTTCACATATATTTTGTGTCAACTCTAAGCTTACCAACCTCGATTGATAATTAAAGAATTGGTGGATTAATTTAGACAATAAAACACCCAACACTTTTGGCCCTATGGCTAGGGTGTTTCTCTGTAAGGTAGAATAGAATTCTTTATGAATTTTAGTCATAGGTTGGAAACTGGGGAGAAATAAGATGAGAGGTAAGAACTTGCACATTTGTTATAATAGGATCCCCCAAATATAGCAACAGTAATAGCATAGGTTTTCTTTAGTTTAAAATTCTTTCCTGAGTAGAATTAGAGATCCTCAGGGTAGATTTGTCAAGACCATAAAAGTTACTGAAGTCTCTACTAACTACCGTAGGGGACGTAATTCCCCAACTACTAACTCACCAGAAAGGTATCAAAATACGCCTATAGGAAGTAGTTATACCCTGAAACCTAAATAAACCCCCTTAGAAGATATTACTAGAGAAGCCATAGAAGGAGAAGGAACCTTGGCAAAAGGTCCTAAGGACCTTGTTCCTGAGGAAGTTCAAAAATATCATCCATTAGAAACCCCTATCCCTCCACTAGTTCCAAATCCAATTAACACAACTTTTTCACTAGTAGGAGATCTGAATTTTGTTGACTTTGTTGATCCTGCTCAAGTAAAATCTCTCTTTGGAACCTCAGTAGATCCAGTTATTTTGAAAATTTAACAGTAGAACCTACTATCCATCTAGGATTCAATAAAAACTCAATTGATCAAAGGAATATCTCTCTCAAAAAAGAACATTGGGAAGCCCCATTATCACCTCGAAAGGAGCCTCCTAGGTATATTTACGTTAAGAATCCAGCTTATATGGAAATACAGAGAGAAAACAAAGATCATGATGAAGTTAGAAATGAGGAAGGAGAAGGGGAAAATTGAACCGAGGCTACCTTTGGGTTTCCTATCTTACATAAAATGCAGGATGTAACTATGAAAAACATCCCTCCTCCCTCCTTACCTACTTTCTATGGAAAAATTAATGAGGACCCAGACACATTACTATTCAAGTTCGATATCCTTTGTAGGAGTTACAATTATCTACAAGATGCTCACAAATTGAAACTCTTTCCCGCTACACTCAAGGATTCTGCCTTGAGATGGTTCATTGGATTAGGAAAATCCACTATCAGGACTTGGGATAATATGAAAAGCTCATTCTTACAAAAATATCAAGAATATTGCAAACCTAAGGACTCTCGACATGATATATTCAAGATACAACAACTTGAAGATGAGATCCTGGAGGATTATCTTGAGAGGTTCATTTATACATTACATAAGTCTAAATATAATGACCTCTGAGAAGATGAAGTACGTACACTTTTCCTTAAGGGAATCTCTGAGGACTTATTAGAAAGCCTTAATCTCATGGAAGTTAGCGATATTTCCCATAAAAAATTTGTACAGATCGGTGATATGTGTAAAAATTATTCTAGGAGTAGGGGGGAAGTTACAAAAAAAATTCTGAGAGCCTTTCAGTAGAAATATAAGAGGAAATGTTCCTAGTTTAGGAGGAATTACAAGAGTAGAGATAGAAAACCTATTGGATAATTTTAAGACTAATATCTTAGGAGCAATGGGTTCCCAACTAGATTCTTTACAAGCTAAGAAGAAATAGGATGAATAACGAGCATCAATGAGTATTTTTTGTCCAATATGTATAACTAAACATCCCCAAAGGGAATGTCCATTAAACATCTCTATATGTCACATATGTACATAAGAGCATCCAATAGATAACTTCCCATCCTTGCCCGAATTGCAAGCCATCTATAAGAGTGGGGATGTAGATGAAGCATCTACAAGACCTTCTTGGCAACCTAGAGATCAACCAGCATATCCAAACTTTCCACCACAACCTCTACTCTATTATCCTTTGTATCAACCACCCCAACAATGGAACAATTCTAGCTAGAAGAATTGGCCACCTCAGTATCCTCCTCCTCAATTTCCATAACAGCAATATTTGTCACAAGGATGGAGAGGACAACCATATCCTCAGCCACAATATGTCCCCGCAGCTAATCATATTTATCCTCGGAATCAAACAAATTTCCAACAAATTCTGCCTGGATTTGTACCTCCGGTTCCTTTTATCACATAACAACCTCATCACTTTCAGAATGCAAATCCTCCTTGATCGACATTATTACCTGCACTGCTAATACCTCACCCTAATAATAAACCAACTCAAGCTCTTAACGGCATTGAGTTGCAAACTCTTCCCTCATACCTTATCTCGACTGTACCTATACATGAAATTCAATTACGATCGGGAAGAGTTGTTAATAATAAACCCAATTCATCATTCAAGAACCAAATGACAAAGAAGAATATTCAAGTGAACCCATGAATGATGCTATCTTGGAGGATGTGAACATTCCAAAGGTTCCAGTACACACCCATCCTCCACAAGAGACTATTCAGGAGCAAAGAATTCCTCCATTTCCAGAAAGATTAACAATAAAAATACCTGTAGTTCATCTGAAGTGTAACATTTTGAATGAATTAAAGAAAATTTGTATTAAAATCCCTCTATTACAAGGTATTAAATATATACCAATCTATAGTAAGGTAATAAAAGAGCTCTATATTAAATGCCCGAGAAAGAAGCAAAAGGACCCTCTTACAATTCATGTTATTGGAGAAATGTCTGAATGTATGATGGGTCAGTCCCGGATTGCAAAATATACGAATCCAGGAGCCCCAATAGTAACTATAATTATAAACAACACCTCCATAGAGAATACATTAATTGATTCAGGCTCCGCTATTAGCATGATGACCACCGCAGTTTTAGAATTTTTTTATTTAGAACAATTTCTTCGACCTACCCCTTCCATCCTAGAACTAGCAGACCACACTATGGTAAAACCCGTTGGAGTCTTGGATGACATTGTTGTATCAGTAGCTTCACGGGATGACCCTGTCAACTTTATGGTCATAGAATCAAAGGATCCTTCTAAAGGACATCCTATTATCTTGGGAATACCATGGTTAGCTACTGCAAATGATTTTATAGGATGTAGGGATGGAGAGATGACTATTTCCAATGGGTTGTCCACACAAAGACTTATTTTATACCCCCCAGCACAACCAATAACTGAAAATTCATGGTGTTTAAATTTTTATTTTGGGGATGAAGACTTTGATGATCTCTCCCTTCCTAGTGATTTTTCTTTAGCACTTCAGGAGTAGACCACTGAGTATGTATTAAACCAATTTGTCTCTTCAACAACCTGTACATATTTCCCTCAGTCCTTTGCTTAACTCGATCAGATATTTGGAGATGAGTTTCAAGAGAATATGGCTCTCTCAATGTTTATAGAAACACTTTGTGTCTTCACAATTGAAGAGAATATAGGACCATATACCATACCTTGTGAGGATGGACCTAAAAAATTCTTACATATAAACGCTAGATTTAGTGAAAACCAACAAGCACAGCTGCTTAAAGTTCTTAAGAAACAAGCTGGAGCATTTGCATGGGAGTACACTAATATGAAGGGAATACACCTTGATACCTGTATTCACCATATGTATATGGATCCAAGCATGTCACCTGCAAGGCAGCCACAAAGGAGGATGAATCCTGCTTTAAAGAATATAGTAAAAGAAGAATTACAAAAACTCCTCAATGTTGGTTTCATCTATCCTATTTTCGACAGTAAATGGGTATCTCCTTTAGTAGTAGTTCTAAATAAAGTTACAGGGAAATGGTGTATTTGTGTTGATTTTAGAGAATTAAACAAAGCTACACTTAAATATTACTTTCCTTTACCTTTTTATCGATCAAGTATTAGATATTCTATCAGGTAAACAATATTTTTCCTTTCTTGACGGGTATAGTGGTTACAACCAGATTTCAATAGCACCGGAAGATCAAGACAAAACCACTTTTGCATGCCCTTGGGGAACATATGCTTATCATTTTTTTCCATTTGGCTTATGTAATGCACCTGCCGCTTTCCAGTAGGAAGTCTTAGGAATATTTTCTGATCTTATACATGACTGTGTGGAGGTATACATTAATGAATTTATGGCCTATGGTAATAATTTTAAAGAATCCCTTGACAACCTCGAGAAGGTCTTGATCCGATGTCAAGAAACGAATTTATCCCTTAGTCACGAAAAATGTAAAATGTTACTGACAAAAGGTATATTTTTGGGATACCATTTTTCTTCCCAAGGAATTAATGTAGACCCTGCAAATATCGAAGTAATTGTTGGCCTTCCCTCTCCCAAAACTCAGAAAGAGGTAAGAAGCTTCCTTGGTCATGTAGGCTATTATCGCCGCTTTATTGAAAATTTTACTAAAATAGCTGCACCAATGTTTAAGTTACTTACAAAGGACTCATAATTCTAGTGGACAGAATCTTGTCAAATGCTTTTGAAATATTAAAAGCTAAACTATCGGGGGCACCAATACTTAGGGGTCCTGATTGGTACCTCCCTTTTCACATATCTACCGATGCCTATGATATGGCCATAAGAGGATTCCTTAGCCAAAAAGAAGGACAAGCACCTTATGCCATCTATTTTATTAGAAAAAATTTGACCCCTGCTGAATTAAATTTTACTGTTACTGAAAAAGAATTTTTGGCAGTAGTTTATTCTATTAATAATTTTCGTCATTATATCATAGGTTATGAATTTTTTGTGCATACCGATCACTCTGCCATTATATTTCTAATGAATAAACCAATTACCAATGGTAGAGTGACCGGTGATTTCTTTTATTGCAAGAATTTAACATTACCGTCATTGACCGACCTAGTAAAGAAAATATTTTAGCAAATTGATGACACTTCTCCTTATGACACTTCTCCTGATGACACTTATCTTGATGAACATCTATTTGTTGTATCTGTTCAAACCCCTTGGTTTGCAGATAATGCCAAGTATCTAGCAACTGGGAAAATACCAATCCATTTGTCTCCGCATGAGAAGCGTCATATTATAGTTCATAATTCTAATTATTCTTGGGTTGATAACGATCTCTTCCGCACTAGTCTCGTTCTTATTATTCAATGATGTGTGCGAGAGGATGAAATGATAGACATCCTCCATGCATGCCATGACGGACCATGTGGAGGACATTTTTCTGATAAGAGGACAACATATAAATTCTTACATTCTGGTTATTATTGGCCAAGTATTTTTAAGGATGCTGCCAAATATGTTAAAGGATGTGATAGTTGCCAAAGAATGGCTACACCTACGTCATCTGATCAAATTACTTTACAACCCCAAGTTATGATTGAACCTTTTGAGAAATGGGCTCTTGATTTTGTAGGACCAATTTCTACCATTTCTCGTAAAAATAAATATATCTTAGTCTGTACAGACTATGTCACCAAGTGGGTAGAAGCTAAATATTTATTTAGAGCCACAGAGAAATCGGTGGCAGAATTTATATATGAAGAAATATTCACCTGGTTTGGTGTACCTAGAGAAATTGTCATAGATCAAGGTACTCAGTTTACTTCTAAATTAATCAAAGGACTTACTACGAAATATGGTATCCGACATTGCAAATCTTCACCTTACCACCCTCAGGCTCATGGTCAGGTAGAATCAACTAAGAAAGTATTAGAATCTATTTTAACTAAGAAAATTCACTTACATCATAAGGATTGGGAAAATAGACTCCCAGATGCTTTATGGGCCTATAGGATAACATGGAAAAACACTACCAGACATACCCCCTATCAGTTAGTGTATGGCAAACAAGTCCTTTTACCTATTGAATTTCAAGTTAAAACTTTTCGTATGGAAGCACAATTAGGCATGAATTTGGATGAAGCATAGAAACAACGAATATTGCAGATCAATGAGTTAGATGAAATTAGACAAGATGCACTTCAAAGAACAATGTTAATACAGAATCAACGAAAGGCATGGCATGATAAATTTATTTAGAAAAAGTGGTTTAATACTGGAGATTGGGCACTACTATTCAATTCATGGTTTAAATTTTTTAAAGAGAAATTAACTACCCATTGGATGGGTCCATATGAAGTAGTTACAGCTTTTGACAATGGATCAGTAAAAATTAAAACAATTGATGGCTCGGAAATTCCTTTGTATTAAATGGACATAGACTTAGGCTCTATCACCAACCGACATCTAAACAGGATTTCATACAAAATGTTTTGCAGCAAAATGAAATGGAATTAGTTGAAGGGGAAGCTATTCCTCCTCATGCTGATCCTTGAAAAATATTTTGGGTTATTATCACTTGTATATATATGTAAATATGTGCTTTTTTCTTTGAATAAATAAGAGTCGTTTCTAATAGGTTGTTTACACATGAATCTTTTTTCTTTTATGTATTTATGAATAAATTGAATCATCTAACAAGTGGTTTTGCGGTTTGATTACATATATATTATCTCTATGAGCAGCTAACGGAATATTACTTGGACAAGGAAAGTATGCCAAATACTCATCAGGTATTTTAATCTTTTTGGTGTACTTTCGAAATTTGCAGCTTATACGGATAAATTTATATATAAATTCTTTATATATCATACTTAACCAAATCTATTACGATTCATATAGTTCTTGGTATTTTGATTCAGACATGTATATTTCTGATTTATTCTTTCAAATAGTTGCTCGATAAGACCTGTTTTCATTATCATATTTTCCACATCCTTATTTTTTACCTATGATTTACTTAGTTCTTCCTATACTTGTTAACAAAACTTGTCTCTTGAGTATTTTGGTGATAAATCGAAAGTAAGAGGAACTTTTATCTGTGGGGAACATTACTTTATTTTATAAAGAAGAAGGACTGTTAGGTCAAAGAAAAACTCTCAATTATTCTTTTTTGACCTGTTTTATGAGTCTGGCCATTATGAAATTACTTATAACTTTATTTTGAAAAAAAATGAATTATGTGTTTAGCGGGACTTAACACGCTCTAGTACCAATCGGCTTCCATATCTTTAATATCATTATACAAGGAAAACCCATCGGGGTACTGAACAGACCTGCTGGCAGTGGGTCAATGCTAAGTAAAAACCTTACAACAAGAAGCTCGATAAATGCAAGTAAACCCTTCAGGGTACTGAACAAGCTCGCTGGAAGCGGGGCTATGCTTGCATGGTACCAAGATAAACTCATTGGGGTACTGAACAGGCCTGCTGGCAGCGAGGCAATATCTAGTAAATGAGATATGGTTAATACACCTCTATGCACATAGTTCGTAAAATAATGATAATATATGAAATTTTTTCAAAAAAAATATGTCATGGCCAATTGTTTATAATGTAATTTGAGAATGTATCTAAGTTGACTTTGTCCAAGCCGCCTAATTCCTCATATATCTAAGATGTCATTATCTTAGAAATGGGACCCATAGCTGTAAATCTCACACACTCTAGGGTACACTAGAAATACTTGATGATGACAGGATATATTTATAATGAGGCATGGATGGATGGTTTTTCCTTTTGGTATTCTTTTAATTATATTATTCTCATTTTACATGGTCTTTTCTAACCATTGTTTTATTTTTCATGAATATACATTTCTGAACCATTTTCATTTACTAGTTAGTTTCCTTACAACAAATTAACAACATGCTAGCATTCTTTCTATTTTTTTGGAACAATCATTCCTTCTCTCTGTATGGCTTGAGGACACGCCATCTCTTTGGTTTTGGGGAAGATGGATCTGATTTGAAAAAATAGATTATTTTTATTTTTTTATAACAAATCTATTTATCTCTAACAAATGATAAGTATTTTCAGGAATGTAAGCAGTGGAATTTGGTTATAGCTTGAAGCATATTTTATAGCAAAATTCAATATGGTCTAACCATATGAAGAATCGAATGAAGGAAAATAAAATATCAAATAAGTGATCTCAGAAAAATGGTGATATTATAGTACTTATGATTAAATTTGCTAACTACATTTTGTTTTTGGGAAAACAGTTTTTACTTCTATTTTATCGTTAATAATTCTATCCTCTTACCTACTCATGCATGAAAATGATCAATCTTTTTGCTATTCAAAATGAAATCTATGTTTTTGTGTTATATATTCAACCTGCCCAAAGTTTTACTTTGGACATGGTTGAATTAATTTTAAAACTTTATAAATGATAAAAATATTTTGAACCTGAGAACTATTGAAAACTCAATAAAGTTATTTTCATATAAATGTCTGACATGAAAGATATGTTATTTTTAAGTTATAGGTTGACAGAGTGAATTTTAAATTACCTTCTTCATCTGCCAAGTTGAAGGCAGTTGCTAGTTCGCCTTCTTCCTAAATTGTTTTTTCTTTCTTTTTGCTCAATGGGACCTAGCATTTCTCTGGTTTGGAGGAATGTTGATCCTAGATTTGTTGTCATTTTTGGAGGATAAATTACTCATTTAACCACATATTTTATTATCTTTTGTATATTTTATGACATGCAGATCATTATTCAACCTTAGGTATGAGTGTTTTTAAAGTTTATATAAAAATTATTTTATTATTATCATTTTTTATGTTTTTTTAATTAAAAATAACATTATTAAAACTCATTTGATGTATTAATTGGTTTGTATATTTGTTTACATATTTTATAATCCTTTTGGGCCAATTTAATATGCAAAACACATTCATCCTTCTTTTTGCACAGCATATCCAGCTCAGAGTACAGCTCATCATCCATCCCGTTGTGTGAAACTCGCTGGTTGTTTGCCAGATGTCGAAAGGTGTTGCTGCAAACTCCAGTCTTAAAGCACACTAGCAGATAGACACTCTATTTGCCTTATATTGATGCCCAGTGTATCCATCTCACATACTAGCCTTCTGTTCAGCACTTCGTCTAGATCGCCCATCAGACTATGCACTGCTGAGAATTAACTCTGGGCATTAAAACGTTGGAATAGTCTCCAAATGATCTAGTTATCCATGCGTCTAGTAATGGAGTTGTGTTCTAGATACTTGTCAGCCTATGTTCTCCTCTATTCACCATCATTCACCTGCTGCGCTCAAAAAGGAACTCGTGTGCCACCTCTGCAGATCGTTCACGCTGAAGAGAAGCATGTGCGCCACCTTTGAAGATTGTTTGCGCTGAAGAAGGTAGATTCTTATGCGTTGGTTTGTGATCAATTAAATGCCATTATAGTCAACTAAATTTAGAGAGCAGTTGACCACTAAAGGGTCGACTGTCTCACCCATGTAAATCATTATATAAAGCATCCTCTATGAGAGAGCTCAGTTAGCTAGAAAATAAGTCAATTAGCAGAGTTAGGAGAAGAGTTCTTGCTGTGAATTATTCTTGAACTTTGTATTTATGTTCCACCATCTGAATAAAGAGTTGTATGCATTATTGTTGAAGATTTCATTTAAGTAGAACTTATCTAGGAATCACCCCTGATTGCTGAGAGGGCCCCTCATCAACCAGAGGTTCATTTTCTCTATTTAGCTTATTTTATTTTCTATTTTAGCTAGTCTAGTTTAATTTCTAGTTTGCTTCCATTAGATTGTAGTATATGTTATTCTATTTATTTTCCGCAATACATTAACTTATTTTTATTTCAAATTTAATTAGTTAGATGCGTGTACAACATGCTTTCAGTTATTTTGTTTCCAATTATTTCATTTCCAGCATTACTTTTAGTCTTGTTTTCAGGAATATAGAATAAGTTGTTTTTATGAATTTAGAATAGATTCAATTCTGTTATTTCTTTTCCTGTTTTGAATTTATGCAAGTTCATTTCTAGTTTATTTATTTAATATGCAATGATTCCTTTTGTTCATGAATTCATTTAAGGTTAATTTGCTATTAAATAGGTTTATTTACTGTTCTAATGCATTAGAATTACATCTGCATGGCTTCAGCTGAATATTATTTCATTTAGGTTAGTTTTTACCATTTTAACTATGGAGACTGTCATTCAGACAATGTGTTCAGTATGTTATTTAGCCACGCTTTCATACCCACAGTTCAGTTTGTCATTCGGCCCTTAGTTTTGTTTTTAGTGTTCTTTATGTGTTTTAAGATTGCTTTTAGTTTTGTTTTGTGAATGTATGAATTATGTTTTGATTGTAATAGTTAGATGACAGTTTTGTTTAACATTAAAGTTAAAGTTTAGTTGTTTTAAATTATTTATTAAAGTTTTATCATTTTTCTTTACTTCTTTTACCTTCAACTAAGTTTAAGTTATTCTTAAGTTTTGTTTCTGTTTTTGTTTTAATGTTGTATGTTTTTTGTTTATTCCTTTTGAATTGATTTGTTTGTTTGTATGCAAAATTTAAGGTTATATGTTTTTTCCTCAATATGTTTTTAGGTTGTCTCTCTTATGTTGTGTTATTGTTAAAAGAACTTGTAGGATAGAACCTAAAAATATTTCTTTTATTAATTTTTCTACTTGCTTCTTTTTAAGTTCTCTTTATTAAGTTTTCTACTTGCTTCTTTTATTAAGTTTTATAGTTGCTTATAAGTTAACTTTTCCTTGTACCCTAGTTTCCCATTTGAATAGTCAACCGTTGATTGTATTTTAGTTTAAAACTTATTTTCAATTGTTTAGTTTATTTCAGCTTAATTACTTTAATAATTGCATTTTTGGAGTTTGACTCGGTTTTTCATTTTGAAAGATCTTTCGATATTTTGTTTGTTAAATTATTTACACGACACCCTCTACCTTCGCATATATTTTGTGTCAACTCTAATATTACCAACCCTGGTTGATAATTAAAGAATAGGTGGATTAATTTAGACAATAACACACCCAGCAGTCTCTCTTTGGAGGAAGTCCTGGAATATCATCAGCAAAAACATCCCTGAATTCTTGCAATACATGAAAGTCTTCCAACCTAGGAGTTTCATTCTCCATTTATTCCAAAACATGAGGTGCATACAATCAACAACCTTTCCTATATAACTTCTTCAACTACATTGATGAAATCTTCCTAACAGAAATCACCTTTGGAATGCCTCTTACAACCCTTGGGTTTGCTTGTTCATCCATGCATTCAAATGTCTTGTTGTAATAGTCAAGCTTAACTCTATGCACTTCTAACTATTCCATTCCAAGGATAATATCATAGGAAAATTCAGGTTTGCATAAGTGAATAACTCATCCATAACCAATGGACATTTCCCTATTGATTCACTAAATTTTCTCTTGGTTCCAGTGGCTAGTTGAACTAACCATGCTTTTCTATGCTTTAATTTCTTAAAAGCACAAATATCAACAATTTTAGGAGTGATATAACTGTGAGTAGACCCAGAATCAATCAAAATAGAAATAGATTGTTCAACAATCTTGCCTTCAACCTCAACCATAGTTGACTAACGATCTTCCTAGAGGTCCTCAAGTGATGCATAGATTTTAGGTATGGTCCTTGCCACTTAACAAATAGTTTCTGCTCCTTCGATGTTGTGAACTAGCCTTATATTCCCATTCTCTTGTGGGAATTTCCTACATATATGGTTTCCTTCACATCCCCAACATTGGAGTGGTTCTCTTGGATGTTCTCCCATCATTTTGGTTGGCTTAGTCATAGCTTGTGATGGATTCCTATGTTAAGAGGGTTTGAAACCTTTCTTTATTTGGTCAAACTTCTCCTTCTTTTTTTCCATCCATACCTTATGGTAATCAAGTTTCTTTTTCATTGCTCATAGAAATACTTGTCCTTCCTTATAGCCTCTTCTAGAGTTATAGGTTCATCAAAATCAAATATGTCTTTGTATGGTTGAGGTAATCCACTTAGGAAATACTGGATTTCCACTTTATCATCCTTGATGTATCTGCCAAACCACAGCAGTTCCAAGAATTTGTTCACATTATCTTCCATGGTCTACTATCCCAAATTCAGATTATGGTATTCTTTAATCCTGTCATCATAGTACCTATCGGCGAGGTACTTCTGCTTGAAATACTTCTTGAACTGATTCCACACGATCTTTCTATCATTGATATTCTTCACTTTCCTGAGGTTTTCCCACTAGATAGATGCTCTTCCATTCAGATTGAAGATGGATACCCTTTCCTTCATATTTTGTTGAGTAGTCTTGGACTTGGAAATACATTTTCATCCCAAGAAGCCAAGCTTCAACTTCTTGACCAGATTTTACCTCACCATTAAAGGTAGGAGGCAGTTTCTTCTTAAATTCACAACGTGAACTATTCTAGTAATGCCTCTTCCTCTTATTCCTATGAGATGAATACCTTGAAACCCTAGTGGATCCTTCAGAGTCAGATGATCCACTAGAATACATTTTTCTTCTTCTATAACTAGTCCTACTTCCTTCTGGATTTACTTCCCAATTCCTAGAGTTCATCTACCTTTGGATGTCTGTCAAACTCTGCAGCATGGCTGTGTTCAACCAATTATTCTCTTTCTAAGATTTAATCATCCTCTCATTGTCTTATCTGCAACTTTTCAATCCCACCGTTAGGCTTCTCATGGTGGCTGCAATATATGGGGGAGTCTCTTCATATCTTCTCCCATTGGACTCTATTTTAGCATTTTTGACACGTATTTTTTCCCACACAGAATCCACCTCAAGATCATAGGGATCATGTGCATCATTCATGCAGTTGATTCTCATTGCCAAGCCAAAACCAACTTTTCCAAACTGCACTATGACTCTGCAAAATGTGTTAATAAACACCATTGTTAGCTGTGCGGAAATATCAAAATCTAAAAATCACTTATCGACTGTTCACTGGAGGTTTTCTCTCTAAAAATTATTCACTTGGCCCATATAGGCCCAATGTTGAAACCAATAGATTTGATACCACATTGTCACATCCCCTACGCTTTACATTGGCATATAAGGGAGGAACGTGATTTTACTGCTTGCTATGATACCACAATGTCATGTATCCATACCCCGATTACAATGCATAATTAAAAATTCCCCTAAAGAACCCTTGTTCTTCTTTTAAAACACAAGGAATGGGCCATCAACATTCATGCTTAAGCATAAAAACCACTGTAGCAGTTGTTCCGCAGTGGAAAAATCCACTCTGCAACCAGAAAAGTCGTTTCCACATTGAAACTAACTTTTCCTACTTCTACCTTCTGGATTCCGATTTCCAACTTTGGGTATCTGAAATCCTAAAATGCGGTATGCTCACTTGTCACTTTTCCACTTTTCGACTTCCAATTTCCAACTTTGGGTAGCGGAAATCCTGAAATGCGGTATGCTTATTTGTCACTTTTTCGCTATCCAACTTCTAAATTCTGGCTTTGGACTTCAGAAATCCTGAACTACAATACCCTTACTCGTTCACTTTCCGCTTTCCGACTTCCAACTTCCAACTTTGGAATTCAGAAATTCTGAGATAGAATACCTTTACTTGTTTGCTTTCCGCTTTCCATCTTCCAACTTTCTTCTTTCGACAGGTCGACTTTGGGGTGAGGAAATACACAAAATGACTACTTTATCTTTCATTTTTCTACTTTACAACTTTGACTTTCTGCTTTCCACGGGTCGATACTATGGTGCAGAAAACCAACTTTTTGTCTTAACATTTTTATGTTTTTCCAATTTTCTCCTTCTGACATGGGCTCGGGGAGCAAAAATAAAAATTTATCCTTATCTTTTTCCCATTTTCCCTCCTTCCTACTTCCAACTTCTTACTTCCACAAAAGTATTTCGAAGTGTGTAAAAACACATTCCTTAAGATAACCACATTTCTGACTCTTTAGCCAAGTATCTGACCTCCATCATCATAAGAAAAATGTAGTGGAAAAACACAAGGCATATACAGATGCAAAATACAGGGACATTTAACAATAGTAAAATATACTTAAATATTTAATAATCATTCAACATATTGAGTACATTCATAAGAAAATACATTGCAAGAATAATACAATAGAGAATACTTATCTTGAAGATGAAGTTGTATTGCAACTAGCTATGTCGCTACAACGTTCCACCCAACCATAGGCCAGTTTTTTTCATGAATCTCTCAACACAACTGCCACCCCTCAGTTGGGCATGATTTCCATAAGGAACTAGGGAAAAACAAGTTCACATATAGCTAGAACATATCAAACACACTCAATCCAACCTACAGTTGGGTTTATTAGACTGTCTAGTGAAGCCAATACACAATTGGGTTTATTAGGATTCTAGTAATCAATCCAATACACTATTGGGTTTATCAGGATACTCATCCAAGCCAGATAATAGTTGGTTTTATCATACTATAGGCAGTCAAGCCAACATTCACATTGAGGACCAGCGAAGCCAACTAGAAGATGGGTTTATCAAGCTACTCAGCCAAGCCATCACATTGTTGGGTTTATCAGGATACTCAGCCAAGCCAGCTAAGAGTTGGTTTTATCAGGATGTCCAGCCAGGAATCACACCTGAACAAATTCACATCAAGACACATCCAAGACAACCTACAGTTGGGTTTATTGGGATTTTCAGCCAAGCCAATATACAATTGGGTTTATTAGGATTCCCAACCAACCCAATATACAATTGGATTTATCAAGATGTCATCCAAGCCAATTTACCTTTGGGTTTATCAGGATGCTAAGGTAGTGGAAAGGAAGAATTTCCAAGCTAGAGAGCTCATTCATAGAGCTAGGGACACCTCCATAAGATCTATCTTTCCTGGAATCCATAATACCTACACACCCAACACAAGGAAGTATCCCCTTATATGTTACATAGTCCCTTGGGCCATATCTTCGCTTCCAGTTCTCTTCAGGGCATGCATAGAATATTCACCAGCCACTCTTATATTTTTGTGAGGTTCCTCTCTTCACTAGGTTTATCAAGCCAATTCTAGTCCTAAGTATTTCATACAGTTTGGACCCAAACCAGGGCACACATAACAACAAACCACAAGGACACATAGCAACACAGGGCTCCACTCTGTAACACAGACAACCAGGATTCCATACAACTCACTCTGTAAGACAAGAGAAAACAAGGTTTCATCCAAGGGTCGATGATGTTAAACAATGCAGAAATGCGTAGCAATCCCCTACTAGCTCTCGCTACATAAGGAGGAAGAACTCTACATGAATCCAAATAACAAATCGAATTCCTATGTGAATGAGGATAACACCACTGAACAAAATTCATTACGTGAATGAGGATAGTGAATAATGACTCCCATGGAATGGAATGGAAGAATGACCAAAAAAAAATTGGACGTCTCTGGAATGAAGGACTGGGCACGCATTCACGTGATTACTTGCTTCATAAGAAATAATGCGACTTCCCCATACTACAGGATTGCCTAGACACAAAATCCAACTGCCATGCCTCGCTCTGCCCAAGGCATTAACTGCCTCAACCAACTTCTAGAAGAATTGAATGATTGAGTACAGAGGAAAAAAAGGGTAGATGTGAGATTATGGGTTGTCATTGACATTTGTTCTCACCCTATTGGCTCAAGGGTTTGGATAAATCCCCTCCCTATTCCTTGTGAAATCATTCCCCCATATATTTCATTGCAGTGCATAACTAGTTGTGGTATTTTATTAAATTGCATATTTATAATATATCTCAAAAATATACTATGCCTGACCAACACGAGAACCATCGGCATCATCCTGGATCGTCAATACATAAAAAAACCAAATCAATGGTAGGGCCTTGGCATTGAACTTCTTTCCATGATTTAATAACAGTAATTACATCATGTACAATTTTAATACCATGGGGTCAAAACCGAGGTATTACACAACATTCAGTACAAATTTACCTCCCAAAGGTAATATATAACTCAAAATTTCACTAGCATTTCTCTATATAATATGAGAGTCTTTCAAAATTCTCACATGAATTTGTAATAGTCAACAGGATTTCATGGTTGACCCCAACCAATAGTAAGGAGGTCACAGAAAACATAGTTTTATCCCACAATTAAAACTAGAATAGCTCATTAACATGACAAACAAATACACACATCCCTTTTCATGGATTCATGCGAAACAATTCTCGATTTTTATTTTTCCTCTGTATCAGTAATCGCAATAAATTGTTGGAGTTAAAGAAAAAGTTGGAATCCATAGAATTGATGTACAACATGACTAGTGTCGGTGGTGATATGACATAATTTACTATCCCTTAATAGCTAATATAGGTAAAACTCGACAAGGTGTAATAAAAGATGGAAAATACAAGATATCAATAAAATTATGACTACAATTTATGGAGGGCATATAAAAGTAACTCTCATACATGCAAAGCATTATATCTTACGCATGGATTAATTGAAAGAAGTTGGCAATTTATTGGGCACTAATAACCGACCCTCAGTAGCCCATGCCAAGAAGAAATAATATTTAAGAGAAACTTAAATGATGGATAAATGAAATTGAAAAGTGTTGAAGGTGGGTTTCAATTTGAGAGTTTAATTGTGCAATGTTTTCATAATTGATGTTTCCAACAGAGTTTTCTCCAATAATTAAACAAAAAAGCTCATTAACATGGAAAACAGATACATGCATCCATCTGCATGGGATCATGTGGATCAATTCTCTATTTTTATTTTTCCTCTGTATCAGGGATCATAATCCATTGTTGGAGTTAAAGAGAAGGTTGGAGAATCAATGAAAGATGGATCATTGCTTGTTATTCTTTGGCCACAGTTAAGGGGGATTTCCATTGAATAAGGGTATGGTTATAGTTTTCTAGAGTGTTCTTGCAAGTGGGGGAAAGGATACACAATCTATAGAATCTAGATCTAATGTTAGAACCGTGCAAGGAGGATTGGAATCTTATTAAATACTTACAGGATATTACCTACTTTTGCTGACATCTTGATTATTTGTCTATCATCATATTGTGATTAAACATTATATTTGACATCAAGGAGGTCACTATGGGAGTAAGAAGGTGGAAAGCAGTACCTTAAGTTAGATATGAACCAATGTTTGTAGTGAGAGTTCACAAGCTTCTAGAGGAAGCTTGGGTGCATTTTTGAAGGATTACCTACACCAATGCTTCTATCATACCTCTAGTACATATCAATCCATTACATAAGCATTCATTTATCATATGGATGCACTTAATACACTGTATCTAGAAGTTTGAAGTATTTTAATCTTCCATACACCTAGAATAAGTCATATGAATATCATTGAAAGGATACACAATCAATCTCTTACTTATTAATCCCCCACTTGTTATAGTTCTTATTTTTCAACTTTGGAGAGTTTTTCACTGGTTCTACATACTGTAAGCTACAAGACATAGTTTGCTGAAATTTACGGTCACCTTCATCATTATTATAAATGCATTTGAGGAAGCCTTGATATATTTCATATTTCCACCATGTATGGCTGATCCAAGACTACCTCTTGCAAATCTATACAAGTCATATTCTAGTAAAATATATCAGCTTGTAGAAGATTATTTCTGTTGATTAAATAAAGAATTTACTTTGTATCTGATCTATTTATAAATTGCTTAATGTGGTTGCATTCATATGAACTTGTTGAGGGTATTAGTCTATCATATGCATGTAATCTATAAATGGATATCACACTAAACTCAAACAAGAACTCAAGAGACTGATCTAGTCTCCCACTGAACAAGAATCACCCAAATCTACCCAACTGGAATTTACAACAATTTATTGTGAACATGTTTCTAGGAGTACAAGCATGGACACTCCATAGTCAACATAAATCAACTCATCCTTTCGAAATTTTCATTGTAATATAAACATAATAGTCAAATTTTATCACATAAACATAATCATAATGGTTTTTTAAGCTTTTCATCCTATCACATCTTGTATTGGGTCATAGGTGATTGGGATTTCATGAAGTTATTTAAAACTATATTTTTGAATTAATTACATGTGTATATATGGTTTGGTTTTGAATGGTTCTTGCTACTTAGTTGTAATTTTAGAAACCCTTGGGAACATTATGGATTGTTATGAGGACTCCACATCACCCGGTTCATGAACACGATTGCCTTCCACTTGTAATTCTTGTTTATTATCGATTGAAAGTTATGTTTATGGTACAGGATACGAATGGCTGAATTGATAACATCTGTTTATAAGGATCACTATGTAAAGATTGAGGTCATACTGGAATTTGGTTTTGGTTTTAATTGTTTAACACCTATCAATTTAATTGACAGTTGTTGGCTTAATGATGAAATTGTGTCATCGGAATTCAATTCCATAAATGACTAATAGCCATTTCCATTCATGACGTTGTACAAAGCTATCATTCCAAACTGGGTCTTATCAATGCTTCGATTATTGATCTCTGAATTGAATTACTTCGGATATGAAAGTTTAGTTAGAGTTTGAAGTTTTAACATACTATTTTTTGAAGAATTCGGTTAGTCGTGGCTAGTTTATCCATTAATCATAGCACAAAACACTAGCTGTTGTTCTCATTATTTCAAAATTTGGTTAACATGACCAAAATTGGGGTTCTTGTTTCTATCACATATGAATCAATTGGAGATTTGACATTTCGCATAATGCCTTTCACTTGGATGCCTATTCCTTCGATTTTCACAACCTCATTTGTTTCAACCCAAAACCAGAGTTGCAGTGAGGAGACAATGGCTCCTCTTAGCCAATTTGAGATTTCAAGGCCTGAGCTGGTGGAAGCTGATGAGAAAGCTGCTATATTGTTCGAAAAGATTGGATGGGGTCCATTTTTTAGATGTTTCAGTGGTCATAATGTGTAGGTTACCAAACAATTCGCTATGAGATTGAGGGAGAATGTAGCTCAGATTGGGGATTTTAAATTTATAATTGATGAGGATAAGATTGCAGAAGCAACAAATCTTCCTCAAACCTGAGAATATTGGTTTCAAGGAGGAAAGGTCGATAAGAAGAGATGTAGGTCATTACTATTACCCTTACCTGCCAATGCAAAGTTAAAAATTGGGGTTTCAGTTAGGTTCTTAAAACCAGAATGGTGAGCGTTTTATGAAATCCTAGTCAGGTATGTCTCTTGTGATGGTTGTCTCTCTCATCTTCGTTATTATCATATGTGATCAATGTTATCATTGAAGGGTTGTAAGCTCAATCTTCCTTTTTACTTACTGCAAAGCCTGAAGAAAATGGCACATTTAGTGCAAAGTACCATGGAAAACCCTGAAAGGAGTTTGTTCCACCATGGTCTGATTAAAATTTTAATCCAGCATCAGTTGTCTCTTAGCTATAGATCTTGGGATGAGTTCTTGGTTGAAAATAAACTAGGGTCAACACAGTATTGGCCGAACCCTCCTCCTAAAACTCGTAGGAAGCATAAAGCTCCATTAAAATGTGAAGTTGATGATATTCATAAGGCTAAGTTAGGGGATAGTAAACTACAGGAAGCAAGTTCACCTGTAGATACCCGTATTAGTAATGATGGAACCATTAAGGTCGATCCCTGTTATGCTGAAACAAATATGGACCAATCCCTACCTGACAAACGTTTTAGTACACCTACAAAGGTGGATAGTGAATTGACAAATGATGAGAATGTTGATGTTGTTACTCATGAAGCCCCCTCTGATTTGTGTACTTCTAAAAAACCTGGTGATGAATCCATGCGAAAACTTGAACATTTAGCACAAGTTTGTTGTGATAGAGGAAGTTTTGATCCAAAATGTTTTGTGTTTGTTCATACACGAAGATTTACTCGAAGCATGACTATGGTGACTACAGCCTCTATTCCTGTAACGATTCAGCAAATGCTCAGCTAGTTGTTGTCCAACGTAAGGATGATGTTTCATCTTTGATTCCCGACACAATGCATATGAATGAACCTATTCCCATAGAAGAGAATCATTAAAAATCATTGGCCAAAAACATTACTGAGCCAAGTAAGTTTGAAGTAGCACCATCATGTATGGATGCTTGTGGGTCTGGCCCTGAGCCATCATTTATAAGCATTCCATCACCAGATCAAGATGTGAATAATCTTGATTCTTCTCAGTCTGATGATTCATTTCATGATCAGGATGAAGAAACCCTTCAATAAGTACTTGACAGAGTATATGAAACCAAAATCGTAGAATTAAAAAATGAATTTAAAAGAATGTCAAGCTAATGCAGCCTTAAAAGATGAAGAAAATAAAACATTCAGGGCAGAATTACTAAATTGGGTTAATAGATGAAAGGACATGAACATGAAGAATAACCGATACAAGGAAGCCAAGAAATCAATGATAAACACTAACCAGCACTTGCTTGAGCAAGTAGGTCGACAGAAGCTGATAATTATCAGGCTCAAAGCTAAACTTTCTGAAGCAAGAAGAGTAATCAGTTTACAAAATAGAACTTGATGTCATTTCTATTTTGGTTATATGGTTTATCTCTTTTTTTTACAAGTAATAAAAGTTTTAATGATCATACCTGCAAAATCGTAGATTTTGCAGGCATGCATATAATTTGTTTTGTTTTATTTTATTTTATGTTAACATGATTTTAATAAGAATTTTATTTCGTTCGTTACAGGTGTACATGGTATCGTTATCCTATGCAAAATACAAACTTTTTTTGTTCACAGTTGGCATATGTTGGTGCTTCTGGAAGGATTCGATGTTCAAGATGGCCACGAATAAGTCAATTCCTATGAATCAGGAGATAATACAGGCTAGTCACTTAATTGACAGTTTTGTCCCATAGTATAATGTTTATGATAGGTGTCTTTTTGAAGAGATTTGATGCAACGAAATAGGAATAGGATTCCTGTTGTATTCATTATAGCACTTATTAGAAACTAAAATGAAAGACTAGTTGGGTTATATAAACTAGTAATTTCGATGTAATAAGGGATGGAGTATCAGAAGAAAAACATCATTGAAATATCATTTCAGTACTAGTTTTATCTCTTTACTGGAGTTTTACCTTCGGAGAAGGAGTGTGACTTAAAGTTCTCAGACTGGTATCACTGTTCGGTACTATTTTTGAACAATTTATATATATATTTCAATATATCATCTTCTAGTTATACTATTGGTACAGTTATACTTTGTTATGATTGTATTCATTATTTGATATAATACTCTGTTAATACAATATTGATATTTGAATGAGTATGTTGCTATATTGAATTGATCAATATTTTTATTGAAAATTCAAATCTTAGTAATATACATATTTATGTTTATTTTGATTTCATTTGTATTATTACAATGTTTTCATTATGAATATTATCTTTTATTCAAATATTTAGTATTGATTATTGATTGTCAATTAATAAAAAATTCCAAAAAAGTTTAAAGTAGTTGTCTATTTTAATTTTTTGTTATTGTGAATATATAGCAGAATGATTTAATGTGAATGATTTAAATATTTTCATTTAAATATTAATCATTTATCTTTCTGTTTACTTTAATTATTAATTAATAATTAATCTAGTATTTAAATTGCTCTCTAGAGCAACCGAATCCGGTTGTCCGTTAGTCGAATCCGACTATCATTGTATAATGAAATATGAATAGTAAATAATATATTGGATGATGGGTAAAATGTACAATAAGCTCGCCTTTTATAGGCTTGAGCATGAAGGGTTATAGCCTTTCATATAATTAACTAATCTATTTTAATAATTTATTTTATATTCATTACATTGCCACTCCCTTTAAGGAAGCTTTGTCCTCAAAGCTTAGATTATTGTTGTCATCTTTTCATTTTTGTTTTATGTTGAAACAACGTCATTACTTCCTTTATGTTTTTTGTTTTAGAATTTGTATTAGGTATATGCTTGTTCTTTACACCATAGTTTGTCAATTCCCTTTTATTTGTTACTTGAATTTGTACTCCATTCTGTTTATTATTATTGTCCCGTTTTCCATGGACATGAATATGAGGAACATTTTTGTGACTGACCATATCAAACTTTGTTTTAGAAATCGCTTGTCCCATGATACTTAGGATGTCATCACGTAATGTTTTCCTTTTATTATCTTTATGATTTATCTCGAGAAGTGGTGTCTCTTGAGGCTTCTCAAACTCAAAGTCACCAGGTAGTGTTACATTTAGGTTTCTCGAGGGTGGTAAAACAATTAAGGTAGAAGATGAATCTATGATATTTGATTTGTCTGACTTGGATCCCTTGGCATACTGTAGGATACATATATTTTCATTGTATGGATCGTCTTTATTATCAACGATACTGGCTTGAATCCCATTATGATCTTATTCGAGCTCATCCTTATCAACTATATTATTGGTATTTTGGTCATTCCTAAGATAGTTTGTCTCCTTGTCTTGTTTATTGTCTTGATCGACTTGGTTTCTCTCATTTTTGTTGACATACTAGTCCAACATATTTGAGCTGCTGATATGGTTTGTACCAAACCTTAGTTTTTGTAACATTCCTATCATTGTATTCTAGTTCTATGTCATGGTGCTCATGTTCTGTGTTAAGGCGTTTATGTTTTGCATTATGGTACTCATTTTGTCATCCATGTTTTTTTGTTTTTCGCTAAGGATGTCAAGTTTGTCGTCGAGCCTTATTTGTACCAAAACAAGATCGTTTTTTAGTAATGTATTGTAATTTTGCATATTTTCCTTCAAGCCTTCTTGGTTAGCAGCAATGGACTTTATGTCCTTTTCTATTTTATCAATCTTCTCTTTCAGTTCCTCCATGGTCTTGGACCTTATATACGGAGGTGTGTATTTCGGCGCTATTTTGGCCTTTCAAGGTGAATTGAATAATAATATATTAATTAATTAATAGTATTGTTTTTTTTTTTTTATAAACTATATTTTGTATATAGTTTTTTTTTTTAATAAATAATATAATATTATTTATATTATAATAACTACAATATTTGATTTTTTTTAAATATATAATTATTAATATGTTATAGTATAATATATTAAATTAGTATATGATCTTAGGTTATATTGTTATAATATAACCTTTTTTTTTGTTTTTTTTGTTTGCAAGACGTGGACTGGAGTTGTTGTACGGTGCGCGTAGAGGGAAGTGAAGCAATGTGTGGGCGATGGGAGGGAGCAGCACGCGGAGGCATTGGAGCAAAGGCCTGGATTGGAGGGAGAAGAAAGCGTAAAAGGGAAATGGATGGGGGTGAGGAAGGAGGATGAGGAAGAGGGCGAGGAAGGAGGATGGTGGCGGCAGCAGGGCGGAGGTGGACGCGGGTGGGAGGACACGCATAAGGGGAGACTGAGGGCTGGGATGGTGGACGCAGGGAGGAGTATAGTGAAGTTTGGAGAGTGGATGGAAGACAGGAGGGTCTCGTGGTGAATGGGTGTGCGGCGGTGGAGAATGGAGGTGGAAGAGTGGAGGAGGTCGGGGGAAGAACGGAGACTGGAGGGGTTGGGAGTTGGAGAGGGGCATAGGAAAAGGAGGGGTGCACACCAGAGTGAGAGATGGACACTAGAAGGGTAACTGGTGGGGTAATGAATTGAGGTAGAGTAACAGGAATGCGTGGAATAGTGAAAGGGTGGAATGCTCAGGCTGGAGCTGGACGAAGTAGGGTTTTTTTTTATGTGTTTATTTATTTTTATTTTTTTTATTTTTTTTTTTATTTTTTTTTTATTTTTTTTTTACGGGGATTGGGATGAAGTGACAGGTGATGAAATGGAGAAGCGAAAAAAATCAAGGATTTTATGAGCTGAGTCCAAGCTCAAGTCAAAGGAGCCGAATTCGAGCTCTAATACCAAATGGAGCAACCGATCTGGTTGTCCGTTGACTATCATTGTATAATGAAATATGAATAGTAAATAATATATTGGATGATGGGTAAAATGTACAATAAGCTCGCCTTTTATAGGCTTGAGCGTGAAGGGTTACACCCTTTCATATAATTAACTAATCTATTTTAATAATTTATTTTATATTCATTACACTCTCAGCTAGGATAGAATAATTAGTTAGTTTTAGTTTTAGTGTAGTTTATATTTAACAGTTGTTAAATAGGATTAGATTAATTTCATAATATTTATAATAGTCTTTTGAATTAGAATATTTGAAGCAAAATCCTCAAAAATTGAAGACTTTCATTAAGAAAGCATTTTAGGATGACTTAGGCTTTAGAAAACTAATTCTAGGGTTTATTTAAATAATAATGAGATTATGATAAATTTTTACTGAATTTTTAATTCTCTCCTAAAGAGAAAAATTTAGTTGGCAGCAGGACCATAACCTACGCGATTTTTCTATTCTAAAGACACCGGGAGCTATTCTAAGCGACTTGTGTGGGCTTAATCTCCTTAGTTGGCCTAAGTCATAAAATCAGGCCAACAAATGGTGCTAGAAGGAGGAAATGTTAATGATTAATGGCAAGAAGAACTAATGATAAAACTTCAACCAGTCAACAACCTCCATTACAATCCGAAGTCAGCAGATCACCATTCATAGAAACTGTTAGGAGCATCCTTGAATGTGATCATATCACATCCCCATTCACTCCTAAATAGATTACTCAAACTTTAGAAGAATCACGTCATATTCTTACAAGAGCATATGCTAATTAACTTGGTGTAATTCCAATAGATTATGGTCTTCCTAGGAAACAAAGACGTAATCCACAATTGAATATAGTTACTCAAGATTTAGTAGAAGCTAATAGCACTCCAAGTTATCAAGTTAGAAGTCATCAGAGAGAAACTACTTGAATAAATACTGCTAGAATATTGACTTCAGTAGGCAGTTTTGATCAACCACCTTCTCCTCCAGAATCACCACCTGATAGTCCAAAGTCATCCAATTAAGGTAGTTCTTTAGATTCTGAGGGAAGTCCTATGGCGGGAAACATACCCATGGGAGGAGGAGGTAATCCTCCACCTAATCCACAACTTCCTTGGTTGAGAGCATCTATTGTAGTTGTGCTTGGTGTACAACATCCCCTGCCCAAACACTCAGATAAAATTCTTCCTAAGTTTAACCTAGATAACAAAGAACCTGCAGAGGTGCACGTAGATAAATTCATGTTAGCTGTTCAAACCATGAATGTTCAGCATGAAGATGTGGTTTGTCGGTTGTTCCCTTTAAATTTTGAGGGAAAAGCCTTTACTTGGTACTTTTCGTTAGTTCAAGGATCAATTACAAATTGGGCTGAATTTAATAAAGATTTCTTAGATAAATTTGGGGAGGATAATACACTTGCTCTTTTAGCCCTTGAGTTATCTCGGATTAAAATGGAACCTAAAGAAAGAATTAAATATTTTAACCAAAGGTTTCTTACATTAAAAAAATAAAATTACGGTTGCTTCTCAACCACCCGAGGATATAATTATTGAAAACTATACTTCAGCTTTACCAAAATATATCGGGATGTTTGTTAAGAGAGCTCGTAAAACAACTTTGGTAGAAATTTTTGAGGAAGTCATTAAAGTTGAGAAGGATTATATGTCCTATGAACCAGATAGAAGTGGGAAATATGATACTTTCCCTCGTAGGAAGATCAAAAAACTTAATTCAGAAAAAGATAAGGCATTTGATGTAGAACAGCTGCATAATGCTATTCGAGCATTAACCAATGAAGTTGTAGGATTTAAAAAAAACAATTCTGAAGCTTCCTCCTCTAGAGGATATTTCAGAAATCAGTTTAGACAGAATCCTAATACAAATAATAAAACAAATACCCCGCCTGATGTAGAAGTAAATGAAGAAATTTTTAATACTATTCGAGTTGTTTTATCCTTATCTGAAACTCCCTCAAATCAAGAAATGACTGAAAATGAAGAAGAAGAGGAATCAGAAAATGATGAAGAATTGGAAGAACCTCAACAAGTTAACGATCATTTCTGGGACTTTGTTGTAAAATATTATGAAGTTAAAAGTCCTCCTTCAGGACAACATGCCTATAATACTCGTAGTAGAACATTCGCAAACACTCCTGGAGCTTCATCAAGTTCTACCCCGAGTAATGATAACAATAATTCACAACCTAATAAACAGACTCAATCTGCGAGGATCACTCAGCCTATTCAAAATGCTCCAAATTTGGATTTACAATATGATATAATTGAAGATTTAAAGAATACATGTGCAAACATCAGTATGTATGATCTTCTTCAAATTTACCCAATTCCTAATAGTCATATTATAAATCCTTCCATGAGTTCAATAATTCCTAATGTGAAGCAAAGTGTTGCTGCTAACAATTCTAATAATGATTTAACATCAACTGATAAAGGAAAGTCAACAGTTGATAAAACCTCGCTAATAGGGAAGAATTCCAAATCAACAACTCCTCCATTCCTACTTACCTTTGAGATTTTCAATAGGAACATTCATAATTTGATTCCGGAGCATCTTCCAATGTAATTCCTTTATCTGTATGCAAAAGGTTGAATGGAAAATATGTTCCATCAAATTCACAAATAACTCAATTAGATAGGACAAATGTGATGGTTGTAGGAGAGATGAAAGATGTTTTAGTCAGGATTGCTTGTAACCCTTCAGTTTTTCAAATTATAGACATTGCGGTTGCAGATATTCCTGATGCGTATGGGTTGGTTTTTAGTAGAGATTGGTCCCAACAATTGAATGGATTCTTTGCCATGGATTGGTCAACATTATGGTTACCTAAGAATGGGAAGTAAAATCAAATTAAGATAAACAGAGAAAGATATATGAAACATACTGTGACAGAATTACATGATCCTAGTGAACCAGTTTTATTTTTTAGATTCCATTATGGGGAATTACATGTATGAACTAGGATTTTGTAATTTTAAATCTGAAAATTCTATTTTTTTTTTAAATAAACAGCAATCAGAAATTCTTAATGTGACAACTATTTCTCATGACTCTTCAATCAAGGAAATTATAAATGATGTAGATAATCATAATATTGAAAATATTATAGAAAGTAAAGTAGTTGTTAATAGTTCTACTTGGAATTTATATTTCGATGGTACAAAGTCTAAAGAAGGAACAGGAGCTGGTTGCCTGCTAATAGACCCTCAAGGAAATAAAACATGTATGGCTTGTAGGATGGAATTTAATTGTACAAACAATACTGTGGAATATGAAGCTTTAATACAAGGTTTGAAAAAAGCGATTGATTTGGATATCAAAGTGTTAATTGCATATGGTGATTCTGAAATCATCATCAGACAGGTCCATAATTCTATTCACTGTCTTTATGAACATTTGCAGAATTATCAACGAGAGGTATGGAATCTCATTTCACATTTTGATGCATTTAACATAAATTCAGTTCCAAGAGCTCAAAATCAAGAGGAAGATTTATTAGCGAATGTAGCATCAAAATTAATCCCATAAGAAAATCTTACACCAAATTTCTTTTCAGTTTAATTGATTTTTAGGCCTTCTATACCAGATAATATTTTTAACTGGTGTGTATTTGATAATGATGTGCAGGTGCTGAATTTTCTAACAAATGATTATACCTTTAAAGATTCATACATTGATGAAGTTACACATGACAAAAATCTGCAGGATTTTTCGGTAATAAATGATTTTTGTTTAGTTGAAAAAGCTTTTGAGAAGGTAAAACCAATCCCTAATTCAGTTTTGAGATTAGAAAAGTTCTTTGATCTTCAAGATAAATTTAGATCTATTCCTTACTGTAAAACCAATAGTTCTCAAATGAAATATGAAAGCATAAATTTAGGAACGGAACTAAATCCTCAAACTGTAAATCTAGGAATAGATTGCACTCTCGTAGAAAAAACAGCATTCATAAAATTGTTTAAAGAATTTAAGGATGTCTTTGCATGGACATATGACAATTTGAAAACCTTCAATACACAAGTCATGCAACACATAATTCCAATTAAACAGGAGTCAAAACCTTTTCGACAAAAACTAAGGAAATATCATCCGTCATTAGAACCAACAATTAAGAAGGAACTAAATAAATTGTTAGCTGCCAGGATTATTTTTCCTATTCGGAATACTTAGTGGGTAGCCAACCTAGTTCCAGTTAGGAAGAAAAATGGTGATATTAGATTATGTGTTGATTTTAGAAATCTTAATAAGTCTTCTGAAAATGATACTTTACCCAATTCCTCCCATGGAACAAATTCTTCAAAAAGTTTATGGGTTTGAGGTACTGTCACTTCTTGATGGTTTCTTAGGATACAACTGAATATTGGTTTCCCCAGATGATCAATTGAAAATAGCTTTTAGAACTCCATGGGGAACATATGCCTACCGAAATATTCCCTTTGGGTTAATCAATGTTGGGGCAAATTTTCAAAGGGCAATGGATATTGCTTTTAGAGGCTTAATTAATCATTCAGTAGTTGTCTATTTAGATGACATTCCTATATATTCTAAATGTCAACTTGATCATATTAATCATCTTAGAAAGGTATTTGAATGATGTAGAAAATTCAGAGTATCCTTAAATCCTAAGAAAACAATATTTGCTATTTTAGAAGGTATTTTATTAGGTTGCGTGGTTTCAAAACACGGGATCATGATTGATCCCGAACGAACCCAAGTTATTTCAAAAATAACTTACCCTTCTAGCAAGAAAGCAATGCAATCATTTCTTGGTAAAATAAATTTTGTTAGGAGATTCATCCCCAGTTTTTCTGAAATCATCCGTTCTTTATAGAAAATGATTAAGAAGGATGTTATTTTTAATTGGGGACAAACTGAAAAAGAGTCATTTCAGAAAATTTCAGAAGCTCCTAGTCTTTTGAGCCCATATTTTAACAAAGATTTCATATTGTATACTTTCGCTTCTGACATATCATATGCAATAGTTTTAACTCAACTAAATCAGAAAAATAATGAAGTGCCAATCTCCTTTATGAGTTCAAATTTTAAAGGTGTTGAACTTAATTACCATGAAGTTGATAAGCAAGCTTTTGCTCTTTTTAAAGTTGTCAAACACTTTCATCCATATTTATTGAAATCTAAAACGAAAGTGATAGTTCCTTATCCTTCAGTCAGAAATTTGTTAGTGCAAAAAGATTTAGGTGAAAAAAGAGCACCATGGATGACAGCCCTTCAAGAGTATGACTTGGAAATTAAACCTTCAACGATAGTCAAAGGTCAAGGATTATGTAAACTAGTTGTTGAAGCGGCTCATCTACCCAATAATAATTCTGATGCTGTCATTGATGAAGTTTTACTTACGAGGGAAATTTACTTCTATCCTCCACCACAGGATTCCTGGTATACAGACATAAGAATACTTTTGGAAATAGGAACTGCTCCTGATTACCTAGAACCAATTAAAAGGAGAGCACTTAAATTGAAATCTACTCCTTATTTATTAATTGATAACATCCTTTTTAGGAGAAATTCAGATGGGGTGTTGCTTCGATACCTAGACAAAGATGAAATAGAGGCGATTTTGAAAGAGTTACATTTTGGACTGGCAGGTGGTCATTTTGGTGGAGAAACTACTGCACATAAGATTCTTAGGGTTGGCTATTATTGGCCTACCTTATTTGGAGATTCCTATGCTTTTGTCAGAAAATGTCAGGAATGTCAACTTACTGCAGGAAGAGTTAAGAAACATGCTTTCCCTTTACAACCTGTTTCAATAGAAAGACCTTTTCAGCAATGGGGTATTGATATAGTATGACCAATAAACCCTCCCTCTTCTATGCAACACAAGAATATAATAACTACAACTGATTATTTTACTCGTTGGGAAGAAGCTGCACCATTAAGGGTTGTAAACACCAATCAGGTTATATTACTTTTAGAATCTTTTATCATAATGAGATTTGGTGTTCCAAATTCTCTTGTCTTTGATAATGCTTCATATTTTTCATCAGTTGAGTTAACTCAATTTGCCTTAGAGAAGGGAATGAGAGTTAGGTATTCAGATAACTATCATCCTCGTGGAAATGGTTTAGCTGAATCAACAAACAAAAATTTATTGAAAATTCTCAAAAGAACTATTTCAGCTCACCATCATGATTGGCATACAGAATTATTTAATGCCCTTTGGGAAAACAGGGTAACTCCTAAAGCTGCAATAGGTAACTCACCCTTCTTCTTGGTTTATGGAACTGAGGCTATTTTACCACTGAATTTATTTTTACCTTCATTACAGCTAGCTCAGTCTGTTTAAGATGAAGATTGTCCAGCAATGGAAAAATGGATCAATACTTTGTTAAAACTTGAGGAAGAAAGAGACAAGTCAAAGCAACATTTTACAAAACATCAACAAATTGTGAAGTCCTGGCTTGATCAATCCTCAAGTTCTAATCGAGAATTTCAGGTGGGGGACTTAGTTTTAAAATGGGACAAAGTTCATGAGGAGAAAGGAGATCATACTAAGTTTCAAAAACTTTGGTTAGGTCCCTTTGTTATTGCTGAAAAGATAGGTTCAAGTACATTTCGTTTGCAAACTCTAGAAGGTCAATTCGAAACATTCCCAGTGAATGGACTTATCCTAAAAAAATATTTATGTTGATGTTTCAGACCCTAAAAATGTATATAATTATTAATATAAGCTTTTTTTCTATTTGTAAATAATTTCATTTTATATTTTTGTATAAAATTGTCTATATTTTGTAGAAATGAAAGATGATGATAAATTCATGACACTTATGTAACTTTCAAACATCATTCTGCTCTTGCAACCTGTTTTTATTTTCTTAATCAAATATTAATAGATCATTTTTATTAAGGACTATCAAATTTATGTATATATGATTTTAAATAATCAGTCATTAATGTACAAGTGTCAACTGAAAGGATAAGTGTAAATAAATAAATCTTCTGTTTTAAAAGCCAATTTGTTCATTAGTTTAAAATTATGATATTAGACTAAAGATTTCAAATTGGTTCAGAATGGTCAAAGTTTCTTAAGTCTATTAAGAACCTATCATTATTTGTAAATATTTGTAAGTATTATTTAGATTATTCCTCACTCTTTTATTTTTCTTATAGTTGGGATAGCTAATTAATGTCTTTTTCGAAACTTGTACTTTGAAAAATTATTATGGATCTCTACTATCAGTCATCATTTAAACAAAAAAAGAGTTATTTACAATCTGAAAACTTTTTAGAATCAGTTCCAGTCAATAAAATGCTAAAATAAAGACGGAAGGTCTTAGTAATAAGCCGATCTGATCAGGATCATAAATATCACTAGCATGACATTATTAGGAAACTGATAATGGCTCTTGGTCGCAAGGTCAAGAGATAGGGGGTCTCATCACGAGCCAGCTGATTCATTTTCTAGTGATATTAGTGAGTGACATTACCATTTAGTCACCATGCTAGTTAATGATCTCTTATTTTATAAAATTAAATTAAATAAAGTAAAACATAATTTTGATTGAAGAATAGGAGGTCTCATCATGAACCAGCCTAATCATGATCATCAGTGTTGTCTAGGATAACTTCATTTCTGATCATCAGAGTGATGGCTCTTGGTTAAATATCAAGAGACAAGAGGTCTCATCACGAGCCAGCTTGCTTATTCTAGATAGTTCTCATGACTGATACTATCACATTGGGTTATCATACCTAGATAGTAGTCTTCAGTCAAAGTTATTTTTTTAAGAAAAGGAAAAGGAAAGGAAAGAAAATTATGATGTAGATGGAACAGATTCTGGAAATTTTTCAGAGAAGTAAATTTCTATATCTCATACTGATGGTGCAGATTATTTTTACTATAAAGTACTTTGTTTCGATCATGATATTTCTAAGTTTATCTTTAACAAGATTTTTACTTTAAAGGATGGGATATCTTTGAATTATACTTATGAATATAAATCAAAATAATGGTTTTTACATAGACAGACAATTTTTTATTGTTTTTAATAGATTTTAAGATTTTGTTTATATTATCATTTGAAAACTATATGAGCATAGATAACTGGTTCGCCCAGGTCATCACCATTTGTTGGCAGTTAGCAACAACCCCCTCATTTTTCCTGTTATAATGAAAAAATGATCAGTTCTCTTCTATGATTTATTTTAAAAAAGATTATATAAGAGTGCCTTCAGAATCTTCGATTTTGAAGGTACTCTCAATTTTAGAAGAGTTTAGAGTCATATTAGAAATTTATGAAATACTTTCATGTAGAAATTCAGGCCTGCAGTAGATTAATTTCACCCACAACAATTAACAATTGATCATGCAAAATTATCAACAATGGAGACTGAATATGGAGCTGT
>LPNX010779593.1:201715-236249 GCA_001517045.1 Pseudotsuga menziesii
TGCGCCTAGGAGGCCAGGAATAAAGAAGATTTGATTCCCAAGGCTCTCCCAAGCACTCCATGAGTCAATAATGGCAAGTTTGACCTCTATGGATAGGCAATTATCAACTTGCACATGGTGGGACTCATGGACTAGGCAAATAAGACAAATAAATGAAATAATGTCTAAGTGGGTAAATACTATGGGTTGATTATTCTAACATTTCATAAATTTCATAAATTAGCAGCTGTCAATCTTGAAAATTTTATATATAATCAATTTTACCATTATTAATTCACTTGATTATATATATTGATTTAGGAGATTTAAGGTATAGTATGCTAATTAGTTTTTTGAGTTAAAATGAAGACACATTTTGAACATGTTTAAAATTTAGTTTTGATAAGGTATTTATTATCATAATTTTGTAATTTTTATAGTTAGGGTTGATTTATTAATTGAAATATTTTATATTAACCCTAAAGTTTAGATTTTACATATAACTTAATCTTTTGATATCATGTCATTGCTTTGTGAAAATTGTACATATATCTCACAAAATAGCTAGAGTTCAATCATATGTATATCATTTTGAAATTTTCATTGTAATATAAACATAATAGTTGAATTTTATCACATAAACATAATCATAATAATTTTATAATCTTTTCATCCTATCACATCTTGTATTGGGTCATAGGTGATTGGGATTTCATGAAGTTATTTAAAACTATATTTTTGAATTAATTACATGTGTATATATGGTTTGGTTTTGAATGGTTCTCTACTTAGTTGTAATTTCATAAACCCTTGGGAACATTATGAATTGTTATGATGACTCCACATCACTCGGTTCATGAACACAATTTCCTTCCACGTGTAATTCTTATTTATTATCGATTGACAGTTATGTTTATGGTACAGGATACGAATGGCTGAATTGATAACATCTGTTTATAAAGATCACTGCGTAAATATTGAGGTCGTATTGGCATTTGGTTTTTGTTTTAATTGTTTAACACCTATCAATTTAATTGACAGTTGTTGGTTTAATGATGAAATCATGTCATTGGAATTCAATTCCATAAATGACTAATAGCCATTTCCATTCATGACACTGTACGATGCTATCATTCCAGATTGGGTATTATCAATCCTTCGATTATCGATCTCTGAATTGAATTACTTTGGATATGAAAGTTTGGTTAGAGTTTGAAGTTTTAGCATATTGTTTTTTGAAGAATCTGGTTAGTTGTGGCTAGTTTATCCATTAATCATAGCGCAAAAAACTGGTTGTTGTTCTCATTATTTCAAAATTTGGTTAACATGGCCAAAATTGGGGTTCTCGTTTTTGTCACGTATGAATCAATTAGAGATTTGACATTTCACATAATGCCTTTCACTTAGATACCTATTCCTTCAATTTTCATAACCTCATTCGTTTCAACCCAAAACCAGAGTTGCAGTGAGGAGACAATGGCTCCTCTCAGCCAATTTGAGATTTTAGAGCCTGAGCTGGTGGAAGCTGATGAGAAAGTCACTATATTTTTTGAAAAGATTGGATGGGGTCCATTTTTCATATGTTTCAGTGTTCATAATGCAGAGGTTACCAAACAATTCGCTATGAGCTTGAGGGAGAATGTAGCTCAGATTGGGGATTTTAAATTTATAATTGATGAGGATAAGATTGCAGAAGCAACAAAGCTTCCTCAAACCGGAGAACGTTGGTTTAAAGGAGGAAATTTCGATAAGAAGAGATGTAGCTCATTACTGTTACCCTTACCCGCCAATACAAAGTTAAAAATTGGGGTTTCAGTTAGGTTCTTAAAACCAGAATGGTGAGCATTTTATGAAATCCTAGTCAGGTATGTCTCTTGTGACGGTCGTCTCTCTCATCTTCATTATTATCATCTATGATTACTGTTAGCGTTGAAGGGTTGTAAGCTCAATATTCCTTTTTACTTACTTCAAATCCTGAAGAAAATGGCACATTCAGTGCAAAGTACCATAGGCAACCCTGATAAGAGTTTGTTCCACCACGGTCTGATTAAAATTTTAATCCAGCATCAGTTGTCTCTTAGCTGTAGATCTTGGGATGAGTTATTGGTTGAAAATAAACTAGGGTCAACATAGTATTGGCCAAACCCTCCTCCTAAAACTCGTAGGAAGCATAAAGCTCCATTAAAATCTGAAGTGGATGATATTCATAAGGATGAGTTAGGGGATAGTAAACTACAGGAAGCAAGTTCACCTGTAGATTCTTGTATTAGTAATGATGGAACCATTAAGTTCGATCCCTCTTATGATGAAACAAATATGGACCAATCCCTATCTGACAAATGTTTCACCACACCTACAAAGGTGGATGGTGAATTGACAAATGATGAGAATGTTGATGTTGTTACTCTTGAAGCCCCCTCTAATTTGTGTACTTCTAAAAAACCTAGTGATGAATCCATGTGAAAACTTGAACAGTTAGCACAAGTTTGTTATGATAGAGGAAGTTTTGAGCCAAAAGGTTTTGTGTTTGTTCATACACGAAGATTCACTCAAAGCATGACTACGGCGACTACAGCCTATGTTCCTGTAACCATTCAATAGAATGCTCAGCCAGTTGTTGTCCAACTTGAGGATGATGTTTCATCTTTGATTCCCAAGACAATGCATATGAATGAACATATTCCCATAGAGAATAATCATGAAAAAAATTTGGCCAAAAACATTATTGAGCCAAGTAAGTTTGAAGTAGCAACATCATGTATGGATGCTTATGGGTCTAGCCCTGAGCCATCATTTATAAGCATTCCATCACCAGATCAAGATGTGAATAATCTTGATTCTTCTCAGTCTGATGATTTATTTCGTGATCAGGATGAAGAAACCCTTCAACAAGTACTTGACAGAGTATATGAAACCAAAATCGCAGAATTAAAAAATGAATTAAAAGAATGTCAAGCTAATGCAGCCTTAAAAGATGAAGAAAATAAAACATTCTGGGTAGAGTTACTAAATTGGGTTAGTAGATGGAAGGACATGAACATGAAGAAGAATCCATACAAGGAAGCCAAGAAATCAATGATAAACACTAACCAGCACTTGCTTGAGCAAGTAGATCGACAGAAGCTGATAATTATCAGGCTCAAAGCTAAACTTTCTGAAGAAAGAAGAGTAATTAGTTTACAAAATAGAACTTGATGTCATTTCTATTTTGGTTATATGGTTTATCTCTTTTTTTGACAGGTAATAAAAGTTTTAATGAGCATACCTGCAAAATCGTAGATTTTGCGGGCATGCATATAATTTGTTTTGTTTTATTTTATTTTCTGTTAACATGATTTTAATAAGAATTTTATTTTTTTTGTTATAGGTGTACATGGTATCATTATCCTATGCAAAATATAGGCTATTTTTGTGGACAGTTGGCATATGTTGGTGCTTCTGGAAGGATTGGATGTTCAAGATGGCCATGAATAAGTCATTTCCTATGAATCAGGAGATAATACAGGCTAGTCACTTAATTAACAGTTTTATCCCATAGTATAATGTTTATGGCAAGTGTCTTTTTGAAGAGATTCGATGCAACTAAATAGGAATAGGATTCTTGTTGTATTCATTATAGCACTTATTAGAAACTGAAATGAAAGACTAGTTGGGTTATATAAACTAGTAATTTCGATGTAATAGGAGATGGACTATCAGAAGAAAAACATCATTGAAATATCATTTCAGTACTAGTTTTATCTCTTTACTGGAGTTTTACCTTCGGACAAGGAGTGTGACTTAAAGTTCTCAGACTGGTATCACTGTTTGGTACTATTTTTTATCACTTTATATATATATATATATATATATATATGTCAATATATCATCTTCTAGTTATACTATTGGTACAGTTATACTTTGTTATGATTGTATTCATTATTTGATATAATACTCTGTTAACACAATATTGCTATTTGAATGAGTATGTTACTATATTGAATTGATCAATATTTTTATTGAAAATTCGAATCTTAGTAATATACATATTTATGTTTATTTTGATTTCATTTGTATTATTACAATGTTTTCATTATGAATATTATCTTTTATTCAAATATTTAGTATTGATTATTGATTGTTAATTAATAAAACATTCCAGAAAAGTTTAAAGTAGTTGTCTATTTTAATTTTCTGTTATTGTGAATATATAGCAGAATGATTTAATGTGAATGATTTAAATATTTTCATTTAAATCTTAATCATTTATCTTTCTATTTACTTTAATTATTAATTAATAATTAATCTAGTATTTAAATTTCTCAACTGGGATAGAATAATTAGTTAGTTTTAGTTTTAGTGTAGTTTATATTTAACAGTTGTTAAATATGATTAGATTAATTTCATAATATTTATAATAGTCTTTTGAATTAGAATATTTGAAGCAAAATCCTCAAAAAATCGAAGGCTTTCATTAAGAAAGAATTTTAGGACAACATAGGATTTAGAAAACTAATTCTAGGGTTTATTTAAATAATAATTAGATTAGTATAAATTTTTACTGAATTTTTAATTCTCTCCTAAAGAGAAAAATTCAGTTGGCAACAGGACCATAACCTGCGAGATTTTTCTATTCTAAACACACCGGGAGCTATTCTAAGTGACTTGTGTGGGCTTAATCTCTTTAGTTGGCATAAGTAAGAAAATCAGGCCAACAGGTCTCCAGTATGCAAGTTGGCTCATCAATGAAGAAGAAGGAACAGAAGCCTATTTCTACAGCATCACATAAGCGATGGACCAGAATGGCCACAAGGGTGCATGAAGAAGACATGACACGGGTAGGTTCGTCGAGCCCTGAGGTTCTGGATTCTACTATTAGAGTAGGGGTGTCTATCATGAACATCCCTAGCTACATCCCTCTAAGTCGCCTTGGTGCACAAGCTAGGAATCCCACAAATAATCACAGATACTAGATCAGGATGCAGGCAATACCACAAGGGATGGTATGCACCTCTTATATTGTGCCTACACTGATGCATATATGGTACGAAGACCATGATCTACTTGTGTTATAGGATTTCGAGAAGGATCCATATTGACTAATAGTATTAGTAGAAGGTGTCGCGATAGAGCATATTCCACAGGACTGCGCAAGCGGACTGGACAAAATTGGACTACTCGGGTTGATCAATATGTAGCACTTTGGGTAGCCAGCTACGAAAAATGCATGTGTGAAACAAATTTTGGCATGTTTTCATGGTGGGTATTTATGGATAGATGAGCCAGTTGTAGTCACGGTGGACTTTATTTCCGAAATAACAAGGTTACCCAAGGATGGGCTAGACCCCTCATAGTATATCTAAGGAAAAGATAATGATAGAAATTTGGCCATGACTCTAAAAAAGAGTTATACTCTAGAGCACAATGGGAGGGCATACCATATTGACAGCATCAATGATCGCACGGTCTGTATTGGTGCCATGATTTTACCTAGTAAAATTGCGAGGAAGAACCGCCCAGTTCAGTGTAATTCCAGGGTGGTTTCATGTGCTGAGTTATGTGCACAAGGCACATGAATGAATTGGTCCCTTTTTCTGATGAACCAACTAGTGGAGGATGCAGAGGTCGCATAGGTAGGTGCAACATCATTTACATATAGTTGGATCCTCATTTTGATCACACTGGTCGCTTGTATGGAACCAAAGGATTACTAAGGGATGGCTGTCAAAGTAGTAGAGGTGTGCAAGGGTGAAAGATATTAGAACTTATGGTGGGTTAAGGAAGCCAATAGAGCAGTAGATTACTCAATCCAAATTTGTATCTACTAGGAATCACTGCAAGAGGAAGCAGTGAAATTTGCACGATTAACAGAGGAAGCCGCGACAAAGTATTGACGGATTGCAATTGGAACCCAAATTGTTTACGTTCATGCGTGGCTCGACCCCTCCAAGAAATGGATACCAATGAGATAAAAGGTGTCTGATGCAGAGCTAGAGGTAGGGATTAATGGATGGCCCGTGGAGTGGCGAGAACTAATTAGTATAGTAGAATCTCTAACAGAAAAATTGGTGGAACCACCTAAGGATCCAGTGCGCAAAGACAACCAACAATTGGATGATCACTCTTTGACAGAGACACCTACTAACCTAGAAGAGCAGCGCATGCTCCAAGAAATAAGAGCAAAGAGGTGCATGGATAATTCTATGAGTAGCAGCACCGTATCAACAATGGAAGCACAATTGCACAAACTTGTCAAGGCTGTTACTCATGCGATTGATACATCCACAAAAGAAATGAAGAAATTAGAACAGGAAGGGTTTGTCAAGGTAATACATAGATTAGATTTTGTTTACAATGTTGTTTTGAAACAAGCACCAGAGAGCACAGCCGCACAGTAGTATGCATCAATCAACATCAAGATGGAGGCCAAGAATGTTCAAATTCCCCCGACTGCGATTGATGCTAAACAGGAGGACTTGAATACCTCTCTGTAGCAGCTACAGAATGTTGCATTGGACATCAAAAAAATTTCTACCCATAATTTAATACACATACAGCAGATCACCGACCAGGATTTGGCCAATAGGGAGAAGAAAATCAGCGACCAGTACTTGCGGTCACAGGAGAAAGCAGAAAAAAGGAAAAAAGTGATAGAAGAATTGTGTTGAGCCAAGGAGAAGCTGACTGAAGACCAAGAACATGAGATAGAGGTATTGAAGAAAGTGCACAAGGAGTTGGAAGTGGTAGTAGCATATTCCTATCATAATGTCTTGGAGAGCACCATAGAGCTGCATGCGATAGGAAAAGCGAAGAAACTTGGAGATGTTATTGAGCAGTTACAGAGTGAAACCAACATTTTGGATGCTTTGATACACCCCTCCACTCCAATAGAATAGATAGCCACAAGGAAGGAAAAAATAGAGGAGCTTTCCACACAGCTCAAAGAGTTAGAGCAATATACCAATAAAGTCACAGATGCCACTACACAAGTTTGGGGCAACGTAGTGTAGGACGAACAAATAGACCAACTAACTGCATAGTTGCAAGAAGTGGATGGGAAATTAGTGACCCTGAAGACATCACTTAAATAAATTCCATTTATGATGCAGATCACCAAGGTGTCGAAGCTAAAGGATCCATAGCACCGAGTCACAAGCGCAAGGGAAAGGAATCAATGTCATAGTGCACAATTGGACGAGTTCCGGGAGATTGGAGCGAAGCTATCAGTGAAAGCAGTTTCTGCACTCCAAGCTGCATAAGAAGGAAAGAAAAACATTGCTGCAAAGATGGTTGAACACCCTGTCAACCATGATCTAAAGGTGATCCAGGAGGTTACTGCATAGGTCAAGGAGTAGGTCAGAGTGATCACTCAGTAATTTGCATATTTCAGAGCCATGATCGCTGAGTTGACCATGTCCAGTTAAGCATGGCTCGAGGGCGAGCCACAATATTGTGTTGGGGTCCTATTGGAAGGGGTTTTGGGACAAGTTATTTTCATAGTATCACAAGTTCTACGTAATCTCAAAATACACTGCACAAGTGCAAGATGGTGTGCAAGGCGTAAAATATACTATTTTATGTATTTTATGTCACTTTTTCTACTTTGGACCATATTTTGTGGATATTGGTCATTATTTTGTAGATTCGGTTAAGAATTGGTTAAGAGTTAGTTAGAAGTGGACCTTGAATGTAAAGGCGCAATCCTATAAATAGAAGTAGAATTGCAAGTGTTAGGGAAGGAAGAGAAGAGATTTAAGAGAAGACTAGATCTTGAATTGTGAACTATTTTTGAATCTATGAATCATTACGTAGAAGTAATATGATAAGCAGGGAGTTTATCTGAATTGCTATTTCTTTTACCTTTTTTTGTCTTATTGTTCCTGCAATCTAATGGTGAATGCAATTTAATGTGTGACATGGATCTATGATGCGACATTTTATTCTTTTAAATGATGTTATATGTAGAGATCTATTTGCGCAATAGTATGATTCGTTCTGTTAATGAATGATGCATTCCAATAGTAGAAATGATGATTAGATCTATTAATGATTTAGTAACTGGTCATATATGTTGGATAAGTTGATGAATTGTAGATTCTCATAGTCCTCTTCTATTCTGCAGAAAATTGGTTTTGACAACTCTCCCTTGAACATCTCAAGTGAGACTTCATATGCTTCATGGGTGTTGCCAGACAGGGTAAAACCTGTCTAGGCTAGTGCACAGGGAGGTTGTAGTGAGTCGAGCGTCATGGGAACCCCACTTTGTCGATGGGGTTGACCATCATGCCACATTTTGGGTCATTGAATGAAGGATGGGACAGACCTCTCTTAGAATTCCATAGGAAAAGATAATGACAAGAGGCTCGTGATTATGTTGAATAAGCGCTATGGTTAACAGCACGAAGGAAGGGCATACCATATTGATAGTATCAATCATCAGGTGGTGCGCATTTGTGCTAGGATCTTGGATAGAAAAGTAGTTAGGAATATCAAACCCATCCAATGTAACTCAGGGGTCACTGCATGCACAAAGTAGTGTGTGTAAGGAGTACAAATGAATTGGTCACGGTTCTTACTGAACCAGTTGACATAGGTTGCAATGGCAGTCCAGGCGGGGCTGCACCCATTTACTTATAGTTGGATACTGATCTTGATAGCACTAGTAGCTTGGATAGATCTAGATGATTACCAAGTCATGGAGGTAGATACAGTGAAATTTTGTAAAGGATCACGCTACCAAAATCTCTGGTGGGTGAAGGAACCTGAGTGATTGAAGAACTGTGCCATACAGTTTTGGATTTACTAGGAAGCAATGGAAGCTATAGCTATGAAAGTATTGTGAATGACCGAGGAAGCTATGATGAAGTATCAATGGATCGCTCAGTTTGAAATTGGCATACATTCCATTCATGTGCAAGCACGGCGTGACTTGGACAGGCAGTGGTTACCAATGCCATATAGGTTGTCTAATGAGGAACTGGAGACAATTGTTATTGATTGGAATGTGGCATGGAAAGAACCAGTCATCTTAGAATAAGTATCAATGGGCCCACCAACGGATGCACCAGTTGATCAAGTACATGTGACTAACCAACAGAGTCACCATGATTCAAATCAAGAGTCGTCGTGCACACCCACGGACTCATAGGAAGAGCACAAGTTTGACGAGTTCAGAATGAAAATGTGATAGGATTAGGGTGCGACAAGTAGTGCAGCCCTAGGAATGGAGGTGCAGTTGAACCATATTACTAAGGCCATAATGGACACAACAGATGCAGCAACTGAAGAAATGAAGAAGAAAGAGACATAAGGATTTGTAGAGGTAAAACCCCGACTCAACTCTTTAGTTCATGTAGTATTGAAGAAAACACCGGAGGTATCGACTATGCAAGAATTTGGCTCAATCAGCACTGGGACACGGCTCAGAAATGTGAAAATTCCACTGCATGCGATTAACACCAACTATGAGGATTTCAATACCTACCTGCAGCAGTTAGAAGGATTGTCCATAGAAAACAATGCACTGTCGACGCATACATTGGTGCATATGCAAAGGCTCACCACTCATGATTTGGAAGACATAGAGCAGCATATCAGCGGTCAATTCTTGCGATCATAAGAGAAAGAGGCCGAAGCACAGAAAGAAATTGAAGCATTGAAGAAGGAGAAAGAGTGGACACTTGAGGAGAAGAACAAGGCCATTGAGGAAATGAAGAAGAAGAAGGACCTCCTGATAGTGGAAAAGGTGCAATTATGGGACCACAGACTCCAGCTGGAAAAGGTCACCCTTGAAGTCTATGAATGAGTGTCGGATGCTGCTATGGGTGAAGATGCAGAAGAAAAGGTACAGTGGCTTGGGACAATGATTTCACATCTAGAGCGTGACAATAACCTTTTGAATTCCCTAATGCACCAAGCACACCACTAGAATAGGTAACAAAGACAAAGAGCGCCATAGATTATTTCGCAACACAGTTAGAAGGGATGGAGTAAGAGGAAAAGAAGGTAATCGATGCGACTACATAATTTTGGGGAAATGTAGTGCAGGATGAGAAATTGGTGCAACTAACCACATAGATGTAGGAGGAAAAAGGGAAACTGGCCAGGTTGAAGATGTCACTTAGAGCGATGTCGCCAGTCGTGCAGATCACAAATTCAGTGGAGCTAAAGGAGTTGCAACAACGCGTGGAAAAGGAAAGAGAAAGGAAGCAGCAATGCAACACACTGTTAGATGAGTTCCAAGATATTGGCGTGAAACTCTCGGTGAAGGTAGTTTCTGTGTTGTAGGAAGTGCAAGATGGGAAAAAGGAGGTTGCTCAGAAAATGGTTGAGAATCCAATAGCACATGATCTGACAAGGAGCCAGGATATTGTTGAGAAGATCAAAGAGAAAGTCAAGGAGATTACTCAACAGTATGAGGACTTCAAGATGAATATCATTGAGTACACCATCTCCAGCTAACGTGGCTCAAGGGCAAGCCAAACGATTGTGTTAGGGGCTTGTTGGCATGCGATTTTGGGATAAGTAGCTAAGTAGCATTGTGGATGCTATGCAAGGTTAAAGATATCGTGCAAGATGGAAAATGACGCACAATTCAAAGTTATATTATTTTATGTATTTTTGATAGATTTTGTAGTTTTGAATCGCTTCTTGTGGATTTGAGTCATTGTTTTGTAGATTTTGGTCCAAGAAGTTAGATAGTTGCTTAAGTGGAACCTTTATGTAAAGGCACAAGACTATAAGTAAATGTTGAATTGCAAGTGTTAAGTATCTTTTGTAAAAGGAGTTAGTCATTGTTGAATATCAATTGATCATCTGAGAGTTGTGAAGATATTGTTCTAGGAACTCTATTTTTTATGCGAAGGCTAATATGACATGACAGAGGTTAAGCAGAATCACTATGTCGTTTCATGTTTTCCTATTTTCATGTTTTATACGATTGAATTATGAATGCAATGTGTATCTATGATATGGATCTATGAATGATGCGATGTTTCTTTTCTTTCAATGAAGTTATATTGTTATATTTGGTTTCACATTGATGCTTTGCTGCGACTATGTTGTGATGATGCGGTTTATTTAATGATGATATGATTATATTAAGTGCATAATAGGAACTATTAAATTTGGTGTATAATGATGTGCTAAGTTGATAAATAGATTCACATGGTCCTCCTTTGTTTTGCGGAAACTTGCTTTTGTCATCTCTCCCTCTAACATCTCAGGTGAGACTTCTTCTGCTCTATAGGTGTTGCTGGATGGGATAAAACCCGTCTGGGCCGGTGCCAATGGAGATTGCGATGGCTTGGGTGTTGAAAGAGAGGGAATCCATGTCGACTGGTTTTCTTTCAACATCCACCTCCGCTCCCAGATTATCGGCCAAGACGAATTTTGATATAAATCGACGGACCAATAAAGGAAAGAAGTAAAAAGGTGGAAGCAAGAAGAAGTAAGAGGAAAGGGACAAATATGGTTATAAAATTTGGTAAATCTTCCTTCATCTTTATGCTATTTTGCGGAAAGGAAAAATTGGAAAGCAGAAATACAAAAATTAGGTTACAAAAAGTTAGAATCCTTCTTTCCATGATCCACAGGATCGAAGATCTAGAAAGCTTCCGCCCAATATCAACGGCTCGAAAAGGAGAAGAAAGGAGGAATTAGAAAGTGGAAATACATAAATTTGGTTACGAAAAGTTAGAATCCCACTTTTTACGATCCGTGGGATCAACAGTCTGGAAATATTATGTCGAAGAGAAATGGCTCGAAAAGGAGAAGAAAGGAGGAATCAAAAAGTGAAAATATAGAGATTTAGTTACGAAAAGTTAGAATCCCGCTTTCCACGATTCGCAGGTTTGACGGTCTAGAAAGCTTCCACCAAAGATAAACGACTCGAAAAGAAAAAGGGTGGAAGTGAAAAGGGAAAAAAATTGGTCATAAAAATTTGAAAGCCCGTTTTCCGCTAGCCATGATGTGTCCATGCTTTAATCACAGATCAAGAGCTCAGAATTTTTTTTCCTAAGATCGATGATGTAGAAAATGGAAACATGCGCATGGGATAAGTAGATTTCCCAATATGTGAAATTTGGTAGACCCCATAGCTTTCAACGACCCAGATCAACGACCAATAAAGATCCATGGAAAAGGTGGATTCCACTTCTAGAACTAGCACGGACAAACAAAATTTTCATATCTGTGGAATTTGGTATGAGGCGCAGGTTTCAATAGCCCAGATTAAGACTTGATCTAGATCCACGGCCGATATTCATTCTGCTAATGCAACATGAATGGAGAAAGTAACTTTTGAAATCAGTGGAATTTGGTAGACCCTGCAACTTTCAACAGCCCAGATCAACGATCAATCAAGATCCACGAATGAGAAAAAATATGCTAATGCAACGTTCACGAAGAAAGTAACTTTTGAAATCAACGAAATTTGGTAGACCCTATAGCTTTCAATGGCCCATATCAATGACCGATCAAGATCCACATATGAGAAAATTTTCACTGCCAGAACATGCGAGGAGAAATTAAATTTTAAAATCAGCAGAATTTATATGCTCATGGCTAAATCCAAGACAGCCTTCTACTCAGCATGGTTTGATCAAATTGATCAATAGATGGGAAAATTTCTGGTAGTTCAAATTTTTGTTGGTTTAATTTTCCAGAACTCAATGGAATTTTACAGTGTGTAAGTCAATACATGTGTAGGTGCATCCGATTATTTTCCAAACAGATCCACGGTCTAGAATGATTTCATGGGGCGAAGGTGCGGGGAAGATAAGAATTAAAAAACTGACGAAATGGAGTTAAAGGATATAGGAAATGGATAGTGCATATTTCAACTAGGAAATATCAACGGTCCAAAACAATTTCATTGGTTGAAGATGCAGGGATGAATGAAACTGTTGCAGGATACTCAAAGATCCTATGAACAGTTGTTTTCATCAAGCAGGCCTTAGTCCCAGGTGTCACATTTTCTCGAATTGATCCACCACACACATTTCAGCATGCTTTCCTGATTTTTTTATGATCATGGAGAATCTACTAGATCTAAATTTGTTAGTATTTTGTGTGTGTGGGTTTGATTCCAGTATCATAACTGATTTTGGCTCTGTTTTCAGTTTGGTATCGAGAGCCCATGACACTATAAATGTAACCTAAATAGAGGAATAAAGGGTTCAACATTCATTTGTGAAGCCTATGTTCTTGGTTTTGTAGCTATGGAACTCTTCGTGGGAGAATTAATGCAAAGTATGCCTGGAATATATGATATTCATCACAGTGTTTAATTTTTAGTCTGTTTTCCTTGTTTGCTTCATTTTCATGTATGTGTAGCTTATGTTAACGTGTTTCTAGTTGTATGTAAGGAATTTGTTCTCTATTTATTTCTCCCTACATCAGACAAGGTGTTTGTTTTTGTTTTTATGATAAATGTCTTGTAATTGATCCTCTGTTAGATGCTTAATTTTAGTTATCATCCTTCACTTTTTATTCTACAAAAGGTATTTCAGGAGATTCATCCACAGATAGGTGTTGGTCTCCTATTTTGACTATTCAGTATAATATTTTCTAGCTTAAGTCTTATGGAACCAAATAATAATCAGTTTTATTAGTGTTGTTTTGTGCATGGTTATGCCTTTGAAGGTCAACATTGCTAGGTTTTGGTAAGTGACTTTTTAAAATTGCTTATTCATTACTTTGCTTTGTTTTATGCATATAATAGGGCCTTTAAGTTTCATTTAATAATAGGTCAAGTAATAAGTCTATGCTCTTTTCTATGCAGGGGTCTTTTGCTACTCGACTCAACGCTTGTCTCGGCGTTCCAAGGAAGATTTATGCTAGCTGAACAGCAATTTGGGGGATTCGGTCCACAGTAGAGATGTTTTTCTTGGATTCACATCACCTTCCAGATGCTTATGAAGATTACTCAGGTGTTGTTTCATGGATGTCCTTCCTTCGAGGAGCTGTTGTTTTCCATCTTTAGTAGTATGTGGATTGCAGGGGATTTGAACTCCTATCTCTGGTTCAAATATGCCGAGATAGGTGTAGGGTTGTTAGCTGGATAGATCCTTGCTTCAAGGTCGATTTTACTTTGTATTTTCAGTATAAAATGAACCTTGAAACCCTAAGTAAGGATGGATACTCAGAGAAGACTGTAAAACTCTATTTCATCAGTAGATCCAGTGTTTATCTTCTTTAAAGCTGTGATTTAAAACTAGAAGGCGTTGAGGGCAAGGCCCCCTTCAACACCGATCCTTTATATTTAAGCGTCGTGTGTTTTGCAGTAAGTAGAGTAATTTTTTTATCCTTTGACACTGTTTTTATGGAATGCTAATGGTTTTTGTTCATTCGTGAGTTGAAGTGGAACTTATATTTGCAGAGTATTAATTGACATCATTTGTATTCAATCTATCCTGTAAGAATCGATTCAGGAGTGGCTTTGGTTTAAACTGTTTTTGGTTTTCAGCATGGATTGCTTATTGATGGTTATGATTATTGTTCAGGGTTATGGTACTTACAAACCGTGTGATGGATTTGATTTAGGTTTGTTGTAGAATCTATTTCATGAAGGATTAAAAGTAGACTGGTTTTCACATTTCCTTTACTGCCAGCGTTATAGTGATTACTAAATGGCTACAAGATTGGTTTAGAATCCTTTTGTTTGCAGGACTGTAGGATATCTTTATTTGTGTTGTGTGGATTTGAACAGCATTTGCAATATTTTGTGAACTTAGCAGAGGATTTGAAGACTTTAGTCTACATAGCATCTAGGGTTTGTTAAGCATCCTTTTGGATTGGTTATGTAAGGATTGAAGTATGCTTTTGTTCATTTTATGAGCTGTAACAAACTTCAAATAAAGAATTACAGTCCACTAAGTATTTGACAGCGTTGTTTTTATGGTATGAAAACAAGTTTTGCAAGATAGGTAAATGAACTTGAGTGTGTAGTTTTGAATAATTTCAAGATACTTTAATATGCATAGAGTGCAGGTAGAATATGCTTGACACCACTAGCAAGCTAGATTTCAGTTTGTCAACTGTTTATGAGTGACATAGGATTAAAGAAGAGACGGACTTTGTTTCCATAGTTATTTGAGAGTGACAGTTGTTTGCATAAACGTAGACATTAGATCCTGTAGGGTTAATAGTGGAGTTTTCATATTAACTGAATATATTCATTCTAAAACTAGGCTTTTATTTATTAAGTTCTTTTATTTGTAGAATAGATCATCATTGTTGTAGCTGAGTGTAGACTGTTGATTGTTTTAAAAGATTGTTGTAGTTTAGTATTTCTTTGGAAGATTAGTATTGTTTTGGAAGATTGCTATAGGCTACTGTAGGTTAAATTGAGTTTGACAGTAAGATAGTGGTCAGTAAATTTATTTTATTTTCTCTAAGAATAGATCTAGTAATCCTTAGCATTTGATCTTTCAATACAGTAATAGCTTCATCTATTTCATTTTCGTTTGAAAGTAGACTAGAATTTCTTTAAGTTGCTATCAGCATGAGCATTGAAACTACCTTTCCTGCACATATAGTGTAGCAGCTCGAAGTTTACGTCCTCCAGTCGATAATTAAATCAAGGTGAATTAAATAACATTAATTTTAACCAACATTTTGGCGTCGTTACCGGGGAGTTGCTCCAAGGTAAGCTGGTATTTTGCTCATTTTCTACAAATTTGTTGGCTATAGGGGTAGATAGGTTTCCTTTACATTACACAACAAGGTGGAGGGGAAATGATAAGATGAAAAGATGAATTCACTATGGGATTCCCATGGTGTAACATCCTGACACATCCACTTTAGTGGGTTGCCCCAAATCCCTGTTGTTTCTTTCTCGTAAGTGTGTTTGATTTATTTTGCTGCAAAAGTGTGTTTACCTTTCCTGTAAGGTGTCTTTTTCTTCTTGCAATTTAATTTAATTCAAGTGTGTTTACTCTCCGCAATTTAATTTCACATCATTTTTAGGTGTGACTAGTTGTTGCAGATTGGAGGAGAAGGGGCGGTAGGACGAACCTACGCATCCGTTATAACAGGTTCCTTCAAACCCATTTGTAGCATAGGTATTTTGATTTATTTTCTTATTATATTCAATGATTGTTTTGATGAGACCCAGAGATAGTAAGGGAATATTCATTAAAGTTCATTCCGATCTTGTTGGAAACAACCCCCCCCCCCTCACTAACCCTAGGGATAGGAACACCAGCAACGAAACTGAAAACAATAACACTCAAAATTCAGTGGAATTAGGGACCAGACCAGCAGGAACTAAGGTTATACTCAACAAACAGTTACATTCAGTAGAGATCCCACAGACCCAAAAAGCTTCACCTCCAAAGGAAGATTCCAACTTGGTTGACACAGTGAACATAGAAGGAGTGAATTCCATTTTCAGACACGCTCAGAATTTGGTAGTTTCTCAAGTAGAATCTACCACAGATCTACCTTTCAATCTTCAATCTTGGCCTAGACCAGACCATTGGGACTTCATTCCATCCCCAAGAAGAGACGGGTTAGGTGTCAATTGGTTTAGGAACCCTCTTGTTATGAGTGATCAGGAAACCAGACACCAGATGGAAGGAGAGGGAGAACATGAGGGATGAACTGAAATGACTTTTGGCTTCCCTATTCTAGATCTTGCACGAGATGTCAGCATGAAAAATATCCCAGCATCTTCATTACCTACCTTCTATGGGAAAAGTACTGAAGATCCGAATACTTTTCTATTTGAGTTTGACATCTTATGCAGGAGTTATAATTATCTATAGGATGCACAAAAGTTAAAACTATTTCCAGCCACCCTTAAGGATTCTACACTCAAATGGTTTATGAGCCTGGGGGAATCCACCATCTGAACTTGGGAAGAGATGAAGAGTGCTTTCCTCAAAAAATACTGAGACTACTATGAACCTAGAGACTCCCAAAATGATATATTTAAAATGCAATAGCATGAAGAAGAGAGTCTTGAGGACTTCCTAGAACGATTATGCTTTGTATTGCAGAAGTCTAAGTATAATACCTTACAGGAAGATGCAGTTAGAACCCTTTTTCTGAAAGGGATTCTGGATGAATATGTGGAAATCCTCAACCTCATGGCCTCAGGTGATGTATCTCATAAATCCTTTGAGGAGATTACTGAACTATGCAGAAAATATTCTAGGAGTAGAGCCAAAGCAGGAAAAAGCACAAGGGAAGCTCCTTCCCGCATTTCTAGGACAGCAGGAACGAGTGGGATCACAAGAGTTGAATTGGGGAACCTGTTAGAAAATTTTAAAACTGACATTTTAGGCACCTTGAGTTCCCAATTTGATGCATTAAAAACAAATAAATGGCAAGAGGAAGAGGACATAGTAGCACTACACATATTCTGCCCTAAATGCAGAAAAAGACACCCTTTGAAAGAGTGCCCTCTTAATACCATTTCAGTCTATGCTCTTTGCTCTGATAAACACCCAACTAATAATTGCCCTTCTTTACCAGAGCTGAAAGCCTTTTATAAGCTTAATGCTGAACCTATGGATCCATCATATGCATCAAGAAGGCCTTGGCAGCCTAGACCCCAAAACATGTACCCAGAACCTGTTTTTCCAAACCCTGCATATTACTATCCCATGCAGCAATCTCAGCAGCCATGGAGCCCACAAATGTGGTAGAATTGGCCTTCTCAGCCTACCCAAACCCAACCATGGCAGCAAGGCTGGCGAGGACAGTCATATGGGGGACCACAAGGATAGCCCTATGGAGGAACACAATCAACAGCCCCCCCTAGTTACTGTCCAATGCCCCCAAATATGTAGTAGCTATTACCAGGATTTACACCACCTGCACTTCCTCCTATACCCCCAGTTCCACAACAATATCAAAATCCAAACCCACCTACACCCACGTTGTTGCCATCCCAACCTATCCCAAACCCTAATAACAGACCTTCCCAGCCTCTTCATAATGCTAAAATTCAAATGGCCCCAACTTACGTAATCCATTCAGCTCCTTTACAGGAAATACAATTAAGGTCTAGGAAGACATTAAGTAAAACCCCTCCAGCAGTGATTATTCACGAAGAGACTGGAGAAGAAAACGCTGAAAAAGAGATTACAGAGGAAGAAGAAGTGCAGATTGCCTCAGAGAACACTCAAGTCCTTGGAACTCATTCCCAATCAACTGCTCATCCACAAGTGAATAACAACCCCCCTTATCCAGAGAGGTTATTAATAGAGAAGCCTGTGGTTCGTCCACAGTTTGATTTGGAAAATGAGTTGAAAAATGTTTGTATCAAGATTCCATTACTTCAGGCTATTAGAGATGTCCCTATCTATTCAAAACTGGTAAGGGAACTGTGCTTAAATAAACCTGGTCGAAAACAGAAAGACCCACCCACAATACATGTTATAGGCTAGCTATCCAATTATATTTCAGACTGTTCCTTACCCCCAAAATTTGCAAATCCTGGGAACCCGGTAGTGACCATTTGCATTAATGAGATTGCAATAGGAAACACTCTAGTTGACCTGGGTGCTACCATTAATGTCATGTCTATGACTACCATGCAGAGACTTCAGTTGCATAACCTCCTCATACCTACTCCTACTATTTTGGAGTTGGCTAATAGGAGCACAGTTAAACCTGTGGGGGGCTTAGATGACATTACTATCACAGTAGCTTCTTGGGAGTATCCAGTGGATTTTCTGGTACTCCAAACTAAACACCCAATGGGGGAACATCCTGTTATATTAGGCAAGCCCTAGTTAGCCACTGCCAATGCCTTTATAGGTTGCAGAGAAGGTATTTTAACTATATCAAATGGCACTTCTCTACAAAACCTGATTATTTATCCCCTAGCATAGCCTGTATTGGAAAACATGTTATGGTTAGAGAATCCTTACAGGGATGAGGATGTGGAACAACCCTTACTGTCCATCAATCAAACTAGGGGGCTGGAACACCAGACTGAAGATGATATCCTAGATCAATTTATCTCAGCCACCACCAGTATTGAGTTCCCTCAGTCCTTCTCTGACTTAGACAATGTTTTCACAGAAGATTTTCAAGAACAGTTCTACCCTTCAGCCACCTCATCATCAGTAGTTTTATTCATAGATGAGAAGGTTGGAGCTGCAACTATACCAATAGAGATTGGTCCAGGAAGGTCTTTGTTTATCAATGCAAATCTACCTCAAGACCAGCAAAATCAGTTAGTTAATTTACTCAAAGCACAGTCTGGGGCATTTTCTTGGATTTATACAGACATGAAAGGAATTCACTCTGATACATGCATTCATCACATCTATATGCAAGAAAATATTAGACCAGTAAGGTAGCCACAGGGAAGAATAAATCCTGCACTTAAAGACATTGTGAAGGATGAATTACAAAAATTGCTGGATGCAGATTTCATCTATCCCATTTCTGATAGCAAATGGGTATCTCCGTTGGTGATTGTCCCAAAGAAGGGAGGTAAGTGGAGAATATGTGTTGATTTCTGTGAATTAAACAAAGCAACTCTCAGAGACTACTTCCCTCTTCCCTTCATAGATCAGGTTTTGGATACCTTGTCAGGAAAACAGTATTTCTCTTTTCTGGATGGATACAGTGGGTATAACCAGATAAGAATAGCCTCAGAGGATCAAGAAAAAACTACTTTTACCTACCCATGGGGAACTTATGATTACAAGGTGTTACCATTTGGACTGTGTAACGCTCCTGCCACTTTCCAGAGGGCAGTGTTAGGTATTCTGGCTGATTTAGTCCATGATTGTGTGGAAATATATATGGATGACTTTACAGTCTATGGTAATGATTTCAAGGAAGCCTTAGATAACCTAGAAAAAGTTTTAATTAGGTTCCAAGAAACAAATCTTTCTTTAAGTCATGAAAAATGTAAGAAGATGTTAACTGAGGGTATTGTTTTAGGGCACCACATTTCATCAGAAGGTATTAAGGTAGACCCAGCAAAAATTGAAATCATTACTGGTTTATCTCCACCAGCTACACAAAAAGAAGTCAGAAGTTTTCTCAGACATGCGGGGTATTATCGTAGGTTTATTGCTAATTTTACAAAGATAGCAGCCCCACTGTTCAAATTATTAGCCAAAGACAGTGGTTTTTGTTGGGATCAACACTGTCAGACAGCCTTTGACACCTTAAAATCAGAATTGTCTTCAACACCAGTTCTGCGAGGGCCAAATTGGTCTTTGCCTTTCCACATACAAATTGATGCTTCAGACACTGCCTTAGGGGGAGTGCTTGGACAGAAAGAAAACCAGTCTTACTATGCCATTTATTTCATCAATAAAAATTTAACACCTGCAGAACTAAACTATACAGTAACTGAAAAAGAGTTTCTAGCAGTGGGTCATGCCATCAATAAATTCTGGCATTATATTACTGGTTATGATGTATTTGTTCATACTGATCATTCTGCTATTAAATTTTTAATGAATAAACCTATCACTAGTGGCAAAATTACTAGATGGTTGCTTTTACTACAGGAATTTAACATTACCATAGTTGACAAACTAGGGAAGGAAAATCTGGTTGCAGATTTCCTCTCCAGATTGACTCATGCTGATGATAATGTTCCTGTAGATGATACATTTCCTGATGAACATTTATTTGTTGTTTCTATTAAAACACCATGGTTTGCAGATACAGCCAATTATTTGGTTACAGGGAAAATACCTGCTCATCTGTCATCTTACGAAAAATGAAGAATCATACAGCAAAGTGCCAATTATTCATGGGCAGGAAATGACCTCTTTCGAACAGGTCCAGACTTGATTATTAGGAGGTGTGTGAGGGAGGATGAGATATATGACATCCTTCAAGCCTATCATGATGGACCCTGTGGACGCCATTTCTCAGACAAGCGGACAGCATATAAGGTGTTACATCAAGGGTATTATTGGCCTACACTTTTTAAATATGCTGAAAAATATGTACAGGGCTATGACAGCTGTCAAAGAATGGGGAGACCCACTGCTGCTGATCAAATGCCTTTACAAGCCCAGCTACAAATTGAACCTTTTGAAAAATGGGGATTGGACTTTGTTGGGCCAATCTCACCAATGTCAAGGAAAAAGAGATATATTTTAGTCTGCACTGACTATGTGACTAAGTGGGTTGAGGCAAAATCTCTATTGAGGGCCACTGAGAAATCAGTCATAGAGTTTATTTACGAAGAAATTTTTACTCGCTTTGGCATTCCTCATGAAATTGTAACTGATAATGGAGCACAGTTTGTCTCTAAATCAATGAAAGAACTTACAGAACAATATGGGATTAAGCACTATAAATCTTCTTCTTACCACCCCCAAGCAAATGGGCAGGTGGAGTCAACAAATAAAGTGTTAGAATCCATTTTAACCAAAACTGTACATCTGCATCACAAGGATTGGGCAGACAGGTTACCAGAGGCACTGTGGGCTTACAGAACTACGTGGAGAAATACCACAGGGTATACCCCATATCAAATTGTTTGTGGGAAACAGGTTCTGCTTCCTATAGAATTTCAGGTGAATACTTTTCGAACTGCTGCACAATTGAGCCTGAATTTAGATGAAGCTCAGGAGCAGAGGCTGATGCAATTAAATGAGCTTGATGAAATCAGACAAGATGATGTCCAATGAACTATTTTAATACAGAATCAGCGGACCAAGTGGCATGATAAATTTTTGAAGAAGAAAACTTTTGAAGAAGGTGATTGGGCTTTGTTGTTTGACTCACGGTTCAAACACTTCAAAGGTAAGCTTACCACTAGATGGATGGGGCCATATGAAATTGTGACTGTTTTTTATAATGGTTCTATCAAAATAAAGACAATAGATGAAGAACAAACTGCCTTTGTGGTGAATGGACATCGGTTAAAGGTATATCACAAACCTCTTTCTAAGCAAGAGTTCATTCATACCATGAGTCAGCAATCTGGACTAGAGCTGGTAGGTGAAGGGATGACTTCTTCATCTCCCACTTCCTCACAGTAACATTCAATGAAATTGTTTTTGTATATATGTACAGGAATTTGTTTTATTAGGTTTCTTTTTGAAGGATGCAGATATTCTTTTCAGGCTCAGGATGTTCTAAAAAAAAAAAACAGGGAAGTCTTTTGTTATTATTCCTATTTTCAGCCATTGATTGTTTTTTGCAAAAGACTGTGTTAATTTGGTAAATTTCTGAGTTTCACTGGTAATTAGAATGTTTGTATCAGGTAAATATATGCGTGATGTCAGGTTTTTCAGAACTATCCTTGTTATTCATATGAGTACTTATCCACCTGGTGTTGCCTCCATCAGTGCTTTAAGCTTCTAAAGTGGTTTTTGCTTATGAACTTATGGGTTGCTAGGACCATTTGAATTGGTTTCACACTAGATGGAGCAAGGGAATTGTTTTTAGTAACAGCTATGGGAATTAAGTTATTTTTAAGTCAGGCACCATTTTGGAAAAAGGTATCCAGGACTGGGCAGTCTGGTGGTTATTATCTATTGGCTTCTATAATACATATATATACATTTTTGGGCAGCCACTTTATGACTTTCACTTTATACAATTGTAAAGGTTAGTTGTTCATTTGGGCAAATCTTTACAGGCATGTACAAAGAATACTCTTCCAATTATGATACCATCCCACTCCTAGATGGTTTTCAGAGCTGCTCCCCCACTCATCTATGCATGAGAAAATCATAAACTTTATCTTTAAGATGAACTTGGGACAAGGGCCTCTGATAGAAAACGGGTGCAAGAGGTTAACCCGCCGGGATACTGAATAGGTCCGCTGGCAGCGGGTACCGACCTGTGGTATAAACAGGCAAACCCATCAGGGTACTGAACAAGCCTGTTGGCAATGGGGCATCTACCTAGGGAAGAAGCTTCTTAGATGTTACAGTTACCCCACCGAAGTACTTAACGGGCTCGCTGGCAATGGGTTCTGACTCTAATATCTCCTTTAAAAGCCTCATCTATACTTGTTTGTATGAACAATGTACCTATGTAAAGGTAAAAGAGAGGTCATAAGGGTGGTTAAATAAATTTAAATAAATTGTTTGTGAAATTTAGTTGATAGCCAGTTGATAATCATCTCCAACTGCTCTGAATTTTGGTTACCTGATTCTTGTGAAAAAAGGGGTTTATGCCTGATATTTTCTGAGTCTTGAACATAGCTGAGAATTTCAGTACTGTTTGTTGCACTACTCAAACTATCCTGTGTGAAGCTGAGTCAAAGTAGACTAGTACCCCATTAGCTTCTGTTAGTATCCCTCTTGTCTTGTGGCACATGTCCTGGTGGAAACATTTCTGTATGAATGACAAGAATGAAGTCTGCATTTATGATTGTTTGAGAATTGTAGTTACATAGGAGTAAGGGTGATTGATTGAAGTCTGGGTTCCTGATTGTTTGTTTTGTATTGTTAATAAAAATTGATTTCATAACACAGTTTAGTTTCCTGTGTAATCAGGTGAAGCAGCAACCTTGCAATGAGGTAATTATGTCACAAAACTATTGAAGGTCAAGCAAATCTTCAATCCATTTTACTTGTATTTTTAACTCATTTGAGTAGTGTATTTTGGGAAAGCTAATTGTTTTAACATCACTGCTCTGAGTATATTTGTTTTAATAGCACTGCAGCTGTTAAAAATGCTGGTAATTATCACTCCTTCAACATATGCTGGTAATCATTGTTTATCCTTATCAGCATGAAAGTACCTCTGTATTTTAAACTTGCTGAAGTGCCGGATTGAGTGCCGGATGGAGTGCCAGAATAAAAAATTGAAAATTCACATGTTACATGGTAAAGGTAAGAAATGTTGATAAAGGTAATGCACGTGGCATGATTGGGTAAGTCTTAATTGCTATATATTAAGGATCATGATTATTACCAATTTCTTTTGCTTTTAATACAAAGTTTGGTGAACTATGGGATTGCCATAATAACCTTGCCATTTGTTTAATTGATACACCAACATTTACTTGTAAAACATTTTATGGTGTTAATATTTGGTAATATTTCATTCTTTATTATCGATTTGTAATCTCTAATAAAATTTATAACATTGGTCTAATTCGTAAATGCCAAGAGGTTACGGTGCATTAAACGTGTTCTAATATGGGTATCATTCCCTGCGACGTGGATGGTATGAACCTCGACTCACAATGATGGCCTCACCACGTCTGCTGATTATTACCACCCTTTACCATAATTCTATCGAGTTGTTTCTAGTTTTACCCTCGCCAGTGAAGAGAAACGTTGATGAAGTTTTCCATTGCCTGCAAAATTGACTGTCTGATATCTCTTCTATTTCGCTGTTCTTCTCTTTTCCTGTCTTCACCTTGCTTGACCGGCATGAACCCTCAGCATATGAGCAGTTGCTAGCCATACCCGAGTTTGTAGCATGCAAGGAGATGTTCATTCGGGCTGGGTGGCATTCGTTTTTAACCAATTTACAGGGCCACGATGATGTTGTTTCTTTACAATTTTCTTTGGGTTTTGACGGGCATACAACCAAGGTCGGTTCCTTGGAATTTTCAGTCATAGAGGAGTCAATTGCATTAGCTACGGGGCTCCCACGCACAGGGGATAGGTGGTTTAAGAATTTTCGGTTGCCATGGAAGGAATATGACTGTGTTTTCAAACCTGAGTTTTTAGTCGTGAAGGGTGAAAAGGGCTTCTCCAAGCTCTGGGTTAGAGATGAATTTCACAATTCTTTGATGATCATCAGTAAGTTGATTACCTGTGAAGGCCGATTTTCCACTTACAAATCCTGTCGTTTTCGCCTATTAGCTCACTTCGAGTTCGATAAGCTTCTGAATTTCCCATTTTATTTTTGGAAGAGTCTGAGTAAGATGGCTTCACAAGTTAGGAAGAACCTAGAGCATCCCACTCACAGTCTTTACCATCATGGGCTTATTAAAATGCTCATTTTAGCTGAATTAAAGAAGCAAGACTGGGTATGGGAACAATTCGTATATGAGCTATCTAATTCTCATCTTAAATCATCCTTGGGGAATGAATTAGGTGAGCCTTGTATCCCTGATTTAGTGGATAAATCCTCCTCTGCAAACAATTCTGTTCACCAAAACAATTACCCTCATGAACCAGCTATTAAAAGTTGTAAGAAACCTGCTCCATTACATACTAAGAAGTCTCCAATCTCTAAGGGACAGTGTGAAAGCTCTAAGTCTGGGGGAGATAAGGGTCATGAAAACTTGTTTGTTTTACCCAATCGAAGATTTACCCACAGCATGGCTGCTAAAGAGGGAAAAAGGGAATCCAAAGGTAAAGTGCCTGTCCATGTTGAAGTGTCCTCATCCAATGCTTCCTCTGCCCATGATAACTCTGATTCCCATGATCCTCCTCATCATTCTTCAATGCCAAGTCCTGTTAGTGAACCATTGCTACCAGCATCACTTTCCAAATAGGGTTCAAAATCTGCTAAATCTCATAAGTCGGAGGCTTTAGCACAGGGAATTGATTATTTTAGGCAAAGGAATTTTAAACTGACAAAGAAGTTGCAAGAGTATGTGAGATTGGATTGGTTCATCAAGAAGGAAAATGCCATTTTAAAGGCTAAGGTAGCTTCTTTACAAACTTTGGTTGATGAGGTTACAGGTTCAAATCGCAGTCTTCGGAAACAGTTAAAGAAGAAAGATAAACAGTTTGAACAATTGGTTAGTGTACAGCAACAAACTGCCCCATCTCCTCCTCAAGTTAAAGTCCTATTTAATACCTCAGCCTCAGTTTCTGGAGTTGGATCCAAGGATTGATCATCTACTTTGAGTTTAAAATTTTGTCCATCTGAAACTTTCTTGCATAGGGACATGCAAGACCTTCAGTCTAGGGGAGATGTTGGTCTCCTATTTTGACTATTTAGTATAATATTTTCTAGCTTAAGTCTTATGGAACCAAATAATAATCAGTTTTATTAGTGTTGTTTTGTGCATGGTTATGCCTTTGAAGGTCAACATTGTTAGGTTTTGGTAAGTGACTTTTTAAAATTACTTATTCATTACTTTGCTTTGTTTTATGCATATAATAGGGCCTTTAAGTTTCATTTAATAATAGGTCAAGTAATAAGTCTTTGCTCTTTTCTATGCAGGGGTCTTTTGCTACTCGACTCAACGCTTGTCTCGGCGTTCCAAGGAAGATTTATGCTAGCTGAACAGCGATTTGGGGGATTCGTTCCATAGTAGAGATGTTTTTCTTGGATTCACATCACCTTCCAGATGCTTATGAAGATTACTCAGGTGTTGTTTCGTGGATGTCCTTCCTTCGAGGAGCTGTTGTTTTCCATCTTTAGCAGTATGTGGATTGCAGGGGATTTGAACTCCTATCTTTGGTTCAGATATGACGAGATAGGTGTAGGGTTGTTAGCTGGATCGATCCTTGCTTCAAGGTCAATTTTACTTTGTATTTTCAGTATAAAATGAACCTTGAAACCCTAAGTAAGGATGGATACTCAGAGAAGACTGTAAAACTCTATTTCATCAGTAGATCCAGTGCTTATCTTCTTTAAAGCTGTGATTTAAAACTGGAAGGCATTGAGGGCAGGGCCCCCTTCAACACCGATCCTTTATATTTAAGCATTGTGTGTTTTGCAGTAAGTAGAGTAATGTTTTTATCCTTTGACACTGTTTTTATGGAATGCTAATGGTTTTTGTTCATTGGTGAGTTGAAGTGGAACTTATATTTGCAGAGTATTAATTGACATCATTTGTATTCAATCTAGCCTGTAAGAATCGATTTAGGAGTGGCTTTGGTTTAAACTGTTTTTGGTTTTCAGCGTGGATTGCTTATTGATGGTTATGATTATTGTTCAGGGTTATGGTATTTACAAACTGTGTGATGGATTTGATTTAGGTTTGTTGTAGAATCTATTTCATGAAGGATTAAAAGTAGACTGGTTTTCACATTTCCTTTACTGCCAGTGTTATAGTGATTACTAAATGGCTACAAGATTGGTTTAGAATCCTTTTGTTTGCAGGACTGTAGGATATCTTTATTTGTGTTGTGTGGATTTGAATAGCATTTGCAGTATTTTGTGAAGTTAGCAGAGGATTTGAAGACTTTAGTCTATAGAGCATCTAGGGTTTGTTAAGCATCCTTTTGGATTGGTTATGTAAGGATTGAAGTATGCTTTTGTTCATTTTATGAGCTGTAACAAACTTCAAACAAAGAATTACAGTCCACTAAGTATTTGACAGCGTTGTTTTTATGGTATGAAAACAGGTTTTGCAACATAGGTAAATGAACTTGAGTGTGTAGTTTTGAATAATTTCAAGATACTTTGATATGCATAGAGTGCAGGTAGAATATGCTTGACACCACCAGCAAGCTAGATTTCAGTTTGTCAACTGTTTATGAGTGACATAGGATTAAAGAAGAGACAAACTTTGTTTCCATAGTTATTTGAGAGTGACAGTTGTTTGCATAAACATAGACATTAGATCCTGTAGGGTTAATAGTGGAGTTTTCAGATTAACTAAATATATTCATTCTAAAACTAGGCTTTTATTTATTAAGTTCTTTTATTTGTAGAATAGATCATCATTGCTGTAGCTGAGTGTAGACTGTTGATTATTTTAAAAGATTGTTGTAGTTTAGTATTTTTTTGAAAGATTGTTGTAGTTTAGTATTTCTTTGGAAGATTAGTATTGTTTTGGAAGATTGCTATAGGCTACTGTAGGTTAAATTGAGTTTGACAGTAAGATAGTGGTCAGTAAATTGATTTTCTTTTCTCTACGAACAGATCTAGTAATCCTTAGCATTTGATCTTTCAATACAGTAATAGCTTCATCTATTTCATTTTTGTTTGAAAGTAGACTAGAATTTCTTTAAGTTGCTATCAGCATGAGCATTGAAACTACCTTTCCCACACATATAGTGTAGCAGCTCTAATTTTACGTCCTCCGGTCGATAATTAAATCAAGGTGAATTAAATAACACTAATTTTAACCAACAATAGGTGCCTCCTGTCTCATTGGGATTCTTCTCATTTCCCCCTGCCATCTCTCAAATATATTTTTCCTCATACTAACACCTATTTTTCCTCATACTATGAAGGTTATCACTGGTCATTATTTGATGTAAGTCCTTGAATTTTTTAGTTTTTTACTCTATTTCCCAATGGTGCTTTTTGTTTTCCTGTCTTACACTTTTTAAACCCCCTAAAATCAGCTCCCTTCAGAATCCTATCCTGATGAATGCTTGTTTAAATCCAAATGTATATGTGAATGACCATGTGACAAAGAGAGAGGTCTCTTTGACTGTATAGGATAGAATACAGTCTAAATATTGGTTTGAAATGGTTACCCCAGTGATTCTCCTACCACACCCATAGGAAAATTATTGGCTGATAACATCTTGGTGTCGTTGTCAGGGAATAATTGATATTATCTCATCGAGGAAAGGACATTGTCATAGTTATATGACCTGAATGAGAATTCGGTCCTAGATACATGTTGGTTGTATATGCTCTGGCGACTCCACTCAAAGCTTCTGGAAGGTCACTCCACTAGGAATATTGGTGGCTAGAAGGATGGATACAGGGAGGAGGGTTCAAATATTCCCTGGGTATGAATGAAAGAGTTTTAGATTTGATTGTTGATGGTGAACAATGGTCAAACATCAAGAAGGTTGTACCTCTTTCACATGGCGACTCCACCTTCAAAGAATCCAGTATTTAGAATTTTCTATGGCAACTCTACTGGGGAAATGAGATCATTGTAAATACATGGAAAGGAATGGTAAAAAAAAATAAGGTACTCAAGTGTGCATATTCTCCAAGATATATTATCCTTTCTTGTAAATTTTTTCTATCATTTCCTAAGAATGTCAAATAAATTTCCCATTGTTTATTGCACTCAAAAGAAGGCCATGGATTTACCCCTGTACATCCTTGTTTACAAATTGAAAGTATCTCTTCATCTTGTACATATGATTTTGACCAATATCTTTCATTCAAGACACATAATAATAATGATCATCCCTGTAAAACTCATGGTACCACCATTGATACTACATCCTTTTCTGTGTCTCTAGGTAGGGATATTCAACCCTTTTTTGACCTAGAGTGCCCCTTATTTCCCTCTGAATTAGCCTCATTAAAATCCACTTCCACAGAGAATCCTGTTACCATATCCCTATTTCCCACCTCTGCAATTCCTCACAACACGTTGATTTCATCTGTCACACCAGCTTCAATTCCTCTTGGAAACTATGCTATAACCATAGGAAAGGCTACTAGGTTTTCCGCTATACTTCTCCATGCTTCTCTTCATGACCTCCCCTAGGGATACACCCAAATATTCAAACAATTTAATGGGGAGAGGGGGTATTCTATTGAGGAACACTTGGGATGGTTTTCATACTGGAAAGACTTGGAGGAAGTAAACCATGAGGATATTAAAGTCAGAATTTTTTCCCAAAGTCTTGCTGGAGAAGAAATAAAATGGTTCACAAATATTTCGGACAACTCCACTCTAAACTATCAGTATTTTGAATATCCTTTCAAGAAGAAATAGGAAGACAAGAAAGACCCCAGGAATTTTTTGTCGCAATACCATTCCATGAGGAGGAGGGAGAGTGAATATCTCTAAGAGTTTTCTAGAATATTTATTAAGATATATAAATCCATCCCTTCCTAGTTCAAAACTCCCCCTAGTTTTTCCAAACTCCAATATGATGAAGCCTTTGATAGTGAATTTACCTTGTGGCTGAGTGAAAGAAAATCGTCCTCCCTACCCGATATGATGAATGATTCCATAGAGGTAGAAATAGACCTGACTGTTTCTAAATTGAAAAGGAGAGAAGAGGGAGATATAAGGAAGGATAAAGATCCCGAACAACCTTCTTCCTCTATCTCACAAGAGGCCAGAATGGACATAATGATGAAAATGATGGAAAAATTGATGGAGAGACTCACTATGGACAATAAACCACCTCCCACGAAAAATCAAGAGCAGCATAATAGAAATCACAATTTTACAAGACCTTTTTCTCCACCAAGAAATCAAAGAATTCCTGAAGACCAATAAAATAGGACACCTTTCCTAGATAATTATGTTCTGGAGGAGGGAGGAGAAGCTCCAATGGAAAATCAAAATCATGACTTCGATGATATTGATTTCGGGATATACCTTACTAAAGAAGAGCACAATTTCTTTGCTCAAGGAGATGACGGTCATATTTCAAAGATAGATTCAGAGCAAAAATCAAAAGAGAATAAACAACTAGCACTGGTAGATGGAGACAAAATAGTATCATCCTTCAATTTGCAGAAAGAACTATCAAAGCAAAAATTTTCTATATCTTACAATGAATTATTGACGAATACTAAATACAGGGATAAAATAACTCAAATGGTTCAACAATCAAGGTAATAATCATTCTATTTATGCTGTTGACACTAATCCATGATTTTCCACTTTATTTAATGACAACCGTCATGAAGATCCTAAAGCTCCTTCGCAGTTTGAATTAAAAGAGGAATCATATTTTGAGTTCATGGTTGAAGAAGTAACTTTGTGTGTTTTTCAAACTCAAATTTCACCTGAAGATTTACATGAACATACAAAGCATTCTTTTCCAGTGGAAGATGAGAAGGTTGAGCAACCAGAATCTGCTTTGCATTCCATTCCTTTTTTTTATGAAGATTGCAATCAGCATGATGAGAGTAATTTCTTTCCATTGTGTTATGCCTCATTTGAAATTTTGAAACAAATATTAAGTTCCTCTAAGCAAACACATAAACTGGAGGATATGGAATTTTCAGAAATATATAATGAAAAGGGAAAGAAGCCATGCAATCAATCCCAACCCATGAGGGAAACAACAATTTTCCATGAGGGGTTAAATAACAAAGAAGAAGATGACAAGGGTGAAAAACTAGAATCTTCTTTGCATTCCCATCCCTATTTTTATGAACAGGACGATAATGATCCTAGTGTTCTACAAGAGGAGTATTAAAAAAAAATTATGAAGAATGCAATCAACATGTTACAAAATATGTCTATGGTGTTTTCAAATATGATTCCATCTTTCCTATATATGATGAATATGAGGATGGCTACTTGGATAATGCACCTAAAGAACCAGCAATCTACAACAACAAATTGGATCACCAAGAAGAAGAGGAAGATTCCAAATAGGATATTTCTTTATGTTTTTCAAATTCATAGATTATTTTGCTTGATTCTATTGAAGAACAAAATGATATTTCCTTTGCAACACTTGAAAGGAATCAGGTTTTAGATTATGAGATTTTAGATGAAGAAGTTGATGTCTCATTTGGAGATTGGCATGAACACATTATTCAAGATTCCTTTGAAGAGAATTTTCGTAGGGTGCTAGAGGAGTTACAGTTGGAGCAGCCTTATCATGGCAAGAACATAACATAAATTTTTGCAGGTTGTCATGATCCAGTGGCTGAATATATGGAAAAGCTTTGCAGTGGGAATGGTGGGTTATGTGTGTGTAGTAAAGATCAAGTCTTCTATCATAACCTTTTTCCATCAAGTTCTTTATTTTTTATCAATCATTATGAAGAGGCCCAATCATTAGATCAATTTCCTGGTTGGATTCATTGGAAGTGAGAATTTACTTGATCTGGTATTGATGCTTAGTAAGTAGGGTGGGTAGGTGTGAATCAGCTCAAAATGGTGAGCATTTCTTTTAGCAATTTCTCAGTTTTTTTTCAGTATCAGTTCAGTTTTTATTTCAGAGAATGTTGAGGATTTCAAGAAAAGATTGGGACTAGCCCAATGGATCAGGAATTTGGTCTACAAGGTCCTTTGCTACCTCACAGGGATGATAGCATCCCCAAGTTGGAGCCTCTCTTAGCACCTGTGCTAAAATTTAAGTATTTTTGTAAATGCATCTACGCTAATTCCCCTACAAAAGGATAAGCCAGTGAAAGTGATGGGTAAGGTAAAAAAATTTCCCATGTCATATAACCCGGGTGAGTGTTGATGCAGGTTCTGAAGGATCCGTTCCTGGTCAAAAGTGAAGAAAAGAATGAAAACCCTTAGGACCGACCTTGGAAATGAGCCTAGTATGGAAAAAACATTCAAGGATAAGTCTTAGCGAGAGTAGATGGTGGAGATCAGAGCGGCAAAGTGATCTAATGGTCTGGAAGAATCCCATAGAAGAAATGTCAAAGATGAGAGGAGATCCACCTCTGATCCTAGATCAACGGTTAGGAAGAAGTCTGAAATAAATCAATGGACCAACAAATGAGGGAATTAAAAAGGCGGAAGTGGAAAGGGACAAATTTGGTTATAAAAGTTGGTAAATCTGCCTTCTACTTTTCGTTATTTTGTGGAAAGCAAAAATACAAAAATTTTGTTACAAAAATTTAGAATCCCACTTTTTGGGATCCTGAGGATCAACGGTCTCAAAAATTTCCATCGAATATCAACAGCTTGGAAATGAGTAGAGAGACAGAATAAAAAAGCGGAAATAAAAAAATTTGGTTACGAAAATTTGGAATCCTCCTTTCCACGATCTGGAGGATCGACGGTCCTGAAAAATTCTGTGGAAGATCAATGGCTCGAAAAGGAGCAGAAAGGAAGAATCAGAAAGAGAAAATACAAAAATATGGTTACAAAAAGTTAGAATCCCTCTTTCTGTGATCCATAGGATCGACGGTCTGGAAAGATTCTGCTGAAGATCAACAACTCAGAAAGAAAAAGGGAAGAAGTGAAAAGGGAAAAAATATGGTCATAAAAATTTGAAAGCCTACTTTTCAATTTCTTCCAGCCCATGACGTGTCTACACTTTACTCACATATCAATGGCTCGAAAAAAAAATTCCTAATATCGACAGTGCAGAAAATGGAAACATGTGCACAGGATAAGTAGATTTCCTGATATGCAAAATTTGGTAGACCCCATAGCTTTCAATGACCTAAATCAATGACTGATAAAGATCCATGACAGAGGTGGATTCCACTTCCAGAACTAGAACGAACAAACTAAATACTCATATCTGCGGAATTTGGTACGAGGTGTAGTTTTTGACGACCCATATCAAGACTTGATCTAGATCCATGACTGATATCCATTACGCTGATGCAACATGCAAGGAGAAAGTAACTTTTGAAATCATCAGAATTTGGTAAACCCCACAGCTTTCAACGGCCTAGATCAATGACAAAATTAAGATCCATGGATGAGAAAAATTCTATTGATGCAATAGGCATTGAGAAAGCAAATTTTGAAATAAGTGGAATTTGGTATACCTTGCATCTTTCAATGACTGATCAAGATCCACGGATGAGAAAAATTCCATTGCCAGGACATGTGAGGAGAAATAAAATTTTAAAATCAATGGAATTTAGATGATCGTGGCTAAATTCAATACACACATCTAGTTAGCATGGGTTGATCAAATTGATTAATGGATGGGAAAATTCAGCTAGTTCAAAGTGTTGTTGGTTTAATTTTACAAAACATAGTGGGACTTTACAGAGTGTGTAAGTCAATACACGTGTAGGTGCATCCAAGTATTTTCCAAACAGATCGACAATCCACAATGATTTCACAGGGAAAAGGTACGAGGAAGATAAGAATTAGAAAACCAACGAAATGGATTTAAAGGGTACAGGAAATGGATCATATATAATTCATATGGGAAATATCAATGGTCCAAAACAATTTTGTTGGTTGAATATGTATGGATGAATCAAACTGTTGTGAGCAGCTCGAAGATTTTCTGAACAGTCATTTTCATCAATAATTCATGAGTCCCAGGTGTCAAATTTTCCCAAATTGATCCACCACGCAAATTCAAGTGTGTTTTCCTAATTTGTTTATGATCATGGCGAATATGCCATATCATAATTTGTTAGGATTTTGTGTGTGGGGGTTTGATTCTCATATCAGAACTGATTTTGGCTGTGTTTCGAGGTGAGGGTGGGTACTGGGAGCCCATTACACTATAAATGAAACCTCAATAGAGGAATAAAGGGTTCTACATTCATTTTTGAATCCTTTGTGCTTCATTTCGTATCTCTACAACTTTTCTTTGGAGCATTAATGCAAAGTATGACCTAAATGTCTAAGATTCATCACAATGTTCAATATTCAGTCTATTTTCCCTTGTTTTCTTCATTCTCATGTATGTCTATCTTCTACTAATGCGTTTTGAGTTGTATGAAAGGAATTCGTTCTTTATTTAGTGCTCATTGCATCACACAAAGTTTTTGTTTCTGTGTTTATGATAAATTTCATGGAATTCATCCTCTATTAAATGCTCCATTTCAGTTATCAACCTTCATTATTTCTTCCGCTAAACTTGTTTCAAGAGATTCATCTATAGATAGGTGCCTCCTGTCTCACTAGGATTCTTCTCATTTCCCCTGCCATCTCTCTGTTGATGTATATGTAACTTCGGAATGTATTCTTCTATGTATTTCATATATTGTAACCCGATGTTTATTCTGGGATGTTTATATTATGCATTTGAGTCATGTGGTCATGCCCCGATGTTTCGATCGGGAGGATTAATAATGTAAACAAGTCATATCGAGTCATTAGGTAAGTCCCCACAGTTTAGGGGCACTTGGGTTATTATACACTAATTAAGGTGTA
>LPNX010779593.1:248335-351470 GCA_001517045.1 Pseudotsuga menziesii
TTGATTTGACTCTATTGGGGTCATCACAGCATGAATCCCTAACCGCGATACTGACTCATCTACTTCCATGGCCACTTCATCCTGGAGCGTCCTCCTCCTAACTACCATCTTATGCAAAAACAAGGAGATTTTTTCTCTTCTGTAGTGCCTCAAGAATCTCATGGCTTCGATCCTGTCCTATAGGGATTCATCCTACTTCCATTCACCATCTTAGGCAGCATCGTACCATCTAACTGCTCCAACTGTATTGCACCTCGTGTAGTAATGTAATTGATAAAATATGGTCCTAATCAATGCATCTTCAACTAAGATGGATGTTTGGTGAAATTGTTGTCATACATCAGCACCAGGTCTCCTTGCTGAAAGTGTTTGTTCTTGATATGTTGATCTTTCCAAGATTTATGTCGATCCTTCTCAACCTATTGGTGAAATCCCATAACAATGTAGTCTTCCTCTAGCTTTACTAACTGCTCTAGGAATTCTTCTAATGCTCCTTCATCATCCATTCCTATCGTTGCTGCAATGCGCAAACTGAGAATGATATACTCCATTGGAATGACTATCTCTTTCCCATACACCAACTTGAATGGTCTCTTCCATGTCAATCTTTTTCAAGTGGTGCTTTACGGCCACAAGACTACTAGAATCTTCAAATCCCTATCATCGTGGTTTTCATTACATACATTTGTAAGCACGAGCTCCAACAACTTATTGAATGCCTCGATTGTACCATTTTCTTGAGGGTGATAAGGGGTACTTTTCTTATGTTGTATCTGAAGTTCCTCTATTAGTGGAGTGACAGTGCAATTAATGAATCAACTCCCTTGATCACTCATCAATATATTTTGAAAACCAAACTGGGTAACAACATTGTCAAATAGGAACCTCGATGCTATCGTAGCAGTGCAATATACAACTGGTGTAGCCTTCACCCATCTCGTCAAGTAATCCATCGTTGTAATGATATAATGCACATTGGTTCTCCTCCCAGGTGGGTTGATTGGTCCCACAAATTCCATTACACATTTATCAAATGGCTGCAGTGTCACCTAAGGTACTAATGGAATCGAATCCCTCTTTGATGGCTTTCTAGTCCTTTACCAAACGTCACAAGTATGTGCATAGTTTTTTGCGTCATTATTGAGAGTTTTCCACCAAATCCCTGCACGAAGAACCTTCCTAGTGGTAGCGCAACCTACATAGTGTCCACCTACAGCTCCCGCATTTGATTCTACCAATACCTGCCCATGTTCATGTGGTAGGACACATCTCCTTAAGATCTCATCTGGTCCTATCTTGTATATTTCTCCAGTGATCAACTAGAAATCTGTGGCTTTAACAACCAACTGATTCTTCTAACTTGTAGTAAGCCCTTCTGGTGTTATTCATGTCGCCAAAAATTGAACTATTTTCTCATAGTATTCATCAACCATTCCAAACCTGAATAGTTGTGTATCAAGTAATCCATCATCAATGTTTGTCAGTTCTTCTCCTATCTCTATTCATGAAAATTGATCAAGTCCTGCATTCAAGTGACCTGGCTTCACAATTATCTCAAAATCAAATTCTCTAAAGAGAAGTAGCCAGCAGCATATCTTCCCCCCCAACATAGGCTTATTTAGCAAGTATTTCAAAGCAGAGTGATCTGTGAACATCTTGAAATGACCACCCAATAGGTAATGTCAAAAATTCTGCAATGTATAAGCCATTTCCAATCCTTTCCTCTCTATCATATTATAATTCTTCTCCACAGACGACAACTTCCAACTAGAAAAATAAATCAGGTGATCAAGATCTCCTTCACCAGGTTGCGTCACCACCACCCCTAGTGCGATTGATGATGCATCAACATGAACATGGAAATCCTTTGTCTAATTAGGAAAAACTAGTATTGAAAGCCCTAACATTCTTGACTCCATACAAATACCGCATCCTTACTGAGAAAATTCTCCATAGGAGCTATGATCTCGGCATATCCTCTGATAAACTTGCAATAGTATCCTATAGGGTCTAATGTCTCTCTAATTTGCTTCACATTTGTAGGTGGTGGCGATCTCAAAATTAGTGCAATCTTGCTTGGATAAACCAATAATCCTTCCTTGCAAAGAATATGCCCCAACAACATACCAAAAGGTACATAGAAAATGCACATCTTTGATTTCAACTTGATCTGATGCTATCGACATCGCTCCAGCATCAGTCGCAGGTTCTCCAGATTGTCACTGATCAATCCATAAACCGTCGAGTCATTTATGTAAACTTCCTAAAACTTTTGAATAAAATCCTTGAATGCGGTGACAACAATCATGGAGAATATTGCAGATGCATTCTTTAGCCCAAATGACATCATAGTGTATTGAAAACATCCCCACTTAGTAACAAAAGTTGTCTTATGCCGATCCTCTTTCATGATATCGATCTCCTGATATCTAAACAATCCATCCATGAATGACTAAATTTCTTGACTTCCCATTCCTTCTAGCAGCAATTCATCAATAAATGGTGTCGAAAATGGATCATGCAGACACACATCATTCAGTTTTTTGAGGTCAACACAAATACAAACTTCATCTTTCTTCTTATCTTGGACCACCATGGGACTGATCCATTCTGATTCCTCAACTGGTTCTATTATCCCAGCATCCATCATTATGTCAAGATCAACCTTGACCCTTTCCTTGTATTGTGGATTCAAGCGCTATGGTGGCTACTTCTGATCCGTAGGACCTCAACCTTAGTGCATTAAAAGTTTGTTGTAAAACAATGCGTGCAACAGGTTAATTGATGGACAGTATTAGCAGAAATTAAATGCTCAGAACAGGAATGGAAAACCACAACATTGATAGACGGATACAAGGAAGAAAACACAGAAACAGAGTCACAAACAGAAGTTGATAATGGAGTTCACCCCCTCCACTGGGCTACGTCTCCGGGCCCCTCTCCAATGGGAACTGATCCAATTAATTTCTTAAAATGGTACAAATGGTTCTGGACTAATCACAGAAACTGGACATCAACAGTAAAGTCTTCAAGACCTCCTCTCTAATGTTACCAAACTGGACTTCAATGGTAAAAAAAAAGCCAAGTTATAACTGAGAATAGTCAACTTCAAAAGGAACAGCAAAATGCGCTCTGAAGCTTCTCATCATAGAGAAAACATTGCACTATGCTCCCAATGAACTAAGTCCCCCAATCGTCCCCAGCTTCCTCTATTTAAGCCTCATAGGTAACGGATTTTCCTTCATTCACACAGCTGTTACCAAGGAGACAAAACGTAAAAGAAATGCGACTGTTTACATCCCCTACCAAATTCCCACTCGTTATCATAGCAGGCTGTTCATCTCCGTAACTAAACCAAAGAACCCGTTACCAATGCATGGGTTCCATTCCCTGAAACGTGGCATCAAAACTGTGTAAGAAAACCGTTTTGAAAATGTCCCCGCGCGAACACATTGCAGTGTTTGGGTCGAAATTTTTATTATCTGGGATTCCACCGTTACGGAAGAGTGATACGCAACGGGCTCCGGTGTTTCACTCCGCTGATCACTGTCTTAATCGGCTGTCGACTGGTTTTCGAGTCAAAATTCTTGTTACTTTGGTTTCCACAGTTGCGGATGATGCACCACTTCTTTTTCCGATTCCATTGAGTTATTTCGCTGATCCTTTAATTTTTGGGCTTCCGCCGTTGCGGCTGCCGGAAGCATTGTTCTTCCGATCAAGCTTATGGCTGTCGTTGTGGACTGCTTATCGCTCCGACTTTCGATCCGTCTGAACGTCTTTAAGCTTCCGCTGTTACGGAAGGGAGAAGTATTTTATCTATCTGCTGTTGTGGCTCCCGAATCGCTCTGAATTTCGATCCGTCCAAACATCCACTAAGATTCCACCGTTACGGAAGGGGAAAGGCTTCCGAGCCCCAACGTTGCAGAAGGAGTTCTCTTCCGACCTCCGATCTGTGTATTTTTTTTGCCGTCCGTTTGTTTTCACACGCAGCTTCTAGGAACCATTGTACCATATTGGATCGTTAACAAGGAATGATCCATCGGATGAATCCTCCCCATTGGAGAGATTTTGGACCACAAAAAGCCTGAATTATTCTGCAAGTGAGGGTAAATTTCCCTCACTTTACCAATCTCCATCCATCTTGCTTTGCTAGGATTCATTCCTTTCAGCCCCACTCGAAGGTACTCAGCATTCCCCCTTCGTGAAGTCCTTACATTTCTGTCAAGAATAACATCATCCTGCAACTCTCTCATATATTCAGGTGCCAAATCATCTATTAAAGGAATATGTATGTTAATTTCCTCATCCATGATCATAGGAGGCTCATACAATTTAAGATTCTCAACATTGACAACTGAATAAATTTGCATGTATGGAGGTAAATTCAAGCAAAAAGCATTAGTACCGATCTTTTCCAAAATCTCAAAAGGACCATACCTTCTAGGCTTAAGCTTTTTACCTTCACCTTTCATCCTTTCTTTGGTGATGTGTAACCAAACTCGGTCACCAATTTGAAATTAATGATCAACTCGATGCTTGTCATGCCTGGATTTGTACTTTTCCTAGCTCTTCTCCAACTGTTCTTGAACTGCCTGCTGCACTGCTTAGATTCTCTGAATGAACTTCAAAGCTTTATTTGCATCATGATGTCCATCCACTGCATCTTTGCCAAAAGAGAATTCCATTGGTGTTTTTGGCAGATAACCAAAACAAGTTTCAAAAGGAGATCTTTTCGTGGTAGAATGAATTGCATGATTGTAAACATGCTGTATATACTACAACTGCTCATCCCAAAGTTTAGGATGCTTACTACAATATCCTCCAAGCAGCTGAACCACTATTCTATTCACTACCTCTGTTTGCCCATCGGTCTGTGGATGTAAAGCTGTACTTTTCTTCAGTTTAGTGTCCATAAGCTCCCATAAAGTTGACCAAAATTTTCCCAAGAACCGGGAATCCCGATCAGATACAATAGACGTGGGTAGCCCGAAATCTACCCAAACATTTTGAAAGAATAAAAGAGTTGTTTGTTCAGCAGTGATCTGCTCGTTACATGGCATTAAGATACACATTTTGCTGAACCTATCCACAACAACATATAGGTAATCATGCCCTTTTCTAGACATAGGTAGCCCCCCTACAAAGTCCATAGAAATACTTTCCCAAGGACGAGAAGAAACTGGAAGAGGAGTGTACAAACCCAATTTCCTATTGCTAGGCTTACTTGTTGCACACATAACACAACCTCTAATATACTTAGCTATAGTTTCTTGCATCTGAGGCCAATAACAGTGATTCTACAATACAGACAATGTTTTACTTACACCAAAACGTCCTACAATCAATGAACTATGTGCCTCTCGGATCACATGCACTCTTTCTTTCTCTGGAATACAGAGTTTACCAAGATGATACAAGAGTTGATTATGCACATAATAGTTCTCTTCCTATTTACCATGTTTAAGTGATGCATATACTTTCTTAAAATCTTTATCTTCTGCATACTGTTCAATATAAATTTCATGTGTTAATGAACTGTTCTGAAGAATGATTGAAGCATTTGTAGGTGGCCTTGATAACATGTCTACTACTTTATTATGAATTCCCTTTTTGTACTTAATTACGAGATGAAACTGTTGTAAGAACCCCATCCATCTTAAATGCCTACTTTGTTGTATTTTAGTTTGAGATTGTAAATATTGAAGTGGTTGATGATCAGTATGTATGACTGTCTCTTTTCCCATGATATAATGTTTCCACTTCTTCACACTCTGTACTAAAGTATACAATTCTTTGTCATAGGTCGGATAGTTACTTACCGCAGTAGAGAATGTTTCTGAATGGTAATAGACTGGCTTCCTTCCTTGCATCAAAACTCCTCCCATGGAAAACCCGCTGGCATCGGTTTCGATCTCAAATGGTTGCTGAAAATCTGGCAATGTCAGAAATGGTGCTGTGCTAATATTTTCCTTCAAAGTGTCAAAGGCTCTCTGATGCTTTCCTCCCCACTGGAAAATTTCTTTAACACTTGTTAATGCATGCAAAGGCTCAGCAATGGAGGAAAACCCAGAAATGAATTTCCTCCAATACTGAACCAAACCCAGAAAAATTCTGATTTCAGTAACGGTGCTAGGCCATGGCCAGTTTACAATGATAGCAACCTTGGCTGGGTCCACTCGCAGGTGGCCTCCACCAATAATATGGCCTAGATATACTAAAGAAGTTTTATCAAATTCACATTTAGACATTTTTACATAAATATTTTCCTTTCTTAGTACATCTAAAATTTTCTTCACATGTACAACATGCTCTTCCCAAGTTTTGCTAAACACAAGGATATCATCTAGATATACAATTACAAAATCATCAATGAATGAACGAAAGACATCATTCATGACCCGCATAAAAGTAGCAGGTGCGTTACACAGCCCAAAAGGCATCACAAGCCATTCATACAAACCCTGTTTCATTTTAAAAGTTGTTTTCCAAGCATCATGCTCAGCAACACGGATTTGATGATACCCACTACGCAGATCCAATTTTGTAAAGTAAGTTGCATGTTTCAACTGATCAAGCAAATCATCAATGCAGGGAAGAGGATACCTGTTTTTTATGGTGATTTTGTTAAGGGCCCTGTAGTCGATACACATCCTCCACGACCCATCCTTCTTTGGAATCAAGACTATGGGAGAGCCACAAGGAGAAGTGCTCGGCCGGACGACCCCCTTCTCAATCAGCTCCTGAACCTGCTTCTTGATCTCCTCATTTTGCATTACAGACATCCAGTACATGGCTATGTTCGGGAGTGGCACATCCTGCTGCAAATGTATCTCATGCTGAATCTCTCTCTTCGGTGGTAACCCCTTCGGATCTTGAAACAAATAATCATACTCAGAAATGATTTCAATCAGTTCAGATTTATGCTTAGGGTCACATTCTTCAAAATATTTAGAGACTTCATCATTTTTCATCTTAACCATCATCAACACAAAAATCTTACTAGCATTTACCAACCTCTTCATTTGTCCTGCAGAGACTATTGCTAGATTGGTTTTTATCTTATGTGCTCGTACAATATATTCCATACCTTCTTTAAAAAGATGATACTTATTCTGCTCTCTATAAAAGACTGCTTTCTGGTCATACAAATATGGACTCCCAAGTACAATTCCACAAATGTCAAGTGGCACTACATCTAGTTCTACCTCATCCCTAAAATTTTCAGTAATTGCAAATTTTAATACACATTTCCTTGTAACTTGCAATTGTGTATCATTAGTAACCCAACCTAGAGGATAGGGCTTTTCATGAGGCACAGTAACTAAATGCAATTTCTTAACCACTTCTTCTGATATCAGATTTACTTGTGAACCACTATCAAACAATGTATCAATCTTTGTGTGATTTGCAATGACACGAACATGAAATAGTGCACTTCGATCTTTATCATTTTGCTTAGAAGTAGATGGCAGACTTGTACTTGCACTAGAACTGGATTGTGCATCAATGGGAAGTGAGATACTTTTATCCTTACCTTGGATTCCGACAGTTGTAACCTTTGTTTCATCACCTAAGTCGGATCCTAAGTCTTGAATAGCTGCTGCAGTAGCTTTTTCTTTTCCTTTGTCTTTGTTTCCTCCATACTTATTTGGCCTTAACTCCAGATGAAGTTTCCAACACTTGGAGACATCATGTCCCTTTTGACAATGCGAACACATAGGATTTTCACCTTCTTTCTTAACAGTAGCCATCTTCTTTTTCCCCTTATCTTTACCTTTTGATTTGCTGTCAAATTTAAATGACTTCTTCACAAAAGCATCATTAGCACGCTTACCCCTAGCCTCTAAATGGGTAGCTTGAACACATACATCATCCAAATTACTGGGATTAAACATCAACAAAGTATGCTTCAAATAAGAATGCATGCCACCAATGTACTTAAGAAGAGTTTCCTGTGTATCTAATGAAACATTCAATGCAATAGCCCTCTTTCTGAATTCATGAGTATAATCTTGAATGCTTTGTCCTTTAGCTTGTCTAAACATTTGCCAATTCATGGTTAATTGCTGCATGTGACCTAAAGGATAAAATTTCTTCCTCAATACTTAAATGAATTCATTCCAAATTGAAATAATTTTACCATTCTTTCGAAGATCTTGCTGAATCTTTCTCTCCCACCAAGTAAGCGCCATTCCACTCATTCTCAAAGTGGCCAATTGAAACCTGGAAGGGTCATCATTAATTCCCTGCACCCTGCAATATACTTCAAGCTTCTTGATCCAATTGTCTAATTTTTCAGCATCTACATCTCCATTATAAATAGGTAATTCAAATTTTACATCCAATTTGAAATAAGGAATATTAGGACTTGCATTATGAGAAGAAGAAAAAGGCTGTTTAGTATCAGGAGGATCACCATCACCTCCTACTCCTTTACCCTTTTCTTCTGGCTTCACTTCCGCATCTTTGGATGAAGATCCTTCTTCTTTCTTCTTCCTTTCTGCTCGCTCTTCGAGTAGAAGTTCCATCATGGATTTCATGCTCATAAAAGCCTCCAGAAACTCAGTTTCAGACATAACAGGTTTTTCCCGTTCAGTATGTCCTTCTTCTTCCCCTCGTGGAGAAGACATGGTTCTTGAGAACGTTCTCCTGGAGCCAATCTCAGGATCTCCTTCAACTAATTCTCCTTCACGAAGCTTTAACCTAGACCCGGTAAGCATTCACAAACCTGCACAACAGTCAACTAGCTCTGATACCAAATATGATCCGTAGGACCTCAACCTTAGTGCATTAAAAGTTTGTTGTAAAAGAATGTGTGCACCAGTTTATTAATGGACAGTATTAGCAAAAATTAAATGCTCAGAATAGGAATGGAAAACCACAACACTGATAGACAGATACAAGGAAGAAAACATAGAAACAGAGTCACAAACAGAAGTTGATAACGGAGTTCACCCCCTCCACTGGGCTACGTCTCCAGGCCCCTCTCCAATGGGAACCGATCCAATTAATTTCTTAAAATGGTACAAATGGTTCTAGACTAATCACAGAAATTGGACATCAACAGTAAAGTATTCAAGACCTCCTCTCTAATGTTACCAAACTGGACTTCAACGGTCAAAAAAAAGCCAAGTTATAACTGAGAATAGTCGACTTCAAAAGGAACAGCAAAATGCACTCTGAAGCTTCTCATCACAGAGAAAATGTTGCACTATGCTCCCAACGAACTGAGTCCCCCAATCGTCCCCAGCTTCCTCTATTTAAGCCTCATAGGTAACGGATTTTCCTTCTTTCACACAGCTGTTACCAAGGAGACAAAACGTAAAATAAATGCGACTGTTCACATCCCCTGCCAAATGCCCACTCATTATCATAGCAGGCTGTTCATCTCTGTAACTGAACCAAAGAACCCGTTACCAATGCATGGGTTCCATTCCCTGAAACGTGGCATCAAAACTATGTAAGAAAACCGTTTTGAAAATGTCCCCGCGCGAACGCATTGCAGTGTTTGGGTCAGAAATTTTATTATCTGGGCTTCCGTCGTTGCGGAAGAGTGATAAGCAACGGGCTCCGGTGTTTCACTCGGCTGATCTCTGTCTTAATTGGCTGTCGGCTGGTTTTCGAGTCGAAAGTCTTGTTACTTTGGTTTCCATAGTTGCGGATGGCGCACCACTTCTTTTTTCGATTTCGTCGAGTTATGTCGCCGATCCTTTAAGTTTTGGGCTTCCTCCATTGCGGCTACCAGAAGCATTGTTCTTCTGATCAAGCTTATGGTCGTCGTTGCGGACTGCTTACACTCCGAATTCTGATCCGTCCGAACGTCTTTAAGCTTCCGCTATTGCAGAAGGGAGAAGTCTTTTATCTATCTGCCGTTGCGGCTCCCGAATTGCTATGAATTTTGATCCGTCCGAACATCTGCTAAGCTTCCGCCATTGCGGAAGGGGAAAGGCTTCCGAGCCCCGACGTTGCGGAAGGAGTTCTCTTCCAACCTCCGATCTGTGTATTTTTTTTGTCATCCGTTTTTTTTCACGCGCGGCTTCTAGGAACCATTGTACCATATTGGATTGTTAACAAGGAATGATCCGCTGGATCAACTTCATAGGCTTCACATTGGGATTCAATGGGATCTTTATCTCTCCCAAATCTCCTAGTATCCCCTTCATCTTAAAAACTTTGTAGGAAACAAATATTGGAAATCAGGCAATAGATCTGTGATCTTTGTCATGGTTTCTTCATCCTAGTAGTCCCCACATTCACAAACTTTGGGTTCTCATCTGTCTCAATGTTGACCTTCTGAATTTTTAATGGTTGATTCATTGGATCCGTCGATACGCAGGTGCTGTGACATCCTGACTCCCTTCTGTATCTAGAATATTGATGTTTCATGGATCATCCCCATCATCCGATCCTCCTGTCACATTATATAATTCCATAATAGATTTCATCGGACATTTCTCATGCGGATCCACTGGATATGCAACTAGAACTATCTTTAGAACAATGTCATGAATGTGCTGCAATGCACTATCAATAGCTGGATTAGTATCCACAAAACTAAAGGTGTAAGTGAAGCAAATTGACAACTCTTCCAAGGTATTGATCTCCATGCACAAATCAACTGATACATACCATTTTCGAAAAATTTCAACTAACGTGTGCACAAAGGAATGTACCCACTCATCCTTTGGACATGACACCCACATAGTCTGACATGCAATAATATGACTGTTGGGATCATTCTACCCATCATACCTCTCAGCATGGTACTTTTCTGTTTCTGCAAAGAGAACTGTCATCAAACAACGACACTAGGACCACCCATTGATCGACTTCTTGTGTGTCTCCCACAAACATGATGGAGTAGCCTTCAACGCTTCATCCAACACCAACAATCGTTGTGGTTTTGACACCTTATCTTTGAATTCAACAAGGAACTTAGAAAACTCAGGAAGTCCTTCATATACTGGTAACTCAATAGTTTCAGTTGCGACTCAGCACAACGACTGAGAAATTAGGACACACTTCCAAATCGATACCTCATGCATTTGATTCTTCCAGTTCTCCAAGGCATCATTAGAGTCTAAATATGCAAATCTAGATATGTGCCACCCTAGCTCATTGTCAACACTCAGATGGATGTAATCCTCTCAGATTTTATATGCATGATCCCATCCTCCTACAGCTTCATTTTTAACTAGTTCAACATACCTTCTTCCTTTGTTTGGGTTGATCGAATCTATGACTCTAATCCCACAATTTTCAAATGTCATCACACGCTTCTTGAAATTGATTATTACTAAACTGTCATTGGCCCATCCAATCCCTAGTAGTGCGAGATATGAGCTTCCACCATCAAAATGTTCAATCACATCGAAGTCCATGTAAGTAATCATTCCTTCAACTTCTACTGCAAGGCACGAAACCTGTCCAATTGTTGTTACTCTGGCTTCGTTATCCAGTCGTAGCTGCACAGGGGACCAACTTAGTGGGGGCCTCCCCATATTCAACCATCTCTTCTAATTCATGATGATGAAATCTAATCCTAGATCCAGGATAACTGAATCTACCTCGTAATCCCCAATATGAATATTCATTCTCATCTATTTCCAGTTTTCCTCTTATATAGAGATTTCACAACAGACTCCCTTCTCCCTTTCTCTGGTTGATGCAACAGACTCACAATCTCAGTGAGTGCATCAGGGTATTTTTCTAATGACAGAAAACTTTCAAAGAAGTTATGTAAGGTACCAAGCTGTCGTGATGATCCAGCTACCATAGTGCAATCAAAAGATGGTGGTTCACATCCCGGTTCACATTTTGGTTTTGATTCTAAATCTTGTTATGGTTCTGGTTCAGATTCTAGTTTGGGATCTAGTTCTAAGTCTGGTTCTGCAACTGTGGAATGTTCCTTGCTTGCCACTTCACAATTCATCATAGACAGTTCTCAACAGTGTCATCTGCAGTGATACAATACATACACTGTGCTTGCAAACTTGGGAAATCTCTCTGATAATGTCCCAGCACTCCATAATTATAACATTTCATAGGTTTGTGACCCCATCCTCCTCCTCGAGCAAAACCTCCACCTCGTATGCCTCTGAATCCTCCTTGTTGCTGACAATGCAGTTGATTGAATTGTTGCAGTAGGGGATTCAGTTGCTGCTGGACATATGGTTACGATTGAGTAGACTGCGGTTGTTTTCGAGCCATCTGCATTTGGTTGTACTAGGGAGCTGGCAGGGAAAACTTCAGTTGCAGCACAAACTATCATTATGGTTGTGGTGCGAACTAAGGTTGCGGTTGTGGTGTAAACTAAGGTTTCAGCTATGGCGGTACCACCTATGGATGTTGTTGTGGTTAATGCGTCGTTCGATGGTATTCTCCCTTCACATAGTACATGTCCATCGTTCTGTCCTTGAGCAAATCATATGTGTGGAAATCCTTATCTTCATGCCCAATAGACCAGAAGAACATACAATACAAATTCGTCGACTTCGTGACTATATTTTGCATGTACCCACAATCTTCATTTTGATTCCCATAGACTTGGAATATGCGGCACCATGGAATCCTGCCATAATTTAATGGATTTGGGGCTCCCAAAAACAGGTAGTTTTGAAAATCTGGGCATCGATCCTTATTGTGTCCTTCCACATGAAATTGAGTACAACATATTTATTCTCGTTTTTCTTTCCCTTTCTTGATATCCTGCAACTGGACCATTAATTTTTCCAGTTGAGACTGAATCTGATTCATACCAACTCTATTCTCACCAACACGTGAAGCCTCTAACTTCATCGTGATCTCCAGAGCATCGCTCTGTGTCACAATCTTCTAATGTGTCAAAGGAATTCTGATATGCAGAACTAATGCCGTGATGAACCATTCCTTATGTTGTACATCACCCATGTCAAAGATGACTCTTTCCATCAGTGTCTTGAATCGCTAGTTGAAATCCCAAACAGTCTCATTTGGATACTTCTTGATCTTTTTCAACTCTGTGATGTATTGCACCTCATATTTTGGATTTATGAACTCTTCAATCAATCCCTTTTTTATCTCATCTATAGTATTTGCAGGATTTCTCATGGGAACTTCCACAAATTTCATTAACTAGACTAGTGCGTGACCCTAAAGAGTCATCGCTAACTGACCTTTCTTAACATCATCATCCTAAGCTTGCTTTACTGTCCACATTGCTTCGCACAAAAACCAGTATTGTTCAAGATCCTTAGTCATGTTCCCATGAAACAGAGGTAAATTCACATCATCACTTGCCATCACGGGCCTTCTTCCTACATTCGTTGATCCACTACTATTAGAGTGTTACTAACACATCAAACAAGTTGGTGTTGAACTCATATTTCTTCCTGAGTGTTGCACAGTGCACAGAGGTGTGGGTACATTGTTGCTGGGTGTTGATCTATCTTAGGGGTTGGACATAGCCTAGTCATCTCCTTCGTCGTTGTAGGGTCGCTTCATCACTTGTCATATTCTCTCTTGGCCTCCCGTCTCGATCGCAGTAGGACTCTCTCCTATGCTCTTCCTCTTCTCTTGCTAAAACCTTGCTCCACCTCAGGTAATATCAATTCCTTCCTCATCTTCCCTCATATTCTCATAGTATATCCCATCCATCTACCCTGTATCATTCCATTCAACCCCCCATCTTCGCAGTACCCGCATCCTCCTCACACCAGGGCTCTACTCCTTGGAGTTCATCTTCAATATGCCTTTTTCGCAGATGAGCATATTAATGGACAATTGAAACGAAAAAAGAAACCTACTTCTTGGCCTGTTGAAGAACTCCCTTTCTACGTCGTTGTAATATTTAACTGTATTGACCATGCAATCAGTGATGTATCCCTCCAATATGTTGTCGATCCAAACTTCAACAACCCGTGATGCTCTGTTATCTACCTCCTCCAATTTCTATATCAATTCTGGAGTCCAGCCAGCCGGTTCGCCTCCTCTAAAAATTTTATTCTGATATGTCAATCACACCAAACACTCATAAAAGATAATCAGAAACTCAGAGAAAAATTACTTGTGTAGATCAGAATACAAGTGCCTCTCCAACCACTTCTGTGTTGTTACCCCAGAGTTCTGATTTTCTTTCTCGGCAAATTCCGATTCCTTTCGGTTAAAACAGTCTTGGATTTCTGGTCTTATCAAATTCCACAACATGTACTCATTCCCCTTCACACTAAGGTCCTGGAAACAGAACCATTTATTGACACAGATCAGTCGACAGAGTTTCATTCATCAAAGGAAATTCCAACTCAAAATGGGCCTTTTAACTCTAATTCAAATTCCATGTCATCATGTGTTAGCCAATGAAATTGCTTTAAATTTGAAATACCGTATAGGCCTTAAACATTTTTTTAATATAAATTTGGGGATAGGTATCATAAAAAAACTACTTGTTTTCTTTGTATTTTCGACATATCTCCCCATGTTTTTACTCAAATTTCGATGCGGGAGAGCTCGTTGGATGCGGGAGACATCATCATCATGTTTTTTCAGGTATTTCTTGTTTTTGGGGTAGTGGGGTCCATCAAAATTATGCCGAGTGGGCACTCATTGGATGTGGAATTTAATTCCGCATCCAATGAGCTCTCCCAATCGAAATTTGCATAAAAACACGGGGAGATATGTCGAAATACAAACAAAAAAGTAGTTTTTTTATTTTCTTCCTACAAAATTAATAAATATTATTTTATTATTTTAACTATTATTTTATTAATTTTTTTAGGAGGCCCATTTTGAATTGAAATTTCCTCTAATTCTCTTTCGACACACAAAATACAACGATTTCCCTCCGCACCGTCCCATACAAGTTTTACCCCATCCAGTAACACCTATAGAGAAGATGAAGTCTCACCCGAGGTGTTTGAGGGAGGACTGTTGGAACCAAGTTTCTGCAATATGAAGGAGGATCATGCATCTATTTTCAACTCAGTGCAACATTACTTAGTATATATAATCATTCAGAGTAACATATTCATATTGTCATTCAATGGATGAGATCAACATACTCAGATTGCAGCATAACCATAGATGCATAAATATATCTATCAAGATATCATCATTCATTATAGAAAAGCATCACATCATTCACAAATACACATCATAACCCAATATTCATTCACATTTAGATCATGGAAACAAGAAAACGAGAAGATGTAAAAAGACACAGCATTTCCATCCAATCTCCATCATGTCATATTAGTCTCCGCAGCAACATACAGGTTCCCAAAAACAATTCTTCAATTTATCTCCAGATTATCAACGGATCCAAAGATATCAAAATATATTAGTTCATACAAGGATCATATATGCTTTGAAGATATCTCAAAAAAGGATTTCTCACCTAGTTCTACTTATAGGCTTGCGCCTTTATATTGGAGGTCCACTTAAGTCAAATTTCTAACTACTTGGACCAAAATCTACAAACTGGTGACCACAATCCACATAATGCGGTCCAAATATACAAAATATGACAAAAATACATAAAATATAGTTACTATGCCTTGTGTGCCATCTCCCACCTTGTGCAGATGTTGCGCAGCTAAATATCCTCAAAACTTCCTACCAACAGAAGTGCAAGAGACTGAATCTTGTAAAGAATTGTTGTATGGTCTCGAAACTGCTAGGCTTTAAGGCTATCAGCTCATTCTCCAAGATGTGTCTTCAAACCTCATCTTGCTTTCCAAATAATAATTCAAGCTTCTACCAAGATTCTTTGAGAGCCCACAAACCTTCAAGGTGGAAGAGGAGGTCTCTCGAAATGTGAGTACATAGAAAGCAAAAATCTTCATCTAAGCGGTTCAAAAACTTTTTTTTCTCAACCAGGTGATGGGGTTCAATATCCCTTCCCATTTTCATCATGAATAGGCCCTTGTTGTGAAAATAAACCTGCATATGTACCCTCCAATCAACATAGTTGAATGGTGTTAGGATCCGGGGTGTTAGAGATTGTGAATCCATCAATTGTCCTTCTGATAGACAATATATTCAATCAGTCTATGTAGCACCTATAAGAATTCGATGCAAAAACAAAACCAATTCGCGCTATGTCAGAATCAATCCTTCCCTCTAGAAATGTACACTTTCTCAGGGTTTGTCACGCCCGCAAAGACTTATCTCAATGAATCCATAGTTAGCAATACACATATTGTAGTACTTATCTGGAAACCCAGCTTCTTTTAGTGTACAATGGAGAGTAGACAGACTTGAAGCTTGCATGAGGAGGATCTAATACCATATTAGAATTAATGTTCCATTAATATTCAGGCAATAAGTTCCATTAGATTGAATTATTATGAGGTGTAAAGGAATGAATAATACCCACTGAACAAAATAAATCTCATAGGAAACAGACAAGTATTGCTCCGTATAATTACAATATAAACTTCCTTAATCCCAGTAGTATACAACAATGTTACAAATAAGGGAATTTGAATCATGTGGATACGATTCGAATCTACCAACTCAATATGACTGCATGGATAACTATATGTTTCTAAATCACTATTGGAGCTCACTAGGCTAAGTCCAGATGTCTAATCCAGTCTCTCAATCAGTTACAATCAATCAAACTAGTCTAACTACAGTGGTAGGTGAGAAGCAGGTGAGAATAGGCACCTTCCACATGCAGCCATGCATAACTGGCTCTAACTAAACTAGAGGATATCTAAATGAATGTAACTGGAGAATAACTAATCCTAATTAGTCATCAACTGGCAACAACTTAAGGAGGTTGGTGACGACAGTCCCAATGGCTCCTAAATTATAGGGAATGGTCTAGGAGGCACAGTAACTAATGCATGAAGGTACATGACCTCTATTTGTGTTCCCTACACTCTCTTGAATGGTACATGTGTACCCATTAGTCCAAGTGGACCCAATGGTACTAGTGGACACAATAATAACTAAATGACTCCTAATTTAGGAAAATATAATCTAATAGACCAGTTTGTAAAAGGGAAGATTATAATTCGAACACCCCCCTAAATCCAATGCTTGAACAACTACGATCCCTAGAAACAAGGCCAAAATTCACCCATATATAGTCTAAAATAATAAAAATTGTTTCTCAATAAACCTAGGAAATAGGGGAAAACCTCATGGGAACCCCCTCCCCCCCCTTTGGAAATACAAGTTAAAAACTTGCAAAATGTAGCAGTAATGAATTATTCTGGTTCTTCTTTGTAGCAGCATCCTAAAGTTGTGCATATGAACCTATGAATCCAAACTAAATGACTATTTCTAGAGTAATATTCCTCTTTGGAAGAAGAAGAATGTGCTCAACTAAATCAGGAACATAGATAGCTGCAAGATGAAAATTGGACCCATGTAGAGCAACTGATAGCAATCGATAAGAGAGAAAATGTTCTTGAGAATTCAAATCAGATGAGAAAATCCAAAGAATATGATATATTGAATACTTGAATATCAAACCATTTGAGGTAAAATCATCTCTAATTGTTAGGAGCAATTGTCTAAGTGGATGCAGAATGTGTCCATCTTTACTAGCACGGTGAGGAGATGAGTATATGATCAAAGATAGAGAATCCCTGGGACTATGGATAGAGAATTATTGAGTTATATAATATGATATATATTCATAAATAACAAATTATTTATGAAATATAATATCAGAAAACTCATAAGATAAAACTAATGACAAATCCCCAACAACAATTTTTTAGAAGACTTGCAGTGCTTGATTCTTCATGCCAAAACTGATGAGAATAGATACAAGCATTATTGAAATCTCTTGAAACTTAAAACCTGAACCAAATAATATCATATAAGATCAAAATATATTCATATCATATCCAATAGTGTGGAACAAATCCAAGTGATTGACCATGATGGTAGATGCACAATTTTCTCCTTCTTCAAAACTCTAAGTATTGGTGCATTCAATCATGTAGGCATTTTCTGGAAGCTCAAGATTAATGAGGATGAATGGATCACTCCTAAAATATAATATTATTTCCAAAATATACATATATCCATAAAATATAATATCACCAAACTCATAAAATAATACTAACATCAAATCACTAGTAGCAAATTCGAAGGAGAATTGCGGTACTTGATTTTTCACACCAAAACTGATGAGAACAGCGACAACCATGAGTAGAGGCTATTGAAACATAAAAATATAACCAATTAATATCATATCATATCCAAATAATATCATATCATATCCAAATAATTTCATATCATATCCAAGAGTGTGCTCCACCAAGATGGTAGATGCACAATTTTCTCTTTCTTCAAAACTCTGAGTATTGGTGCATGCAATCATGTAGGAATTTGTTGGAAGCTCTAGATCATTGAGACTGAATGGATCAATCCTATAATTTTATATTATTTCAAAAATATCCAAATTATTACTTCTTTTCACACCAAAAACATCATTAGTGATAGAGAAATCAAATTCCTCTTCATTTTCTGAAACAATCACCGGTAAACTATGCCAGAATTTAAAATAGAAGAATCACTGGAGAATTTTTGCATAGAATGGAAGGATAGTTTTTCTTCAATAAAATATATTTGAATGTATTATTCTAGATCATTCATATGAGAATATGAGATATCATATATCTCATGAAGTTCCTTAGCAGCAGGATAAGGAGTCACTCCAAGGATACTTTCTTCAATTTGAAATGGTTGTGTTGAAGATTCTGCTTCTTCTTCATCATGAACAATTTTCGTTGTTGTAGGGGACACAACATAGATTCCATTATTTAACTGTTCATGTTGTATTTTATCTGAACCTCTCTCAAAAACTAGGATTTTGGATTCATCTCCCATATGACTTCCATATCGTCCTGATAGAGTGAAAGTGGGGAAGGATTCACTGGAGGAAACCATGTGGTTGGAAGCTCCAGAATATATCAAGTAAGCCTTATACAGAGTGAGGTATTCCTTCAAGACATGGGATTTATCATGTTCTTCAGTATTCTCTCCAACCTTATACATCTCTACACCTTGTGGAAGCGAAATATGTTATGTACCAGAAGTGCTTTCAACGGGTCGAGGGTCTTCTTCATCCACTGGATTTCTAGATGAAATCCTCTCATATAGTATGAACATCTAGTATTTTTTTTCTAAAACCCAAGGATCCAGCAGAAGAATTCTGATTCTCTCTTGGATTCAAATTAGAATCTTTAGGACCCTTCCCCTTGTGCCTCCCTTTAGCTTGCGCATTAGTAGATTTTGTCACAAAAAGAGCTTAGTTTTTGGAAGTCTAGAGGACTTCCATATGTATCAACTTTTTTTTCTCCTATATTAAGGACTCAGTAAATATATCAAGTGAGGGCATCTCCCAATTGGGAATGGAAGGTAGAGAAAAATACAGAATACTTAGAACCTAGTTTTCTGAGTATGGAGAGAAGAAGTTTCTCGTCCTTTCTCTCTATTCCACACTACTTACATTGAAGTGCAAGAGACTTGAATCTTGTAAAGAATTGTTGTATGGTATCAAAACTGCTAGAATGTAAGGCTATTAGATTTTTCTCCAAGATGTGTCCCCGAAGCTCATCTTTCTTTCCAAACAAGAATTCAAGCTTATCCTTAGCTTCTTTGGGAATCCTTAAACCTTCAAGGTGGAAGAGGAGGTCTATGGAGATAAGAGTACATGGAAATCCAAAAGCTTCATCTAAGTGGTTCAAAAACTTGTTTCTCTGCATCAAGTGATGGGGTTCATTCTCCCTTCCCATTGTCATCCTGTACAGGCCCTTGTTGCACAAATAAATCTGCACATCTTCCCTCCAATCAACATACTTAAAGGGTGTTAGTATCTAGGGTGTGAGAGATTGAGAATCCATATATTTTCCTTCTGATCAGACAATATATTCAAACAGTCTATGTAGCACCCACAATAATTCACTACAAAAACAAAACCAATTCGCACTATGTCAGAATAAAGACTTACCTCTAGACATGTGCACTTTCTCAGGGTCCGTCAGGCCCGTAAAGACTTCTTTGAACAAATCCAGAGTTAGCAATGCACATATTGCGGAACTTATCTGGAAACCCACCTACTTCTAGTATACAATGTAGAGTAGATAGACTTGAAGCTTGCATGAGGAAGCTTTGATACCATATTATAATTAATTTTCCATTGATCTTCAGGAAATGAATGCCATTATATTGAATTATTATGCAGTGTAAAGGAGTGAATAATACCCATTAAAAAAACAAATCTCATAGGAAATAGACAAGTATTTCTCTGTATAATTATAGTATAAACTTCATTAATCCTAGTATTATAGAACAATGTTAAAAATAGGGGAATTTGAATCATGTGAATAGGATTCAAATCCACCAACTCAATCTGACTACATGGATAACTAGAAGTGTCTAAATCACTATCAGATTTCACTAGGATAAATCCATATGTCTAGTCTAGTCTCTCAATCTGTTACAATCAATCAAACCAGTCTAATTATAGTGGTAGGTGAGAAGTAGGTGAGAATAGATGCATTCCCATATGCATCCGTGCATAACTTCCGCTAACTAAACTGGAGGATATCTAACTAAATATAAATGAATCATAACTAAGCTTTATTAGTCACCAATGGCCAACAAATGAAGGAGGTTGGTGCCAATACTCCCAGTGGTTCCTAAATTGTAGGGAATGGTCTAGGATATGCACTAACTAATGCATGAAGGTGCAATCAGTTGCACATGACCTCTATATGTGTTCCCCACACTCTAGTGACTAGCACATGTGGCCCCATTAGGCCAAGTGGACCCAATGGTACTAGTGGCCCCAATAACAACTAAACGACTCCTAAGTTAGGAAAATATAATCTAATAGACCAGTTTGGACAAGTGAGGATTATAATCCTAACAGGTCCTTCTTCTCATAAATATTCATTAGTGTGTTAAGCACTATTTTGTCTTCTTCAATGGAATGATCACTGACATGAGATTGTCCTTCACGGAGTCATGTATGTTCCTCTTTTCATTTGCTTGATTATTCTTGTAATTTACTATTTCTGCATTATTCATAGGATCTTTTACCACCAAATTCACAAAATAATCAAGATCATTCATCTCGAGAATGTTCAACACTCTTTCCTTCCATGTGTTGAATTTGGAATTACCTTCAAGGCGGTCTTCCAGTCGAACGGAGATCGATGTCATGTCTGCAGTATTTTTCTCAAGAATTTAAGATATACAAAGGCTTATATTTTTGCACAAAACTAAACTCTTTCACTCCCTATGCTATGATACCATCTTAATGTTTGAGCGAAATCAGGGCTGCTTGAACTTTAAAACTTTGATGAGACAACTTCAACACTTTATGAAACTTTAAATCAGCCACATAAGAAAATTTATATCATCCATATAATCAACTTTATGTCATACATATTTGAATATTTAAATCAGCCACATATCATTATTTATATCATAAATATATGAATCTTCGTGAATAAATCAGCCACACAAAACAATCACCACAAGAGACAAGATATACCTTGGGAAAACCCTTCAAATACAGAGGATGAAAAACCTAGAAGTTATTTGAGTATGATAGATAGATTTGCAGACAATAAATTACAACAAATTAGAATATTTCTTGATCAGATATGTCACCACAATAGCCGAGGAGAGATATCCAAAGAAACCCTGTAAAAACAATTGAATGTAAATTGTATCGAACTTGCCATATGCCTTGAATATTAATAACAAGACAAAACAACCTAGAAAGTAGAAAGGCGTGAATTGAAGGCTCAGTAAACACATTGAGATCATACATGGTGCATTCACTGATAGTAACATATAATAGAACCCCTATCATATAATCATTAGCTCCCTCCTAAACTCCAGTGTAAATATAACACTTTAGTTACCCTTGCATGCACAATATATGCATCCTCCTTCTTTAATTAGCTTTAACTGGATGCTAACTAACTTTAAATGAATGTGATCTTCTTGAACTGAATGTGATATTATTGAAATGAATGTGATCTTCTTGAAATGAATGTGATCGTATTGAACTGAATGTGATCTTCTTGAACTAAATGTGAATTGACTAAACTAAAATTAATCTTCAACTAAATGTTAGGAGACTAACTAAAAGTCTTTGGTAGTTCACAATCAGTGTCACACATGCACAAGAGTTTTGCATGAATTAAGGAGATGTTCCTTCTTTAAATGACACATTGTTTATTTACAACTTAGGATTAACCGAGGCCTTCATAATTCAAGTTCACTTGAGGCATACATAGGAAATTGAAATTATCTCTATTTCTCAATTTTTTTTCTCATTGTCATTAATTAAATACTGCATGGTCCATACGTGTATTAATTAATTATCTATCTTATCATATCATACTCAGAATAATTATTCCATGCTGCTGGAGAATCGTGATATCATCATCAGAGAGGATCAAATCGAAGGAAGAAGGTATGTGGAACCAGTTAAAGAAGAAGTTGTAGGTGGATGGGACCATGCGTACAACATTTCAGAAGATCAAATCTATCTGATTCTCGATGAAGAGATGGGCTGGTGAAGATATAGTTCTGCATCCTCTAATTCTGATGATGTATTGGAGAACTAGAAGCATCAAATGCATGAGGTATCAATTCAGAAGTGTGGAAGAATCACTCAGTCACTACGTTGAGTCGCAATAGAAATTGTCAACTTGTCGATATATGAAGGATTTCTTCATTTGTATGAGTTTATTGCTGTAATTGAAGACATGATATTAGAACCACAGAGGTTATTGGAATTAGCTGAGGTGTTGAAGGCCACACTAGCACGGTGGTGGGAGACACACAAGAAATAGATCAAGGGATGGTCCTAGTGTTTAAGGTTGATGGAAGCTCGGTTCGGCGAAGCAGAATGGTACAACACTAAAAGGTATGATGGGAAAAATGATCCCAACCACCATTTAATCGCATGTCAAAACATGTGGGTGTCACGACCAAAGGATGAGTGGGTACATGCTTTTGTACACACCTTGGAGGATATACCACGATAGTGGTATGTATCTGTCGAACAGCGATGATAAATTACAACATGGGAGAAGTTGTCGTTTTGTTTCAGTCACACCTTCAAATTTGCGGATGCTAACTCAATCATTCATAGTGCACTACATCATATGTGTGATGTTCCATTCAAGGTAGTTCCAGTTGCATACCCTGTGTATCTACATGAAGTGCAAATGATGCAGTTAATGATGGTGTTACAATATGAAAGGAGGGCCTGATTACGGTGATGACACAAGGAATATAAACATTCCAAATACAAAAGGATGTCAAGATATCATGGTACATGAGATGATGATAGATAAAATAAATCAACCATTGAAGATTTGAAAGGTCAATATTGGGACAGAGGAGAAATCAAAGTTTGCGAATATTGGAGACTATTGGGATGAAGAAACCATGGAAAATATCACTGATCTATCACATGAGTTTTAGGATCTTTTGAAGGAGTGGTCAAATTGTTCAAAAGCTCTGATCTTCATGTTGTGGGAGAAGTAAAAATATGTTTTTCAAACCAACACTTTCAAGGGTGTTAATTTTATTGTTAACATCATTTGAATGCAGGGCCTAACCACTTATCTTGAATAGAGACAGGTTAAGAATCAACGAACATTGAATATGGGTTATCTAATGAGAAACTATTTAAATTTGGAATGGTTGATGACTACTATGAGAAAATAGTTTAGTTTTGGAGACAGGAACAACACTGGAAGGGCTGACTACAAATCTGAAGAAGCAGTGGTTGTTCGAGCTAGGGATTTTTAGTTGAATGCTGAAGAAATCTACAAGTTGGGACCTTATGAGATTTTATGGCAATGTGTCCTACTGCATGAGCAGGAAAGGATCTTGGTGGAATCCCATGTTGTATTTGTAGGTGGACATTATGGAGGACACGCGATGGCTAGGAAGGTACTTTGCATAGAAATATGGTGGCCAACCCTGCACCATGATGCGATAGAATATGCGCAGACTTGTGATGTTTTCCAGCGAACAAGGAAGCCTTCATGAAGGGATGAGATTCCCTTGGTACTTCAAGTGACGCTCCATCCATTTGATAAATGGGTAGTTGATAAAGGATATATGGTGCTTCTATATGATAGTAAGTTTGCAAAAAATCCATGTAAGTTGCAAATGCACTAGATGGGTCTGTATGTTATCAATTTCATCACAAAGGGAGGTGCAATATAGTTGCAACAACTGAATGGGGCGACGTTTCCTAAGCTAGCGAATGGAAGCTGACTCAATATATATAGAAAGGTCCCAGTGCAATGTGATGCTTGAAGCATTGTGCGAAAAAAAAATCTTGATTTTAGTTAATATAGCGATGTGGAGGTCGGCACACTGGAAGAAAGTAGTTGTGCAGTAGAAGAGTTGAGATCATAGTTAGAAATCCATGGCGCGACGTCTGGACATAAACGATAGACTTAAATCAGATCTAAATGCAATATTTAAACCAATTATCCAGTGATGGTCTTAGACAAGACGTGCATTAATGGTCGATCCGACTGTTAGATCGGGAGGATCGATGGCGGATCTAGGTGATGAATGGAGGATTTGGTTGAAATGATTGAGAAATATTGCACATGGTTGATTCAATGCTATAAGAATTGGAAGGTCACAGTTTGAATTCACCATTGTGCAGGTTGAGTTGTTGAAGTTTTTGCAGAGCTGTGAAGATTTAGTTGCAGAGTTGAGTAAGGTCAAATTGTTGAGCCGAGTGAGATTGAGGCATAATGTTGAGAATATATTGAGCAGCTGTGAGGAATGCTGAGTGAGATGATACCAGTAGATATTTCCAATGGGATAGATTCACCATCCGTTGGGGTGACTATTGAGCAAAAACCTCTAGAATTCCAGTGGGATCATCGCCAATTTTGAAGAAGAAGAGGGGGGTTCAGCGAACCCAGCCCCCTTTGCAGAAGAAGAGGACGATGAGAAATTTTGCAAAAGAATAGGAAGAAGCCGTAGAGAAAGAAACAGTGTTGACACCAGGATATGAGGGCTCCATGGTCAGGACTGGGGTATCCGCTATAGGAATCCCCAGATATGTTCCTCCACGCAGACCTGGTGCCAAGCAATGAAAGTGGATGAAGAACCAGAGATATTCGATTAGGATGCCAACAATACCAAAGGGGGTGGAATGCACTATTGACTTCATGCCCTCCATCATGAATATGAAGTATGAATATGACGTTATGCTAAAATTGAATTTGTGCATAGCTGATCCATTCCAACTAAGGACAAGGTCAAACAACGACCCAATAGTGTGCACTCTACATGAGTGGGTGCTAGGATTGGAGAGGTAGGCACTTTTAGGCCTCATCAATATTCCACATTTCAGAAGGTCGGTGGAAGCCAATGCATGTGCAAAAAAAATCTTGGCATGCATTTAAGGGGGATACCTATGGCAAGACTGAGCGTTGCCAGTTACACATGAGTTGATTTCACAGATCACGAGGTTTCCCATGCAGGATCCCGATCCGTCGTAGTACTTTCACAACAATGATAACAATAAAAGGTTGTCTACAAAGATGAAAAAGAAGTATGGGATGTAGCACAACAATCGAGCCTATGTGGTGGATACTATTAATGACTAGGTTGTTCACATTGGAGTAAATATTCTCTCCATGAAGGTGGTGAAGAAGAATCGACCCAATTAGTGCACTTCCAGAGTCATCGTGTGTGCTAAGCAGTGCTCCCAGGGTGTACAGGTGAACTCGTCATTGTTTCTGTTGAACTAGTTGATAGATGATGCAATAGGGGTACATGCAGGGAAGAGAGCGTTCACTTATAGCTGGTTGATCATTTTCACCTCTCTAGTCCCTTGGATGGAGCTTGAGGAATACCAGGGAATGGATGTTGAGGTCGCTAAAGTATGCAAAGGGGAAAGGTATCAGAAGATATGGTATGCCACAGAAGTTGAATGCTGAAAGGATTGTGCAATTCAGTTTTGGTTGTATTGGGATGCGTTGTAGTCTGCAACTATGAATATTCCATGCTTATCTAAAGAAGCGGTGGTAAAATATCATCGGCTTTTCTAGCTTGCAATGGTGTCTCATCCAATTCATGTGCAGGAGCGAAGGGACCAAGAAAAATAGTGGTTGAACAAAAACTATAAGATCATTGATGAAGAGTTGGATGTCGTCGTGGATGACTATCCTACAAAATGGAAAGTACCAATCAGTAAGGATGAAAAGTTGAACATCACGACGGGTCCACCAGTTGATGCTCCGGTGGATGATGCACCCAATCAGTAGAGTGAGCAAGAGTCTAACCATCATCAAGAACCCCAATATGTTCGGAAATAGATCTAAGGTTTGAGGAATCTGTAACAAAGAAGAGATAGGGGCAAGGTGAGGTTAGCTACACAACGCCAAAGGAAGATGCACAGATAGACCACATTGTTGCGGCAATTACAGCGATGAAAAGTGCAAGCAAAGCAAAGTTGAAACAACAATCGACAGAGGGATTTAAAGAGGTATAGACTAAAATAACTTTTTTAATTAATGCAATTTTGGATAGAGTTCCAAAAGCAAATTTGATGTAGAGGGTGGATGAGATCAATACGGGAAAGCGGGCCACAATAATGTCGATTCCACCGAGGGAAATCAAGATGCGGAGTGAGGAAGTTGACGCATCCTTAAAGAAGTTTGAAACCATTGCATTGGAAATCAATGAGTTATCGACGCACACATTGGTGCGACTATAGAAGTTGGTTGTGTAAGAATTGGTTGATAGGGAGTAGATCGTTGGATACCACCTGTTGAAGTCGCATGAAAAAGAAGCAGCAGCGTAGAAAGATATTGAAGAGCTGAAGAAGGAACAAGATAAGTTGACCATGGATAAGGCACAGCTGTGGCATGACAGAGAATGGTTAGAGAAGATGATTTCAGTTGCATGTCAAGAAGTTTCAGAAATGATAGAACACATGAATCTTGGGAAAAAAGAGAAAAATATAGGAGAGGTAATTACAGCTTTCAAACGTGAAATTGAAGGATTGAATGAGTCAGTGAACCAAGGAACTCCACTAGAGAATACTATGGAGTACAAGAGTGCCATTGAATACTTTATGACACAACTTGAAGAGATGGAAAAAGAAGCTAAGCTAGTAACGGATGCAACCACACAACTTTGGGGTAGTGTGGTCCAGGACGAACAATTAGAGAAGTTAAAAACAGAGCTAAAGGAAGTAGTTGAACATGTCGACATGTTGTGGCATCCAACAAGACTGGAGATTCAAGATTGGTTCGACTAGAAGACTCAAGAGTTCGCATTGGAAGAGAATCAAAATTCTGTACTAATGACAGAAGAATGGTTGGGAAGGTATCTCTATTCTGATCTCCACGAGTATTTTTTCTCTGAGTTTTTTAATGGTGTATGAGTGGTTGGCGCATTTGACCTATCGAAACACAAATTTTCAAGGAGATGAATCCACTTACTGGAACCCATAACTGATCCAAGAGATGTAAGAGGTAGATAACAGAGCGTCAAGGACTGTAGAAGTGTGTCTTGAAAGCATCATGGATGACTACATAAGTGAGTTTGTAGTTGACAAAATCAAGTCTTACAATAACGCAGAAAGGGAATTATTCAAGGTACCAAGACACAGGTTTATGTTGTCTTTGCAATTGTCGATTAAAATGCTTATATGTGAAAAGGGAATATTGAATATGAACTCTGATGAGTAACATCCTTGGTATGCGAAGACTGCGGGTGCCACAGAGATGAGGGTTAGATGGAATGATATGGGGCAGATGGATGGGATTTACAATGAGACTGTGAGGGAAGTCAAGGAAGAGTGTGATTTTATACGAAGTGGGGTAAGTTTTTAGCCAGAAAAGAGGATGAGGATTGAGGAGAGTCCTTCTACGACTGGAACAAGAAGCTATGAGAGAAGACCAAAAGGGACTAAGAGACCCTACAAAAATGAATAAAGAGACCAAGATATGCCCAAGCCCAAGGAAAAACCAACCCATAGAAACAACGTACTCACACCTCCATCCACTACGCTGCACTCAGGAAGAAATACTATCTCACTGCCAAATTGTTCGATGTGTCAACAATACTATAATAGCAGAGGATCAACAATTGTAGGAAGAAGTCCCAAAATGGTGGGAGATGATGTGAGGTTACCCCTATTTCATGGAAACGAGACCGAGGATCCTGAAAAATAATGGTTTTTATATGAAGCAGTTTGGAATGTAAAGAAAGCTCAGGATGATGATGTTAAGAAAGGTCAGCGGGTGACAACTTTTCGAGGTTGTGCACTAGATTGGTACATGAAGTTTTTGCAAGTTCCTACAATGACTCTAGAGAAGAATATGGAAGACATCTGAACTGGAATGATCGAAGAGTTCATAAATCCTAAGTCTAAGGTGTAATATATCATGGATCTAAAGAAGATGAAGAAATATCCAAATGAATCCGTTTTTTATTTTGATCAATGATTCAAGACACTAATGGTGAAATTCATTTTTGGAATGAGTGATGTGCAACATAAGGAGTGGTTCATCACGACATTATATCCGTAACTGGAAAACTTGACGATATGATTGCAAGATATTATGAAGGGAAAGGAGTATCATGAAAAAATATGGTGTACTCAATGTTGTACGGAACGACATCATAAGGAACAATGTCCATATTTCCAAAATTATCTACTATTAGGAGCCCCGTACCAACTAAGTCACTGTGGCATGCCATGGTGCCACATCTTACAAGTTCATGGACATCGACAAGAAGATTGTGTGTATGTGTAGAAGATGGTATCGAAGCCAATAAATTTGTACTACACATTTTGTTGATCTGTTGGGGATGAAGACAAGGACTGTCAGGCATATGATTTTCTCTAGGATAAGAAAATGGATGCATTTTACGTGAAGGGAAAATATCATCGGCTGGTGGAGAAACCGCCACCACAGGTGGTACAACCACAGCAGTAGCCAAAGTTTGTACCATAGCCGCAACTTCAACTACAATTTTCACCACCACAACTGTAGTATAACTACATGCAGTATGCTCCACAACAACCACACTATACCCAACCGCAGTATATTAAACAGCAGCCAAATACACTATAGCAATAGCAGCATTTTAACCAATTGTAGGATCAGTAAGAAGGAGGATTTCGAAGAGTATGGGGAAAAGGTTTTGATCGAGGAGGAGAATGAGGTCACAGAATTTTGCGATGTTACAACATCGGAGTATTGAGACATTATCAGAGATATGATCTGAACCTACAAGTGTAATGTACTTATTGTATCGTTGTGTGTCACACAATTGAATAATGTCCACAACTGATCGCGAAGTGGAAAGCAAGGATCTCTCCATAGCTACAGAACCAGAATCAGAATGTGAATCCAATTCCGAACCAACTAGGGAATCCTCCACCAAACTAGAAGTAAGGACCAACAATTCCAAATATATCAGTAGAACCCAGAGTTTAGTCTGTTGATGTTGTTGTTATTACCCACAGAGGTGCGACAATAGGAGATCATGGCCCAATTCAACAACTCTGGTTGGATGGAAAGAAGAATGTGCTATTTGATGTCGACACTAAGAGGGATACATTATTTGAATCATGTGACAAAATAAGAAGAGATCCAGGAAATTTTCCTTTTATAAAATGCCACCTAATTTTGATTCAAGTTTATTAGTAGGACCATCGCAGCAGCATGGGACCTTGCAAAAATTCCTTGAATGTTGTCTATCACTGGCAAAAGATCCTGATGCACTCACCGTGATTGTGATTCTATTGCATTAACCAGAGAATGGGTGGAGGGAGTCCACGATGAAAACAAGAAAGAGATGAGAATGAACATTCAGATCAGGGATTACAAGGTATATTCAGTTATTTTGAATTAGGCTCGGAAGTCAACATTCTGACAAAACAGACATGGCAAAAGATGGGGATCCCATAGCTGGTTTGGTCCCCTATACAGCTGCGACTGGATAACCAATCCAGGGTGATGCTAATTGGGTGAGTAGCACGTTTAGCAATGGAGTTCAAAAAAAGGAGGACATACACGGTCTTCAATGTTATTGAGGTTGTTGATGAAGGAGGCTCGTATCCCACACTGTTGGGGATTGGATGGGATAATGACAGCTTGGCGGTGATCAATTTTAAGAAGAGCGTGATGAATTTTGAGAACCATGATATTAGATTCATATATCCGATGGATCCAAGTGAAGTAAGAAGGTATGTGGAACCCCTTTAAAGAAAAATTTGTAGGGGGATGGGACCATGTGTACAACATCTCAGAAGATTACATCTATCGTACTGTCGATGGAGAGATGGGCTTGCAAATATCTAGCTCCACAATATTAGATTCTAATGATATATTGGAGAAGTAGGAGCATCATATGCATGAGCTATCGATTCAGAAGTGTGATAGAATCACTCAGTCGCTACGTCGAGTCACAACAAAAATTATCGAGTTTCCCATATATGACGGATTTCTTGATTTGGATAAGTTTCTCATGGAATTTAAACACAGGGTATCAAAACCACATAGGTTATTGGAATTAGATGAGGCATTGAATGCCACACCAATACGGTGGTGGGAGACACACAAGAAATCCATCAAGGGATGGTCTCGGTGTCACATGTTGATGGAAGTTCGGTTTAGCGAAGCAAAACAATACCACGCTAAAAGGTATGATGGGAGAAATGATCCCAACCAAAACTTAATCCCATGTCAGAACATGTGGGAGTCATGACCAAAGGATCAGTGGGTACATGATTTTATACACACCTTGGAGGAGATTCCATGATAGTGGTATGTATCAACCGAACTGCAACACAAAATTACAACATGGGAGGAGTTGTCGATTTTTTTTAGGCACACATTAAGTTTTGGGGATTCTGACCCAGTCATTCATAGTGAACTACAACATATCCCTGATGTTTTCTTGAAGGTAGTTCCATTCACATACCATATGGATCCGCATGAAGCACCAATGATGCAGTCAATGATGGAGTGTTAAAATGTGAGATGAGGGCCTGATGACCGTCATGACCCAAGTAATATAAAAATTCTAGAAAAATAAGGAAGTTGGGATATCACGACACCTAAGATGTCGACAGATAAAATCAATCAACCATTGAAGATTCAGAAGGTCAATATTGGGATAGAGGAGCAACCGAAGGTTGTGAATATTGGATACTATTGGTATGAAGAAACCATCCTAAAGATCATTGATCTGTTGCATGAGTTTCAAGATCTATTTCCAATGAAGTTTTCTGAAATGAAGGGGATACTTGGAGATTTGGTCGAAATGAAGATCCCTCTAAATCTAGATGTGAATCCTCTGCGATAGCGTCCATATCAAATGAATATGCAATACAAGGAAAGGGTAAAGGTGGATCTCGACATAATGCTGGATGCAGGAATCATAGAACCAGTTGAAGAATTATAATGGATCAGTCCTATGGTTATGCAAGATAAGAATACAAGTGAGGTTCTTATCTTTGTTGATCTTAAAATGATGAACAATGCATGCCTTAATGATCTGTTTCCGACACAGTTTGCTAATGAAGTATTGGAATGAGTATGTGTTCAAGAGATCTACTCATTCACTAATGGATTTTCCTATTATCATCTAATCAAGATCATCAAAGAATATTTTCATAAGACAACATTTGTTACTAACTCGGGGATGCTTTCAGTACACAACGATTCCATTTGGACTTAAGAATGAACTTGCGATAATTTCCAAGATCGTAGTCGCTGAGTTCAAGGAATTTTTTCATACGTTTTTGGAAGTATTCATGGACAGTTGGATAGTGTATGGGTTGGTGAAGGACCTTCTTGAAAATATGGAACTAATGTTGAAACATTGTCACCAACATCAGATTGCACTAAATTCAAAGAAGTGCATATTTGGTGCACCATTTGGGATGTTGGTATGGCACATCATAAGTAAGGAAGGACTGTTGGTCGATATAGCAAAGATCCCACTGATTCTTAACTTTCTGCCACCTATGAACATGAAGAAACTTAGGGTGACATTAGGCCATATAGGATACTATCACAAATTCATTCGAGGGTATGCAGCGATCACAACACCTATGGAGAATTTGTTGAAGAAGGATGAACATTTTGCATGGAGTTAGGTGTGTCAAGGAAGTTTAAACACCTTGAATATGAAGATGCTACAACACCAATATTGGTTTTTCTGGATTGTACAAAGTATTTCCATGTCCATGTCGATGCATCATCAACTGCAATAGGATTTGTGTTGGTGCAACCAGGACAAGGGGATATTGATAATCCGATTTCTTTTTCCAGTCAAAAGTTTTCTTCTATAGAAATAAATTATACTACGCCTGAGAGAGAAGGGTTGTTGATGGTTTATGGATTGAAAAAGTTTCAACACTATTTGTTAGGATGTCATTTCAAGATGTTCATTGACCACTCTATGTTGAAATTCTGGTGAATAAGCCTGTGTTGGGGGGGTGATATGTCGTTGGCTACTCCTCTTCCAAGAGTTTGATTTCAAGATAATTGTGAATCCAGGTCATTTGTTTGTAGATTTGGTTGAAGGGACTTGTCTATAGCCTATCTATCCTTAATTATAGGCGGGTTCAATCCTGCTAACAAAAATACATTCAACAAATGAAAAATTTCTGATATTTCTAAACCTTTTCAAAGAAGAGAAAGGGAGGGAAGGAAGGAAATTACCTCTTGAAGCATGCCATTCATGGAAGGTCATTTTTCTCCATCTTTCATGGCCTTTTGACCTCCATTAGTAGTTAACTCGCTGGTTGCTTACCTCTATCTTTTGAAAACTTTAAAAAAGTTTGAAATCTATCTACCAAATATTGACAAAGAACACATAAAAATGCGTAGATTCAAACACAACATTTGGGGGGATATCATATTACATCATGTTAAAATGGGAGGGAAGTGATTACATCACAATAATAGGTGAATCCCTTTCCCCTTTTCTCTAAACTATCCTTCTCCATCAATTCCAATGATGACAAAAGAAACTATGATGTGAAAAATACTTTATCTATCCTCCAATTCCTACAACATGCTTTTGCTTTTCACTCTTGTCCCCCCTAATTCACCTCATATTCCTTCCATTTATATGATTGGGCTTTGAGCATCCCATATCTTGACAATGAATGTGGGATTGGGATTTTTGAAGTTTTTGATTATTTCCTTCAAAAAACAACTTTCCTTAGTTTTTAGGCATTTCAACTTGTTTTTCAGTATTTCTAGGACAATTAATGCCCATGTTACACATTTTCCACTGTGTCAATTACATGAACTGGGATTTGGCCCTGAAGTGTTCATGGATTTGTCCTCTCTAGAGCCACCTTATATTCAAACATTTCTTCCTTTATGGAAGTAGTGGTCAAATTGTTCCAAAACTCTGATCTTCATGTTGCGGGTGAAGTGGAAATATGTTTTCAAACCAACACTTTCAATAGTGTTAATTTTATTGTTAACATTGTTTGAATGTAGGGCCTGACCACGTATCATGAATAGAGACATGTGAATAATCGATGAACATTGAATATGGGTTTCCTCATGCGTAGCTATTCAGAGTTGGAATTGTTGATGACTACTATGAGCAAATAGTTCAGTTTTTGGTGACAGGAACAACACCAAAAGGGCTCACTAAAAATCAGAACAAGCAGCTAGGTGTTCAAGCAGTGAATTTTTAGTTGATTTTTGGAGAACTCTACAAGTTTGGACCTGATGATATTTTACAGTGATGTGTCCTACCACATGAGAAGGAAAGAATCTTGGTGGAATCCCATGTGGAAGTTGCAGGTGGACATTATGGAGGACACACAATGGCTAGGAAGGTACTTTGCTCAGGACTATGGTGGCCAACCCTACACATTGATGTGACAAACTATGCACAGACTTGTGATGTTTTCTAGAAAATGGAGAAGCTGTCACGAAGGGAAGAGGTGCCCTTAGTACCTCAAGTGATGTTGTAGCCATTTGATAAATGGGAATTGGATTTTGTGGGACCAATCAACCCACGATGGAAACGGACTAGTGCATGGTATATCATCACAACAAAAGACTATTTGACAAGGTGGGAAGAAGCTACACCAGTGGTAGATTGCACTCCTGCAACAACAACACAGTTCTTATTTGACAATGTTGTTATCGCTTTAGGTGTCCAAATATTTTGTTGAGTGATCAGGGAATTCATTTCAACGATCGCACCATTAGTGCGCTGACAGAATAATTCTAGATATAGCACAAGAAGAGTACCCCTTATCATATACAAGCTAATAGGATAGCTGAAGGGTTCAATAAAAAATCGAAACATGCACTTACAAAGGTCTGCAATGAAAACCATGATGACTGGGATTTTAAGATTCTGACAATCTTAAAGGATTATTGCACTGCTTGCAAAAGGTTGACATGCCACCATTTAAGTCGGTGTATGGGTAGGAAGCAGTGATGCTGATGGAATACATTGTTCAAATTTTGCACATCACAGTAGCAATCAGAATGGCTGACAAAAAAGTGCTGGAGGAACACCTAGCTGAGTTGGTGCAGCTAGTGGAAGACCAGTTTATCATGGTATTTCATCAGCGTGTTGAGAAGGATCGACTGAAATCTTGGCATTATCACCACATCAAGAACAAGCACTTTCATCAAGGAGACCTAGTGCTTCTATAGGACAGTATGTTTGTGAAACATCCAGGTAAGTTGCAAATGCACTGGTTGGGTCCTTATGTTATCAATTTCATCACTGAGGGAGGTGCAATACAATTGCAATAGCTGAATGGGGAAATGTTTCCTAAGCTAGTGAATGGAAGCCGACTCAAGATGTATAGAAAGGTCCCAATGCAATGCGATGCTTGAATTATTGTGTGAAAAAAAAATTATTGATTTTAGTTAAGATAGAGATGAGGAGGTTAGCGTACTTGAAGCAAGTGGCTACACAAGTAGAGGAGTTGGGGTTTCAATTAGAAATCCATTTCGTGATGTCCTGAGCGATGCTGTGAATCAAATAGGCATTAAATACAACATTTAAACCAGTTATCCAATGACTCCCTTGGACGAGATGTGCATTAATGGGAGATCTAACCATTAGACCAGGAGTATCGACGATGGATCTGGGTGATTAATGAAGTATTTGGTTGAAATGATTGAGAAATAATACACACAGTCAATTCAACACTATAAGAATTGGAAAGCCATGATTTGAAGTCACCATTGTGTGGGTTGAGTTTCCAAAGTTGTTGTAGAGATGTGAAGATTGAGTAGCGGAGTTGAGTAAGGTTGAATTGTCGAGTAAAGTGAGGTTGAGGTGCAATGTTGACAATCTGTTGAGTTGCTATGAGGAATGCCGAGTGAGCCAATACTTGTAAATATCTCCAATGGGAGAGATTCACCATTCATTTGGGTGACTATTGAGCTGGAAACCACCAAAATGATGGTGGTCTCATCATCCCAAGTCCCCTGTGCAAAAGAAGCGAATGAAGAGAACTTCTATGAAGGAATGGGAAGAAGTTGTAGAGAAGGCAGGAGTGTCGACGTCAGGAGCTGAGGGATCCATGGCCAAGACTTGGGTTTTTGCTGTGGACATCCCCAGATACATTCCTCCATGCAAACCTAGTGCCAAGAACTGAAATCCAATGAAGAACCATAGGTATCCATTCAAGATGCCAACAATACTGTAGGGGATGGAATGCATTGTTGACATCATTCTCTCCATCATGAAGATGAAGTATGAATATCATGATCTACTGGAATAGACTATGTGCACAACAAATTCATTCCATCTGAGGATAGATTCAGACAGTGACTCGATTGTGGACACTCTGCATGAGTGGGCACGAGGATTGGAGAGGTTGGGGATTTTAGGCTTCATCAATATGTTGAATTTCAGAAGGTTGGTGGAATCCAATGCATGTGCAAAACAACTGTTGGAATGATTTCATGGGGGTTACATATGGATGGACCAACTGGTGATAGTTACTCGTGAGTTGATTTTGTAGATTGCAGGGTTTTGCATGTAGGGTACCGATCCATCACAGTAATTTCACAGTAAGGATAATGATAAAAGGATGGCTACAAAGATGAAAAATAAATATGGGATGCAGTGCGACAATCGAGCCCATGTGGTGGATACAATTAATGACCAATATGTTCACGATGGAGAAAATATTTTGGCCATGAAGGTAGTGAGGAAGAACTGACCCAATCTATGCACGTCCAGGGTCATCGCATGTGCTAAGAAGTGCACCCAGGGCGTACAAATGAACTGGTCACTATTTCTGCTAAACCAACTGACATAAGATGAAATAGGGGTACAATTAGGGAAGTGACCATTCACTTATATCTAGTATCATTTTGATCATGCTAGTCACTTGGATGGATCCCGAGGATTACCAGGGCATGGATGTTGAGGTCGCTAAAGTATGAAATGGGAGAGGTACCAGAACCTTTGCTACGACAAAGAAGTTGAAAGGTTAAATGATTTTTCAATACAGTTTTGGTTGTATTGGGATGCGATGCAGGATGCAACTATGAATATTCCATTCTTAGTTGAATAAGTAGCGGTAAAATATCGTAGGGTTGTTTGGTTTGTAATGGGGCCTCATGTAATTCATGTGCAAGAATGAAGGGACCCAGAAAAATAGTGGCTGAACACACACTATAAGCTCACTAATGAAGAGTTGGATTTCGTCATGGATGACCAGCCTACAGAGTGGTGAGTACCATCTAGTGAGGATGAACTGTCAGACATCACAACGGGTCCACCATATGATGCTCTGGTGGATGATGTACTCGATCAGTAAAGTGAGCAAGATTTTGATGAACCATCATCAAGAACCCAAATGGATTCGTAAACAGATCGAAGGTTTGAGGAATCTGGAACAAAGAAGAGACAGGAGCAAGGTGAGGCTAGGGGCACAATGCCAATGGAATATGCACAAGTATACCACATTGTTGCGGCAATTAAAATGACGACAAGTGGAAGCAAAGCACAGTTGAAGAAAAAATCCATGGATGGATTTACAGAGGTATAGACTAAAATAACTTCTTTAATTAATGTAATTTTGGAAAGAGTTTCAGAAGAAAATTTGATGTAGAGGGTGGCTAAGTTCAGTATGGGGAAGTGGGCCAAAATAGTAATGATTGGACAAAGGGAAGTCTATATGCAGAGCAATGGATTTGACGCATCCTTGCAGGAGTTCGAACCATTGTGCTGGATGTCAATAAGTTATCGATGAACACATTGATGTGACTGCAGAAGTTGGTTGTGCAATAATAGGTTGATATAGAGTAGATCATTGGCAACCACCTATTGAACTTGTAGGAAAAAGAAGCAGCAGTGCATAAAGAGATTGAAGAGTTGAAGAAGGAACATGACAGGTTTACTGTGGAGAAGGAGCACATATGGGATGAAAGAGCGTGATTAGAGAAGGCGATTTTGGTTGCATGTCAAGAAGTTTCTGAAATTATAGAAGACATCGATCGTCAGGTAAAAACACAAAATCTAGGAGAGCTAATTACAGCTTTCAAATGTGACATTGAAGAATTGAATGAGTTGGTGAACCTAGGAATGCCACCAGAGAAGGTTGCGGAGTGCAAGAGCGCCATTGAATACTTTTCAACTCAAATTGAATAGACGGAGACAGAAGCTCAGATGGTAACAGATACGACCACACAATTTTGGGGTAGTGTAGTCCAAGACAAACAATTAGAGTAGTTGAACATGCAACTAAGGAAGCAGAGGAACAACAAGGTACACTGAGTGAAAATATCAAAGCGATGCCTCCGATGGTGTAGGTTACAAAGACATGAGAACTAAAGGAGTTGGAGCAGCGAGTTACACGTATTTTTCAATATAATTATAGTATAAACTTCATTAATCCCAGCAGTATAAAATATTGCTACAAATAAGGGAATTTGAATCATGTGGATGGGATTCGAATCCATCAACTCAATCTAACTGCAGGGCTAACTAGAAGTGTCTAAATCACTATCGGAGTTCACTAGGATAACTCCAGATGTCTAATTCAGTCTCTCAATCAGTTACATTCAATCAAACTAGTCTAACTATAGTGGTAGGTGAGAAGTAGGTGAGAATAGTCACCTTCCCACATGCATCCATGAATAAATGGCACTAACTAAACTGGAGGATATCTAATTGAATGTAACTGAAGCATAACTTAGCTTGACTAGTCACAAACTACCAACAACTGAAGGAGGTTGGTGTCAACACTCCCAGTGGCTCCTAAATTGTAGGGATTGGTCTAGGAGGAACATAAATGGATGCCTAAAGGTGCAGTTAGTTGTAGTTGACCTCTATATGCATTCCCCATACTCTAGTGACTAGTACATGTGTCCACATTGGCCCAAGTGGACCCAATGGTACCAGTGGACCCAATAATAACAAAATGAGTCCTAGGTTAGGAAAATATAATATAATAGACCAGTTTGGACAAGGGAGAATTATAATCCTAACAACCCCCTAGATCCTAACTTTGACAACTGCGGGCCCTGTCAACAAGGCCAAAAGTAGCCCATATACAATATAAAAGAATACAAAAAATGCTTAGCAATAGCTTTCTCTATGACCCTTCCAATATATTTTTCGGTGATTTCAACTGAGTTAGAGCCGAATGTAACTCTCTTGGGAAAGCCTGTATGGGTCATATGATAAGAAAACAACAAGTTTGCTACAAGAGAGGGCACATAGAGAACATTCTTGAACTCACCATGCTGGATTTTAACTGAACCTCTCCAGACAACTGGAATTTGGGAGTCATCTCCCATGTGGATTCTTGTTCCTCCAGATAGTGTGATGGTGGAGAAGGATTCCTTGGAGGAAACCATGTCATTGGATGCTCCAAAATCAAACAAAAAATATGTCAATAAAACCCCTCATACAATAGGGACATCTTGTCTTTTTGAACTTCTTCTTTCTCTTGGAGCCCGAAGCTCCTTCAAAAGATATATGACTCTCTTTTGGCTTCGAATCAGAAGCTTTAGGATCCTTCCCCTTGTGCTTCCTTTTAGCTTTAACATTAGTAGAGTCTATCACCAAAAGAGATTGGTTCTTGGAGTTTTGGAGGACTCCCATTTGGAACAACTTTTCTTGCTCTCGTATTAAGGACTCGAAAAATCCATCAAGTGAAGGAATCTTCCAATTGGGGATGGAAGATCTTTCAAAATGGAAGATAGAGACAAAAATAGAATACTCATAACCTAATTTTCCAAGTATGGAGAGCACAATATGCTCATCCTTTCTCTCTATTCGACACTGCTTAGATTGTAGTGCAAGAGACTTGAATTTTGTAAAGAATTGTTGTATGGTATTGAAACTACTGGGCTGTAAAGATATCATATCGTTCTCCAGGATGTTTTCATGAAGCTCATCTTGATTTCCAAATAGGAATTCAAGCTTCTCCAAAGTTTCTTTGGGAATCCTTGTTGTAATCCTATAGATCACATAAGGTTACCAATAATACATATAACAATATACACAGATGCAAGAGACAAGAACTGATGACAAGAACAGATTATATTATTCTCAATAGATCATACAAAGCCAAGAACTGAACTGTACTGTGTTCTTGTGTGGCTCAACAGCCTAATATACAGGTTACAAACAGTTACAATAACTACCTGTCGGTTCACCGAACCGACACGACTATTAGTTAACAGACTAACTACTGTGTTTACTCGGCCGACCGACGTAGTCGGTCCCTCGACTTAGTCGGCTGATCGACTAAGTCGGTCTTCGTTCAAGTCGACTTATGTCGACTTGCTCCTTCTACAATCCTCAATCCTTCAAGATGGAAAAGGAGGTGTCTAGAGATGTGAGCACATAGAAATCAAAAATCTTAATCTAAGAGGTTTACAAACTTGTTTTTCTTAGCCGGGTGATGGGGTTCAGTCTCTCTTCCCATTGTCATCCTAAACAGGCCCATCTTGCACAAAGAGAATGTTGGAAGGAAATTTTGAGGAAGATTAGCTGCATAGCTCTGAGGATGATGCACAAGGTCAAAGAAGATGGGAAACATCAAAGATGGCACACAAGGAGGATTAGTCATTATTTTGTAGTCTTTGGTCCAAGTAGTTAGGAAGTTTATCTAAGTGGACCATGTTGTAAAAGGCGCAAGCCAATAAATAGATCTAGGATTGTAATGTTGAATCATCCTATCATTGAATATATGCTTGCAGGCAGGATATGAATTGTGGAACTGTTTTGAGAACTTGTGTTTTGATGCGAAGCAATATGACATGACTAAGATTTGATGGAAACAATGTATGTTACCTCTTTATATTTTCCGGTTTTCCTTGCAATGTGATGTGAATGAATGAATGCCACAGTATGATGCTTTTTTCTGAATGATGTGATGTTTTTATGTATTAAATAATGTTCTGATGACCAATCTAATTTGCATTGCTTCGATGTGAATGTTTTAATATGATGTGATGATTGATGGTACAAATCTGCAATAATAAACCAATTCTTGAATCTGTGAAGTAATAATGATATAGTTGGATAGTAGAGGTGCAAAATATTCCTTCTTACTGCAAAAACAAGGTTTCGACATTTGTCCCTTGAAAATCTTAGGTGATACCTCATTTGCTCCATAGGTGTTGCCGGATAGGGTAAAACCTATCTGGGTCGGTACTCAGGGAGACTGCTTAGGCACACGTGTTAGCAGAGTGGGAACGCCTGTCGATGGATATGTGTTGACAAATGGTTCCATCTCCAAGACCATAGTGCATGGAGAAGGAGGGAAAATGGGACATGTTGTGGCATCCGAAAAGACCAGAGATTCAATATCGATTTGACCAGAAGGCTCGAGAGTTCACAGCAAAAGAGAATCAGAATTATATACTGACGACATAAGAATGGTTGGGAAGGTATCTCTATTCTGATCACCACACATATTTTTTCTCTGACTTTCTAATCATATTGTATCAGTGGTTGGCATAGTTGACCTATCGAAAGACAAATTTTCAAGGAGGCGAACCCACTTGCTGAACCACAGAGCTGATCCAGAAGCTAAAGGAGGTAGATAAAAGAGTGTCAAGGGTTTTCAAAGTATGGCTTGATAGCATATTGGAAGGATTCATCACTGAGTTTGTAGTTGACACAGTCAAGTATTATAATGACACAGAAAGGGAATTATTCAAGGGACCAAGAGCTAGGTTTCTGTTGTCTTTGCAATTGTTGATTAAAATAATTATCTATGAAAAGGGAATATTGAATATGACCTCCAATGAGTAATATCTCTGGTGTGCAAAGGTTACGGGTACTGTGAAGACGAGGGTTGGATGGAATGATACGGGGTAGATGAATGTGATTTATGACAAGACTGTGAGGGAATTCGAGGAAGAATGTGGATTTTTGCGAAGTGGGGTAAGGTTTTAGCTAGAGAAGAGGCAAAGGACTTAGGAGATTCTTGCTGCGACCGAAACAAGAAGTTATGAGATAAGACCACAAGGGACTAAGCGACCCTACAATGATGAAGAAGACACCAGGCTATGCCTGAGCCCAAGGAAAGACAAACCCAGACCAACAACGTACACACACCTCTCTACACTGTGCCATACTCAGGAAGAAATACTAGCTCAACACCGAATTTTTCGACGTGTCAGCAACTCTCTAATAGTAGAGGATTAGAAATTGTACGAAGAATTACCAGAATGATGGATTATGATGTGAAGTTACCCCTGTTTCATGCATGGGAACGAGACCGAGGATACCAAAAAATATTTATTTCTATGCGAATCAGTTTGGATTATAAAGCAAGCGCATGATGATGATGTTAAGAAAGGTTAGTTGTCAACAACTTTTCAAGGTTGCACACTAAATTTGTACATGAATTTTTTGCAAGTTCCTAGAGGGACTCTAGCGAAGAGTATGGAAAACATCAGTACTGGATTGATCGAAGAGTTCAGAAAGCCTAAGTCTGAGGAGAAATATATCACAGAGCTAAAGGAGATTAAGCAATATCCAAATGAATCTATTTGGTATTTTGATCAACGATTCAAGACATTGGTGGAAAAATTCAGTTTTGGAATAAGTGATGTGCAGCATAAGGAGTGGTTCATCGCAGCATTAGTACTACATATCAATATTCCCTTGATGCAGCAAAATATTGCAACACAGAGAGAGGTTGTTGAGATCGTGACGAAGCTGGAAGCTTCACCTATTGGTGAAAATGGAGTTGGTATGAATCATATTCAATCACAACTGGAGAACTTGATGATCTAATTGCAAGATATCAAGAAGGGAAAGGATTATCATGAAGAAATTTTTTGTACTCGATGTTGTACAGAAGGTCATCATAAGGACCAATGCCCATATTTCTAAAATTATCTACTATCGAGAGCTCCAAGTCCACTAAGTCATGGTGGCATTCCATGGTACCACATCTGTCAAGTTCATGGACATCGACACAAATATTCTGTGTATGTACAAAATATGGTATCGAAGCCAAATTTTTATTAGACATTTTGGCGATCTATTGGGCATGAAGAAAATGACTGTCAGGCATATGATTTTCTCCAGGAAAGGACAATGGATGCATATTATGTGAAGGGAGAGTATCATCGGCCAGTGGATAGACCTCCATCACAACATCCATCATAGGTGCTACAGCCAAAACTGCAGCCATAGTTTGTACCACATCTGCTAATGCCACCGTAGTTTGTGCCACAACCGCAGTTTTCTCGACTGCAGCCACAACACAACCAGATGCATTATTCTCCACAACAGCTGGAGTATACTCAGCTGCAATACACCCAAGAACATTATATTCAACAAAATTCGAATCCCATGCAGCAGTATCAATATTTTAACCAACCGTAGTATCAGTAGCAAGGAGGATTCGATGGAGGATTTCAAGGAGGACAAGTCAAAGGTTTTCGTTGAGAAGGAGGAGGACGAGATCGCAGACCTGTGTAATTTTACAACTACAAAGTACTGAAACATTATGAGAGAGATTTCCTAAACCTGCAAGTACAATGTATTTATTGTATCACTACAGATCATGTAGTTGAATACTTCCCACAACTGATCATGAAGTGGCAAGCAAGGAACGATCCACAGCTGCAGGATCAAAATTTGAACTAGAATCAGAATGTGAATCGGAACGTGAACCATCCATGGAATCCACTACAAAACTAGAAGTAATGACCAACAATTGTGAAGATATCAGAAACATTCTGAAAAAAGGACATGGCAAGAGATGGGGATCCCACAACTAGTTTGGTCCCTTGTATAGCTGCAATTGGCTAACCAAGCCAGGGTGACGCCAATTGGGTGAGTACCACGGTTAGCAATGGAATTTGAAGGAATGAGGAAATACGCAAAATTTGAAGTTATTGAGGTTGTTGATGAAGGAGGCTCGTATCCCACACTGCTGGGGATTGGATGGGATAACGACATCTTGGCGGTGATCAATTTTAAGAAGCGTGTGATGAATTTTAAGAACCGTGATATCAGAGTCATAGCTCCGATGGATCTAAGTGAAGGAAAAAGGTATGTGGAACCAGTTCAAGAATAATTTGTAGGGGAATGGGACCATGCATACAACATTTTAGAAGATTACATCCATCCTACTGTTGATGGAGAGGTGGGTTGGTGAATCTCTCTAGCTCCACATCCTTGAATTCTGATGATGTATTGGATAATTGACAGCATCAGATGCATGAGGTATATATTCGAAAGAGTGGAAGAATCGCTTAGTTTATACGTCAAGTCGCAACAGAAATTGTCAAGTTGCCAATATATGAAGGATTGCCTAGTTTGGCTAAGTTTCTCGCTGAATTTGAAGATAAGGAATCAGAACCACAGAGATTATTGGAATTATATGAGGCATTGAAGGCCACACCAACACAGTGGTGGGAGACACACAATAAATTGATTTAAGGGATGGTTGTGGTGTCATAGGTTGATGGAATTTCAGTTTGGAGAAGTAGAACATTACCATGCTGAAAGGTATGATGGGAAGATAGATCCCATCCACCATTTAATCACATGTCAAAATATGTGGGTGTCACGACCAAAGGATTAGTGGGTACATGATTTTGTACACACCTTGGAGGAGACACCATGAAAGTGGTATGTATCAGCTAAACTACGACGAGAAATTACAACATGGGAGGAGTTGTTGATTTTTTTCACTCATACCTTCAATTTTGTGGATGCTAACCCAGTCATTCATAGCACATTACAACATATCTATGATGTTGTTTTGAAGGTAGTTCTAGTTGCATACCCTGTGGATCCACATGAAGCACCAATGATGCAGTCAATCATGGAGTCTTACAATGTGACAGGATGGCCTGATGACAATGATGACTCAAGGAATATCAACATTCCACAAACATAAGGATGTCAGGATATCGTGGTACGTGAGATGACGATAGATAAAATAAATCAACCATTGAATATTCAAAAGGTCAATATTGGGACAAAGGAGAAACTGAAGTTTGCAAATATTGGAGACTATTGGGATGAAGAAACAACGACAAAGATCATTGATCTGTTGCATGAGTTTCAGGATATTTTTGCGATGAAGTTTTCTGAAATGAAGGGGATACTTCAATATTTGGGAGAAATGAATATCCCTCTAATTCCAAATGTGAATCATGTGCGACAGTGTCCGTATCGAATGAATCCACGATACAAGGAAAGGGTAAAGGCTGAGATCGACAAAATGCTGGACACAAGAATCATAGAACTAGTTGAAGAATCAGATTGGATCAGTCCTATGGTTTTGCAAGATAAGAAGATAGGTGAGGTTTGGATCTTTGTTGATTGCAGAAAGATAAACGACGCATGCCTCCATGATCCGTTTTTGACACCATTTATTGATGAAGTATTGGAAGGAGTAGGCGATCAAGAGATATACTTATTCACTGATGGATTTTCTGGTTATCATCAAATCAAGATTACGAAAGAGGATCAACATAAGAAAACATTTGTCACTGAATCGAGATGCTTTCAGTACACAGTGATTTCATTTGGACTTAACAATGCACCTGTGATATTTTCCAGGATCGTAATCGCTTCGTTTAAGGACTTTATTCAGAAGTTTATGGTAGTATACATGGATGAATTGACGGTGTATGGGTTGGCTAAGGACCATCTTGAAAATATGCAAATGCTGTTGGAACGCTCTCACCAACATCATATTCCACTGAATTCAAAGAAGTGCATATTTTGTGCGCCATTTGGGATGTTCCTAGGGCACATCGTATGTAAGGAAGGACTGTTGGTCTATCCATCCAATATCATGTTGATTCATAATTTTCCACCACCTAGATATGTGAAGAAGATTAGGGATACATTAGGCCATACATGATACTATCACAAATTCATCTAAGGGTATGTAACGATCAAAACACCTATGGATAAGTTGTTGAATAAGGATGCAGATTTTTCATGGAGTCAGGTGTGTCAGGGAATTTTCGACACCTTGAAGATGAATATGGCTACAGTGCCAATATTGGTTTTTTTGAAATTGACAAAGGATTTCCATGTCCATGTCGATGTGTCATCAACTCTGCGAAGGGGATAGATCATCCAATTTCTTTTTCCAGTCGAAATATGTCTTCTACAGAAAGGAATTATAAAACGAATGAGAGAGAAGGGTTGGCGATGGTTTATCCATTGCAAAATACTAGACAATATCTGTTAGTATGACATTTCAAGATGTTCACCGACCACTCTGCGTTGAAATACCAGGTAAATAACCCTGTGTTGGGGGGTGAAGAAATGCCATTGGCTACTCCTCTTCCAAGAGTTTGATTTCGAGATAATTGTGAATGCAGGTCACTTGTTAGTATATTTGACATAAGGGACTTGTCTACAGCCTATATATCCTTAAATACATGATGGGTGAATCCTTCTAACAAAAATACATGCAACAAATGAAAACTTCCTAATATTTCTAAACCTTTTCAAATAAGAGAGAGGGAGGGAAGGAAGGAAACTACCCCTTGAAGCGTGTCATTTGTGGAAGAACCCTTTGCTCCAGATTTGATGGCCTTTAGTTCCCCATTAGCATCCAACATGCTAGTTCCATACCTCAGCTTTTGAAAACTTTAAAAAATCTTTAAATCTATCTACCAAATATTGACAAAGAACACATAAAAATGCATAGATTCAAAAACAACATTTGGGGGAAAATCATATTGCATCATATTAAAATGGGAGTGAAGTAAGTACAACACAATAATAGGTGAATCCCTTTCTCCCTTTCTCTAAAATATCCTTCTCCATCAATGATAATGATCACCAAAGAAACTATGATGTGAAAAATACTTAACTATCCTCCAATTCATGCAGCATGCTTTTGCTTTTCACTCTTGTCCCCCCTAATTCACCTCATATCCATTCCATTTATAGGATTGGAATTTGAGCATCCCATCTCTTGATAATGAATGTCGGATTAGGATTTTTTTTTTCCTTCAAAAAACCCACTTTCCTTAGTTTTTAGGCATTTCAACTTGTTTTTCAATATTTCTAGGACAATTAATGCCCATGTTAGGAAATTCGACTGTGTGATTTATAGGAACTGGGATTTGGCTATTAAGTGGTCATGGATTTTTCCACCTTAGAGCCACCTTGTATTCAAACATTTATTCCTTTGTGGAAGTAGCGGTCAAATTGTTCAAAAACTCTGATCTTAATGTTGTGGGCGAAGAAGAAATATGTTTTCAGACCAACACTTTCAAGGGTGTTAATTTTATTGTTAACATCGTGTGAATGCAGATCCTAACCACTTATCATGAATAGAGACAGGTGAAGAACCGATGAACATTGAAGATGGTTTACTTGATGCAAAACTATTCAGATTTGGAATGTTTGATGACTACTATGAGAAAATAGTTCAGTTTTTGGCAACAGGAACAACCCTGGAAGGGCTCACTACAAATCAAAAGAAGCTATTCGTTGTTCAGATCGAGGATTTTTAGTTAATTGCTGGGGAACTCTACATGTTGGAACCTAATGATATTTTATGGCGATGTGTCCTACTACATGAGAAGGAAACGATCTTGGAGGAATCCCATGCTAGAGTTGCAGCTGGACTTTTCCAAGGACACACAAGAGCCATGAAGGTACTTTGCGCAAGACCATGGTGGAAAAACCTACACGGTGATGCAGCAGACTATGGGAAGACTTGTGATGTTTTACATAGAATGGGGAAGCTATCACGAAGGGACAAGATGCCCCTGGTACCTTAGGTGACACTGCAACCATTTGATCAATGGGAAATCGATTTTCTGGGACCAATCAACACACCATGGAAACATACTGTTGTGCGGTATATCATCACAGCAACAAACTAATTGACGAGATGGGAAGAAGCCACACTAGTGGAAGAGTGCACTGCTACGATGACATCACACTTTTTATTTGACAATGTTGTTACTCACTTCAGGTGTCCAAAGATTTTGTTGAGTGATCAGGGAATTAATTTCATCAGTCAGACCATCAGTGCATTGACAGAAGGATTCCAGATACAACATAAGAAGGTTATGCCTTACCATCCACAAGATAATGGGATAGTTGAAGCGTTCAACAAAGTATTGGAACATGCTCTTACAAAGGTCTGCAATGCAAACCGCAATTATTGGGATTTGAATATTCTGACATCCTTATGGGGTAATTGCACTACTTAAAAAAGGTTGGCAGGGTAGACACCATTTAAGATGGTGTATGGGTAGGAAGAAGTGATGCTGACGGAATACATTGTTCCAAGTTTGCACATTGCAACAATAACCAGAATGGATGACAAAGAAGCACTAGAGGAACTCCTAGCTTAGTTGGTGCAACTAGAGGAAGAACGGTTTGTCATGCGATTTCATCAGTGTGTTGAGAAGGATCGACAGAAATCTTGGCATTATCGCCACATCAATAAGAATCACTTTCAGCAAGGATACCTGGTGCTGCTATATGACAGAAAGTTTGCGAAACATCCAGGTAAGTTTCAAATGGACTGGTTGGGTCCTTATGTTATCAATTTCATCACTAAGGGAGGTGCAATATAGTTGCAACAACTGAATTGGGCGATGTTTCCTAAGCTAGTGAATGGAAGCCGACTCAAGATCTACAGAAAGGGCCCAGTGAAATGCGATGCTTGAAGCATAGTGCGAAAACAAAATCTTTTTTTTAGTTAATATAGCGATGATGAGGTTGGCGCACTGGAAGAAAGTGGCTGCGCAAGTAGAGGAGTTGAGGTCATAGTTAGAAATCCATGTCATGACATCTGGAGGGACACAATAGAGGTAAATCGGCAATAAATGTAGTAGTTAAAATAGTTATCTGGCGATGCTCTTGGATGAGACGTGCATTAATGGCAGATCCAACCGTTAGATCGGGAGGATTGATGGTGTATCTAGGTGATGAATGGAGGATTTGGTTGAAATGATTGAGAAATATTACACATAGTCAATTATGCACTATAATAATTGGCATGCCGTGGTTTGAAGTCACCATTGTGTAGGTTTATTTGTCGAAGTTGTTGCAGAGATGTCAAGATTGAGTTGCAAAGTTGAATAAGGTTGAATTGTTGAGCAGAGTGAGGCTGAGGCACAATGTTGAGAATATGTTGAGAATATGTGAGGAATGTCGAGTGATCCAATGCCAATAGAGATTTCCAGTAGGAGAGATTCACCAGTTTTTAGGGTGACTATTGAGCAGGAAACCACCAGCGTGACGGTGGGGTCATCACAAATCCCGAAGAAGAGTGGGGCTCATCGGCCCAAGTACCCTATGCAGAAGAAGAAAATGATGAGAAATTCTGTGAAGGCACAGGAATAAGCCGTAGAGAAGGTGAGAGTGTCGATGTTAGTATTAATTTTTCATAGTGGTCTAGGGATTGAAAATACAGTCTCACAAAGAATTGAGACAATTAAGCATAAAATTGGCAAAATGGTGTTGCAACGGAAGTAGCAGCTCTATATAATCAATAAAGAATGAGTAATACAATACAATGGTCATGCAATATGTATGAATTCCAAGACAATTTGAATTCCCAAGGAGGTCACTCGAATTGAATGAATGGGTGTAGCTTAACTAACTGTAAGCCATAGTAAACACACTAGTTAACCAACTGATCAAGTCCTAATTGACTCAACTGAGTCCTAACTGAAGTCAGAGTGAAATGGATAACTAAGTCTAACTAAAATTAGCTCAAACACATGTCACTGCATTCCAACCAACAAGTGGTAGTGCATCATTAACTCCAATGAACCCCGATGAGGTTAACTGAAGTCAAAATGGCCATCAGAGGTGGTTGGAGGTTCCCCTGTTGAATCCAATTCATAAATATTAATAAAATAATGAATATAATGAATTGAGGTTCCTTCACCACTCAGCTTAACTGATTTTAACCATTAGTTATCAATTAGGTGCATTTATGACACTCAGAGCACCCCGAAAGTGCTCCAGATAGCCTCCCCGAATGAAGGAGAAGGCTTAGTTGGCCTTTTTTACTGAAGGTATGTGTGGGTGTGCTTATACTAATGTCATAGTGTGCTCATCTGATTCCTATTAAGTCAATAAAACTTAGGATAGTGATTTAACAAGGTCAAATTGACCAAATTAAGTGTGCATGGTGGGTAAATGTCTCCAATGCCCCCCCTTAAGCTATACTCAGGAGAAGTAGAAACATAAATTTCATGAAATTCTAGGGACCTGACAACAAAGGCCATAGGTCACCTTGTACAATAATGTAACTCAAACAATGCTCAAAAATAAATCTAAGTCAGGAAAAGAGGGAAAACCCAGTGGGAAAAACCCCCCCTCAAGCTGAACACTGAAAGTAGTCTTATCACCCTAATGGACTCACCCCCAATAGTGAATAGAGGTAAGTGAACTTCTTTTATAAAAATCTCTTGGTGAATATTTCTGCAATCTGCTCATCGGTAGGGCAGTATTATAGAATGATGGTCTTGTCATGCACTAATTCCCTGATATAGTGCATGTGTATCTCTACATGCTTGGTCCTCTACCTGGTAACTAGATCTATGGATATCTTAATAGCACTTTTATTTTCACAAAATATGACAGTGGGCAAAGTACTACCAAGATCAAACTCTGAAAGAATGCCTTGCAACCAAACAACTTGGATGCAAGCATTCACCACTCCTCGGTACTTGACCTCTACTGAAGACAATGCTATGGCAACCTGCTTTTTTATAGACCAGTAAATGGGGCCTCCACCAAACATGAATACATATCCAAAAGTATAATTCCAATCAATATAATCACCCACCCAATCGGAATTTATGTAACCAACTAGCTCTAGCTCGGAGTCTGCAGCATAGTGAATGTCGTAGGTCCTGGTTCCCTGAATATACTGGAGGATCCTCTCGGCTACCTTCCAATGAATATCATGAGCCTTTTGCATGTATCTTGACATAGCATTCACATCATAACATATATCATGTCGAGAATGATTCAAGTAGAGCAAGATACCTATCAGTTGTCGATAAATAGTGCAGTCCATGGGAGGTGTGCTTTTTCCTTCTTCAAGGCTGATCCCTAAAAGGAAAGGGAATGGAGAAGCCTTACATTCAGCCATGTTAAAATTGAATAATAGGTTTGATATGTATTTGTACTAATTTACCATTATCCCATCAAAATTTTGCTCAATTTCGAGCCCCGGAAATTGCTTCAAGAGCCCCAAATCGTTCATTTCAAATGCATTGTGGAGAGCAGTTTTGATTACTGAAATAGAAGTAATTGTGCTACATGTAATTAGTAATTCATCAAAATATAAAACAATAATAATAAAATGACCATCAGAATTCTGTATAAACACAGTCAGATCTGATTTACACCTTTGGAAGTTTTGCAAGAGAAGGAAGGTATCCATCTTGGAATACCACTCTCTTGGGGCCTGTTTTAACCCGTATAGTGACTTTTGTAGCTTTCAAACCAAAGATGGATCAGAAATGTAGCCTTCAGGCTGCTTCATTTATATCTCCATGCATAAAGGCAGACTTAACATCCATATGATGCACTTCCTAGTGCTTACATGCAGAAATTGCCAAAACTAGGTGGATGGAGTCCATTTTTGCAACCAGTGCAAAAGTCTCATGGTAGTCCACACCTTGGACCTGAGAGAAAAAATTTGTTACTAGCCTTTCCTTATATTTTCAAGTGCTTCCATCATTAGAAACCTTATTCCGAAACACCCACTTGCATTGAACCAATTTCCTCCCCGAAGGAAGAGAAACTAGCTCCCAAGTAGTGTTTTTCTAAAGAGAATTCATCTCTTCATCCATGGAAACTTGCCATCTCGGATCCTTATGAGAATGGTAGTAAGAATTAGGTCTGAAATTATCACCAAATAACAATATTCAGATAGCAAATAATCAGTACAAGAGAATGCAATACCCGCTCTTTGGAAATCAGACCGAGTTCTCCTTGGATCATCCGGATTTCCAATATTATCACCTACGGAGGAGAGTGTTATTCGGGCCCAAGTTGGGAGATGATTTTGTACTTCAGGTTCTGATTCAGAATCTGATGTTTTCTGTACACTAATATCAGAAATCATAGGATCCAAATCAGGGTCATCACCCCCAATTACATCATCCAAATATTCAATAGAATAGGAAGGAAATACAGCAATTTTCTCCTTCACTAGTTCTACCTCCTGAAGAGGCTCATCGAACATGACACTCCTTTCAATGATGATATGTTTTTTTTTTATATATAGTAGCTTGAAACATTTAAATTCATTAGGATATCCAATAAACATAAATTCGATGCTTTGCGGTTGCAAATCCCTCCTTTTATCAAGCGGAATTTGGGCCCATGTAGTGGACCCAAGCACCCTCAGATTCGACACATCTGGCTTGTGTCCGAAATATGATTAAAAAGGGATATTCCCTTTAATGGATGAGTGTGGTAATCTATTATAAATATATTCTATAGAATGCATGGCTTCCACCCACAAATTTGCATCCAACTTCTTTGATTCCAACATACATGTGGTCATCTCCTTGAGAGACCGATTCTTTCTCTCTGCTACACCGTTCTACTGGGGAGTGTAGGGGACTAAATGCTGGATATGAATACCACTTTGGGAACATATATGTAGTAACTCATCAGTGACATACTCCCTTCCATTATCATATCTCAAAATATTTATCTTTCTTCCAGATGCATTCTCAATCAAGGCCTTCATTTCAGTGAATTTTTCCGAGACTTTCGACTTCTTTTTGATAAAAAAGACCCATGTGTATCTCGAAAAGTCATCAATGAAAGTCAGGATGTACCTTGATCCATTCATGGATGTGATAGGAATGGGACTGCTGATATCAGAATGTATCACTCCCAAGATGCATGATGCTCGGCTTGCCTTCCCCCGATTGAACTTATGCTTAGGGTGCTTTTCAACAACATAGCCCTTGCAAATTCTAGTGGTAGCTTTGATGACCAGGAGGCCTTCAACCATAGAATTATTCTATAATTGCTGAAAGTGTTTAAAGTTCAGGTGGCTGAACCTCTCATGCCACAGTCTACTAACTTCATTTCCATCAGTCAGCAATGCGGTGGGCTTTGCATCCACCACAAAATGGGAGAACTCGTAGGCTTTTGCATGATGGTTTGCAAGGCCTTTTGCTACAAGTTTTCTGGATGCAAGTTCTATGATCTCTACATAATCTAGGATAAAGGAGACTCTCTTGGGCACTCTCGGATGTGTCATTTAATAAACACTTAGGAGGTTCGATTCAAGATATGGTACATACAGAACATTAGAAAAATAACCATGCTCAAGATCTACAGTACCTTGTCCTTCGGATATGATTGTGGAGTCATCTCCCATGTAGATGGGAATGGATTTTCTGATCTCCAAATATGAGAAAGAGTCTCTTTCAGCCATCATGTGATTCGATGCTCCAGAATCTATCAAGAGTGCTTTGGACTTCGAAGTGATTGTCATGAGAGCATGACCTCTTTTATGCTGTCGTTCCCGATCTTGATGATCTCTCCTCCGAAATATTGATGTGATTTTTCTCAAGAAGAGAAGTAACTTCATCAAGTTTCTTTTTCATGCAGGCATGTTCAGGGTGGAAGCCCTTCCTACAGTATGAACACTTGACTTTTTCCTTTCCATGATTCCCTTTGCTTTTGTTCTTCTTTGAGCCGGAAGGCTCTTCATGCTGTTGGTTTTCAAATTTAGGCTTAGGAGCTTCGAATTTGGTTTTTGGGTTCTTCTGCTTCTTTCCTTTACCCTTCAGATCTTTGGGCCCCGAGACATGGAGGGCTTGATCATGGGAGGATCTGATGATCCCCATCTGGACAAGCTTGTCATGTTCACTTGTTAGGGACTCAAAGAAGGCATTGAGTGAAGGCATCTTCCATCCAGGGGTTGTGAGATTCCTCGCACAGAATGTAGAGACAAACACTAAATAATCAGCTCCAAGTTTGGATAGTATGGTGAGGATGAGCTGATCATCCTCCTTCTCCACCTTACATTGCTTCAACAGTAATACAATGTGCTTGAACTTTGTGAAAAAATCATTTAAGGTCTTGAAATTGGAAGGGTGGAGAGACATCAACACGTTTCAAACTGGTAATCTCTCAAATCATCTTGTTTTCCATACAGGGTTTCCAATTTGTCCCAAATTTCCTTTGGAATCTTCAATCCCGAGAGATGGAAAAGAAGATCCCGGGAAACAGAGAGGCACAAGAACCCGAATGCTTCATCCGATCTTATTCAAGAATCTAGCTTTATCTATAATATAAGTAGGATCTTCTTCAGTGTCCATAGTGACCCGATAGAGTCCTCTAGCATGTAGTTGTATCTCCATATCTCCTTTCCATGAATGGAAATTGAACGGAAGCAAGAGTTCTACAGAAGAAGCCATTTCAAACTGCTGGAGTGAATGCTTTCACCTGTTAAAACCTGCAAATCATAACAAAAGGGGCACCATAAGGTCGAATAGCCTGCACATTTTAGGCTTTCGTCACACCCAACATAGTTGATCAAGCAATATTGACCAACAATTCCTTAACTTGGGGCATTAAGTGGTAAGCCTTGGCTTCTGGTGCAGTGCTGGATTTTTGAGCTTTTTCTCAATTTTTCATGCAAGATCTGTCAAAAACCTTATTTTTGAGAGATATGAGCTTCCTCCCACTATGAGCTCTGATACCATATTAATTTGTCACGGTGTTCTAGGGATTGAAAACACATTATCACAAAGAATTCATACAATTAAGCATAAAATTGGAAAAATGGTGCTGCAATGGAAGTAGCAGCTCTGTATAATCGATAAAGAATGATTAATACAATACAATGTTCATGCAAGATGCATGAATTCCAAGACAATTCAAATTCCCAAGGAGGTCATTCAAATTGAATGAATGGGTGTAGCTTAACTGACTGTAAGCCATAGTAAACACACTAGTTAACCAACTGATCAAGTCCCGATTGACTCAATTGAGTCCTAACTGAAGTCGAAGTGGAATGGATGACTGAGTCTAACTAAAATTATCTCAAACACATGTCACTGCATGCCAACCAATAAGTGGTATGGCATCATTAACTCCAATGAACCTTGATGAGGTTAACTGAAGTCAAACTGGCCATCAGAGGTGGATGGAGGCACCCCTGTTGACTCCAGTTCATAAATATTAATAAAAATAATCAATATAATGAATGGAGGCACCTTCACCACTCAAATTAACTGATTGTAACCATCAGTTAGCAATTAAGCGCATTTATGACACTCAAATCACCCCCAGAGTGCTCTAGTTAGCCTCCCAAAATGAAGGAGAAGACCTAGTTGGCCTCCTTGACTGAAGGTAGGCATGGGTGTGCTCATGCTAATGTCATAGTGTGCTCATTTGATGCTGATTAAGTCAATAAAACTTAGGATAGTGGTTTAACAAGGTCAAATTGACTGAATTAAGTGTGCATGGTGGGTAAATGTCTCCAACAGTTAGGAGCTGAGAGCTCCATGGCAAGGCTGGGGTTTCCACTGGGGACATTCCCAGATATGTTCCTCCATGTAGACCTGGGTCCAAATAATGAAAGCTGATGAAGAACTAGAAGTCTCCAGTCAGGATTCCAACAATACCGTAGGGGATGGAATGCACTATTGACATCGTTCCCTCCATCATGAAGTTGAAGTATGAAGATCACAATATGTTGGAATTGGTTGCATGTACTCCAGATCTATTCCAGTTGAGTACAGGGTCAGAAAATGACCCAATAGTGCACACTACACATGAGTGAGAATGAGGATTGGAGAGGTTAGGACTTTTAGACCTCATCAATATGTTGCATTTCAGAAGGTTGGTGGAATCTAATGCATGTGCAAAACAACAATTGGCATGCTTTCACAGGGGAAACCTGTGGATGAACCAATTGGTGCCAGTTACTCGTGAGTTGATTTTGTAGATCACAGGGTTTCCCATATAGGGTCCCGATCCATCATATTAATTTCGCAACAAGGATAACAATAAAAGGCTACCTCCAAAGCTGAAAAAGAAGTATGGGATGCATCACGACAATCGATCCTATGTGTTGGATATTAATGACCAAGGTATTCGCGTAGAAGAAAATATTCTGTCCATGAAGGTGGTGAGGAATAAATGACCCAATTAGTGCACTTCCAGGGTCATCACGTGTGCTAAGAATTGTGGCTAGGGAGTACAGATGAATTGGTCAATGTTTTTGCTGAACCAGCTGACACAAGATGCAATAGGGGTACAGGTGGGGAAGCAACCATTCACTTATAGCTGGTTGATCATTTTGATCGCGCTAGTCGCTTAGATGGAACCCAAGGACTATGAGGGAATGGATGTTGTGGTTGCTAAAGTATGCAAAGGGGAGAGGTATCAGAACCTCTAGTACGTCAAAGAAGATAAACGCTTAAAATATTACACAATACAGTTTTGGTTGTATTGCGATGCATTACAGGCCACAACTATGAATATTCTGCACTTATCTAAACAAGCATCGATAAAATATCATAGGGTTGTACAGAAATGAAATTCACGTCCAGGCACAAAGGGACCCAGACAAATAGTGGTTGAAAACACACTATAATCTCACTAAGGAAGAGCTAGATTCCATCATGGATGACTGGCCTATTGAGTGGTCAATACCAATCAGTGAGGATGAAGTGTAGGACATTGTGATGGGTCCACTAGCTGATGCTCCAGTGGATGATCCACTCAAGAAGCAAAGTGAGCAAGATTCTGATGAATCATTGTCAAGAACCCCAGTGGATTCGGAAATGGATCGGAGGTTTGAGGAATCCATAACAAAGACGAGACAAGAGCAAGGTGAGGCCAGTGGCACATCGGCAAAGGAAGATGCACAAGTAGACCACATTGTTGTGTCAATTACAGAGATGACAAGCGAAAGTGAAGTGCAGTTGAAGCAACAATTGACAGAGCGATTTACAGAGGTACAAACTAAAAAAAATTATTTAATTAATGCAATTTTGGAAAGAGTGTCGAAAGTAGATTTGATGCAGAGGGTGGCTGAGATCAGTATGGGGAAGTGGGCCAAAATAGTGTTGATTCCCCTGAGGGAAGTCAAGATGCAGACCAAGGAATTTGACACATCCTTGTAGGAGTTTGAAACCATTGTGCTAGATGTCAATGAGTTATTGACGCACACATTGGTGCAACTATAGAAGTTGGATGCACAAGAATTGGTTGATAGGGAGAAGAACGTTGGCGACCACCTATTGAAGTCACAGGAAAAAGAAGCAACAGCACAGAAATATATTGAATAGTTGGAGAAGGAAGAGGATAGGTTGGTTATGGAGAAGGTGCAATTATGGGATGACAGAGCGTGGTTAGAGAAGGCGATTTTGGTCGCATGTCAAGAAGTTTTGGAAATTACAGAAGTCATGAATCCTGATGCAAAAGCACAAAATATAGGAGAGTTAATTACAACTTTCAAATGCAACATTGAAGAATTGAATGAGTTCATGAATCTAGGAACACCACTAGAGAAGGATGCGGAGTCCAAGAGCACCATTGAAGACTTTGCGACGCAACTTGAAGAGATGGAGAAAGAAACTAAGATAGTGACAAATGTGACCACACAATTTTGGGGCAGTGTTGTCCACAATGAACAATTAGAGCAGTTGAACACGTAGCTAAGGGAAGTAGAGGAAAAAATGGGTACACTGAGGGCATCACTCAGAGTGATGCCTCCGATGGTGCAGGTTACAAAGGAGGAAGAACTAAAGGAGTTGCAACACCGAGTTACAAAGGTGAGGGAGCATCAACAGAGGTGTAGAGCGTAGCTCAAATATTTTCAATACATTGGTGTGCATCTATCATTGCAGACGGTTATTGTGCTTCAAGCAAGTCAGGATGGCTGAAGAGATGTGAATGCAAAAATTTCTGAACATCCATTGGAGCGGGAAGTTGCAGAGTGCATGGAAATTAGCGTTAAGGTAAAAGAGTAAGTCAAAAGGTCACTCAGTAATATGAGGACTTCAATATCAAGATCAATGATTACATTATTTCCAGATGACATGGATCAAGGGTGAGCCACAAGATTGTGTTGGGGTCCTCTTGGTAGGATGTTTTGAGGAATATTATCTATGCAACACTCACGATTATGCACAAGGTCAAAGAATATGTGCAAGGTCAAACATGGAGTGCAAAGCATATTGGTCATATTTTGTAGATTTTGGTCATTATTTTCTAGTTATTGGTCGAAGTAGTTAGGATGTTGATCTAAGTGGACCATGTTGTAAAAGGCTCAATCGTATAAATAGATCTAGGATTGTAATGTTGAATCATCCTATCCTTGAATATATGCTTGGAGGTAGGATATGAATTGTGGAACTGTTTTGAGAACCTATATTTCGATGTAGAGAAATATGACATGAAAGATATTTGATGGAAACACTGTCTGTTACATCTTTCTATTTTCCTTCTTTCCCTGGAATCCGATGTGAATGAATGAATGCCACAGTATGATGATTCTTTCAGAATGATGCGATGTGTTTATGTCTTAAATCATGTTATGATGATCGATCTGTTTTATATTGCGGCGATATGAATGTTTTAATACGATCTGATGATTGATTGTATGAATCTGCGATAATAAACCAATGCTTAAATCTGTGAAGTAATAATCCAATAGTTGTATAGTAGAGGTGCAAACTCCTCCTTACTACAGAAACGTGGTTCCGGTAGCTCTCCCTTGAACATCTTGGGTGAGACCTCATCTGCTTCATAGGTGTTTCTGAATAGGGTAAAACCTATCTAGGCGGGTGCTCAAGGAGATTGCTCAGGTAAGGGTCTCAGGGAACCCTTGTCGATGGATCTATTTCAACAGAGACCTCCATATCTTCCTACAATTAACATAGTTGAAGGGTGTTAGGATTTAGGGTGTGAAAGATTGATAATCCATCAATTCTCCTTATGATAAGACAATATCTTCAATCATCCTACATAGCACCTGTAGGAATTCACTGCAAAAACAAAACCAATTCACACTATGTCAGAATCAAGCCTTCCCTCTCGACATTTAAACTTTCTCAGGGTATGTCACACCCGTAGATACTTCTCTGAACGAATCGAAAGTTTTACAATGCAGAAATTGCGAGACTTATGTGGAAATTTGACTTCTTCTGGTGTACAATAGAGAGTAGACATACTTGAATCTTTCCTGAGGAGGATCTGATACCATATTAGAATTAATGTGCCATTTATATTCTAGTAATGAGTGTCATTAGATTTAATTATCATGCACTGTAAAAGTAATGAATAATACCCACTGAACAAAACAAATCTCAATGGAAACAGACAAGTATTGCTCAGTATAATTATAGTATAAACTTCATTAATCCTAGTAGTATACAACAATGTTACAAATAAGGGAATTCGAATCATTTGGATAAGATTCAAAAGCACCAACTCAATCTGACTGCATGGCTAACTAGAAGTGTCTAAATCACTATCGAAGTTCACTAGGATAACTCCATATGTCTAATTCAGTCTCTCAGTTAGTTACAATCAATCAAACCAGTATAATTGCCGTGGTTGGTGAGAAGTAGATGAGAATAGGTGCCTTGCCACATGCAACCATGCATAACTGGAACTAATTAAAATGGAGATTATTTAACTTAATGTAACTAAAGCATATCTTAGCTTCACTAGTTACCAACTACCAACAACTAAAGGAGGTTGCTTCCAGCACTCCCAGTGGCTCCTAAATTGTAAGGAATGGTCTAGGAGGCACATAAACTGATGCATGAAGGTGTAGTCAGTTGCAAATGACCTCTATCTGTGTTCCCCACACTCTAGTGACTCGTACATGTGGCCCCATCGACCCAAGTGGACCCAATGGTACTAGTGGACCCAATAATAAATAAATTACATTTAAGTTAGGAAAATATAATCTAATAGACCAGTTTGGAAAAGGGATTATTATAATCCTAAAACCCCCTTAGATCCTAAATTGGACAACTATGCGCCCTGGAAATAAGGCCAAAAGTCACCCATATACAATCTAAAAGAATAAATAAAGTGTTTCTTAATAAACCAAGTAAATAGGGGAAAACCTCATGGGACCCTCCCCCCCCCACCAAAAAAATTTAAGCAGGAACAAGAAATACAAGCTATTTTTAGAAGAAAAGAAACTTCCTCCTTAAAAGATAACATGTAGAAACTCTCCTCTAATTTGTAGCTCTATGCAACAGTATGGTTCTTTTGTGCAACAACATCTTGAAGTTGTGCATGTCAACCTCTCAATGTCCTTCTAAACTGATGGATGTTGTATGTGTTTCTTCTCTATAAAAGAGGTATAGAATGATCAATTTTCTTATTCCATGGGCCAAATAGTTGATCATTCCCTATCATCATGTAGCACTTTCCTTGAATATTCTTTTACCACTCTATAGGGAGAAAATATGTGTGTGAGAGAGAAACATGCTCATTCTGGTACCAAGACCTTGTTCTCCTTTTGTCTTCTGGATTTCCAACACCATCCCCAGCTGCAGCAATGATATTTTTGGCCCATCTAGGCTTAGGAATTTGGTTTGGAATGGGTGTTGGATCTGTATCTAGAATCTCATGAGGTTCAACCTCAATACCAAGATCATGATGATCTAGTTCCTCTTCATATGAATCTAAAACATGTAACAAATCATCATCAAAAGTTAGTGGAAGAGTGGTTATACCTTCTCATGCTTGGAATGGTGGTGTATCAAACAAATGATCTTGTTCAAATTGAGCACTTCACTTAATGAAGCATTTAATAGTTGCAAACTCCATCAACTTGTATGTTTTTGCATCCTCTGCATATCCCAGCATAATGCATTCACTACTTTGATCCTGAAAGGAATTCCTCTTATCAATGGGTATTCTAGCCCAAGCTTCGGAATGAAAAACTCTCAAGTGAGAGACATTGGGATTATTCCCATGCAGTGATTCAAATGGAGTGGGCCCAACCACTGATTTATGAGGCACACTATTATGTATGTATGAAGCATAGCTTACAACTTCTTCCCAGAGAGAAGGATGGAGATACTTGGCATGAAGAAGACATGTTTCCATCTCCTTTAATGATCTATTTTTCCTTTCAGCCACACCATTTTTCTATAGTGTGTATGGAACTGAGTGTTCCATTCGAATCCCCTATGATTCAAAATAATGATGGAAATATATTTTAATATTCTCTCCTCCTTTATCATATATTATGGAATAGATCATTTTGCTGAAACTATTCTCAACCATAGCTTTAAAAACTTTAAAAATTTCAAAAACTTCTGATTTCTGTTTTGTCAAGTATAACCAATAGAACCTAGAACAATCATGAATAAAAGTAATGAAATACTGGAAACTATTAATTGATATTGTGGACATTGGTCATGCTGCATCACTATGCATCAAATCAAGTATAGAGGCATCCCTATGTGCCTTCCCAACTTCATAACTCTTCTCTATATGGTTACCTACCAAACAAACATGACATACTCCATTGGAAGTTTGGATGAGAGGAAAACCTTCAAAAAATTTATCATTGTGGAGTTGATGGAGATATTTGAAATTAAGATTCCCAAATCTCTCATGCCACATCTTTCTAGAGTTGTTAGCATGAGTCAATAGAGTTGTAGGAGGTGAGACAGGGAAAAAATCGAAGAACTCATAAGCCTTAGTGGCATAATTAGCAATAAATTTTGCTATGATCCTTATAGTATATTTTTCTATGATTTCAACTGAGTCAAAGTCGAATGTAACTCTCTTGGAAGAGCCTATATGGGTCATCTCATAAATAATCAACAATTTTTCTATAAGAGAGGGAACATACAGAACATTCATGAACTCGCCATGATGGATTTTAACTGAACCTCTCGCAACATCTGGAATTCGGGAGTCATCTCCCAACTGAATTCTTAGTCCTCCTGATAGTGTGAGGATGGAGAATGATTCCTTGGAGGTAACCATGTTATTGGATGCTCCAGAATCAATCAAATAATTTTTCGACTGAGTAAGGCCAACCTTCAAGGCATGGCACCTCTCATGATCTTCTGTCTGTGGTCCAACATCATACTTCTTTGCTCCATGTGGGAGATCAATGTTGTTATGTGCAAGGAGAGAGGAGAGCTCTTCAATATTCTTCTTCATACAATGGTATTCATGATGAAAACCCCTCATACAATAGGGACAACTTGTCTTTTCGAACTTCTTCTTTATCTTGGATCCTGAAGATCCTTTAGAATATATTTGATTCTCTTTTGGTTTCAAATTAGAAGCATTAGGCTCATTCCCCTTGTGATTCCCTTTATCTTTCACATAAGTAGATTCTGTCACCAAAATATCTTGGTTCCTAGAATTTTGGAGGACTCCCATCTGGACCAACTTTTCTTGCTCTTGTATTAAGGACTCGACAAATTCATCAAGTGAAGGCATATTCCAATTATGGAAGCTCTTCCAGAATGGAAGGTAGAGACAAATACAAAATAATCAGAACCTAGTTTGCTGAGTACGGAGATCACAAGTTGCTCATCCTTTATCTCTATTCCACATTGCTTACATTATAGTGCAAGAGACTTTAATTTTGTAAATAATTGTTGTATGGTATCGAAGCTACTTCCCTGTAAGCCTATCAACTTGTTCTCCAAGACGTGTCCCTGAAGCTCATATTGCTTTCCAAAGAAGAATTCAAGCTTCTCCCAAGATTCTTTGGGAGTCCTCAATCCTTCAAGATGGAAGAGGAGGTCTATGGATATGTGAGCACATAGAAAGCCAAAATATTCATCTAAGCATTTGAGAAACTTTTTTTTCTCATTCAGGTGATGGGGTTCAGTCTCTCGTCCCATTTTCATCCTAAATAGACCCATATCGCACAAACATACCTGCATATCTACCCTCCAATAAGCATAGCTGAAGGGTGTTAGGATTCGGGTGTGAAATATTGAGAATCCATCAATCCTCCTTCTAATCAGACAATATCTTTAGTCAGCCTACGTAGCACCTGTAAGAATTCACTGCAAAAACAAAACCAATTTGCACTACGCTAGAATCAATCCTTCCCTCTCAACATGTACACTTTCTTAGGGTCTGTCACGCCCATAGAGACTTCTTTGAATGAATCTAGAGTTAGAAATGCACAATTGCGGGACTTATGTGGAAACCCAGCTGCTTCTGGTGTACAATGGAGAGTAGAAAGAATTGAATCTTTCCTAAGGAGGCTCTGATACCATATTAGAATTAATGTTCCATTGATCTTCAAGCAATGAGCGCCATTATATTTAATTATTATGCAGTGTAAAAGTCATGAATAATACCCACTAAACAAAACAAATCTCACAGGAAACAGACAAGTATTGCTCAGTATAATTACAGTATAAACTTCATTAATCCCAGCAGTATACAGCAATGTTACAAATAAGGGAATTTGAATCATGTGGATAAGATTCAAATCCAACAACTCAATCTGACTGCATGGCTATCTAGAGGTGTCTAAATCACTATCGGAGCTCACAAGGCTAACTCCATATGTCTAATTTAGTCTCTCGATCAGTTACAATCAATCAAACCAATTTAACTGCAGTGGTTGATGAGAAGTAGATGAGAATAGGCTCCTTTCCACCTAAAGCAATGCATAACTGGCACTAATTGAACTGGAGGATATCTAATTTAATGTAACTGAAGCATATCTTAGCTTGACTAGTCACCAAGTACCAACAACCGAAGGAGATTGTTTCTGACAATCCCAATGGCTCCTAAATTGTAGGGAATGGTCTAGGAGGTGCATAAATCGATGTATGAAGGTGGAGTCAGTTGCAGAGGACCCCTATCTCTAATGACTGGTACATGTGTCCTTATCGGCCCAAGTGGACTCAATAATAACTAAATGACTCCTAAGTTAGGAAAATATAATCTAATAGACCATTTTGGACAAGGGAGGATTATAATCCTAACACCCCCCCTGGATCCTAACATTGACAATTGCGGGCCCTCGAAATAAGGCCAAACATCACCCATATACAATCTAAAAGAATAAAAAAAAAATTCTTAATAAACCGAATAAATAGGGGAAAACCTCATGGGAACANCTATGTAATAGTATGGTTATTCTGTGCAGTAGCATCCTGAAGCTGTGCATGTGAACCTCTCAATGTCCTTCTGAACCAATGGATGTTGTCTATGTTTATTATGTATGGAAGAGGAATATAATGATTAATTTTATTCTTATGTGGGCCAAATAATTGATCATTCGCTATTATCATGTAGCACTTTCCTAGAATTTTGTTGCACCACTCTGTAGGGAGTGAACCTGTGAGAGAGAGAGAGCAACATGCTCATTTTGATACTAGGACCCTGTTATCCTTCTATATTTTGGATTCCCAACACCATCACCAGCTGTAGTAATGAGATTTTGGGCCCATATAGGCTTCGGCATTTGGTTTGGAATGGGTGTTGGATCTAGATCTAGAATCTCATGAGGTTTAGCCTCAATATCATGTTGATATAGTTCCTCTTCATATGATTCAGAAACATGTAACAAATAATAATCATCAAAAGGTATTGGAATAGTGGTTATACCTTCTTGTGCTTCGGATGGTGGTGTATCAAACAACCGATCTTCTTCAAACTGAACACTTCGCTTAATGAAGCATTTCCTAGTTGAAATCTCCATCAACTTGTATGATTTTGCATCCTATGCATATCCCAGCATAATGCATTCACTACTTTGAGCTTGGAATGGATTCCTCTTATCAATGGGTATTCTGGCCCAAAAATTGGAACCAAAAACTCTCAAGTTAGAGACATTGGGATTATTCCCTTGTAGTGCTTCGAATGGAGTGGCCCCAACCACTGATTTATGAGGCACTCTATCCTGTATGTATGAAGCATAATTTACATCTTCTTCCTAAATATAAGGAGGAATATTCTTGGCATGGATAATCTTATAATAATCAAACCATAGTTATCGATATTTGACATTAATTAAATCAATTTTGTCTTATTCCTAGATTCCTCACTATGCTAGTTGGCTTCCACATGTGCCTAGAAGTCAACACTTTCTAAAATTGGGTCATGGAGGTATTTGGAATCATCCTGGAAACATTTTTAGCATGTCTAATTTTATTCCTGGTTTGTAAAATCACGGTTCTGCTTTTTCTGAAAGCTGCCTTGCTTTACAGCAATTTTAAGGAAAAAAGGAAAAACTAGTCTAGGAGTAACTGCCTTGTTTTTTTCCTACATAACCCTCCTTCTCTTTCTCCAAAAAAAATCATGAATCTGATCCCTTTCCATCACTTATTAGTTGGCCTATCTTATTTATCCAACTCATGAGAATATTCATAGATTTGGAAAGTATTTCTTGCACCTATGGGGGATTTGACTAGTTTTAGTAAGTCTTCTTTTTGACAAATTCAAATAGAAAACTTATTCTTTCTAATGTATGATGTAATTATATATTTTATCATCCTATTACTTCATATGGTTTTATTATGTACACTTATTCAATACAGGATTAAGTTATGCTCCAATTTCAGTCTCCTTTTGTGTGAATTTCGCATGTTTGATTAGCAATTTTGTGAGTGTAATTGTTCTATCACTTGGGTTCAATTTCCACATGGTATCAGACCCTTTTTATATTAATTTCTCTCCTTCTAAATTTTTATTTCAGGTTTGACATCACTAACTGGGAGCGCATTCTGCTGACTATTGGGCACAGTTGCTGATATATGGACCAATCTCAAAGGATCATCTTGACTCCATTCAATTTCTTCGAATGGAAATATGATATGGAGATATTGTTGAGAGAAAAAGTTCTCTAAATGGTTTCCATGGAAACTGAGGCAGAGCCCAATGGATCTACATATAAAATTAAATGGCACAATAGGAGGGATGAGTCCTATGGTCTTTTGTGCTTGAGCATTTCAAGAGACCTCCTCTTTCATTTTGATTCATTGACATAACCTAATGAGGTTTGGTAGAAGATTGAAGATATTTTTGGATATACATATGATATGAGAGGACATCAAATCACAAATGAATTGATCTCCTTGAGTCCTATTAGCTTCAATTCATTGTAACTCTACTTTTCCAAGTTTAAGGCCCTTGTTTTGCAGCTAAAACAGTGTGGGATCGAAAATGAGGAAGAGAAACTAATATTGACCATACTCTCAAAGACTGGTCCTGACTATTTAGTGTTTTTTTTTACCTTCCATGCCACCAAATTGACAGCTCAAACCTGGAAGATGCCTAATCTTGCTGAGTACATGGAATCCCTCACCCAGGAGCAAGATAAATTGGTAATGATGGGAACCATCAAACCTTCCAAAGAACAATATTTGGTTGCTAGAGATTGAATGGTGGATTCAAAAATTAAGAAAAAAGATAAAAATCCACCTGAGAAAAAGAGAGACAAGTCAAAGTCTCAAGAGGATCCCTCAGGCTCCAAGAAGAACTTCCAGAAGAAGAAGAACAAAGGAGAAATGAGCAAGTGCGCATACTGCAGTAAGGGCTATCATCATGAGATCTCTTGTATGAAAAATCAAATTGACATGTTGACCCAAATCCTAGAGAAGAACAACATCTCCCTTCCTGATTACTCAAAGAAGAGGTAAGCATGATTAAATTCAGAAGATAAGGAGAGAGTACATGCCTTGGTTGCTGGCACCTCAAGCTCACCTAGCTTCATCATTGATTCTATAGCTTCTAGACATATGGTTTCGACAAGGGAGGTATTCTCCTCTCTTGACATGTCGAAATTTCCACCAATAGTTTTGGGAGATAACTCTCTGACTGACAATATGGGGAAGGGTAGGATCGATCTTGACCATTGTAATTTCAATAATGTGTTTTATGTTCCAGGTCTTGCCTCTAATCTCTTGTCAGTGTATCATATGACTCACACTGTGTCTCCAAATAAATTCATCTTCTCCCCCAATGAAGTTGAAATCTCATAGATTTCGAACAGTAAAGTCATAGAAAAAGGTGTTGCAGATCACACTTTGAAGGTATACAAGTTTTCCCATTTTCTACCATACTCAAGCCCCTCCACTATTATTACCTATGCTAATGAGGAAAGAAATATTTGGCATGAGAGATTTGGCCATATTAACTATAAATATATTTCTGATTTGAGTGACAAAGATATGGTCATAGGGTTACCAAAGATTAAGTTTTATAAGGGAGTTTGTCAAGGTTGTATCCTAGGAAAACACCTAGAGCACAAATATGAGAGAGCTAGTCATGAGAGAACCTATGCACCCCTTGAGCTAATACACAGTGAGATTGCTGGTCCATTCCCTCAAATGTCCATGATTCAATCCAAATATGCACTCACCTTCGTAGATGACTTTTCCAGGTATTGTTGGGTCTACTTCCTAAAGCACGAGTCTGAAGTTTTTTACCTCTTCAATGTATTTCGAGCCTTGGTTGAGAACCAGTCTGGGAGGAAACTCAATATCCTCAGATATAAAAATGGTGGTGAGTATGTAAAGTCTTATTTCATCCATTATTGTAAATATGAAGGTATCCAAATTCAACAGTCTATTCCTTACACACCACAGCAAAATTGTGTTGCTGAGAGAAAGAACAGATCACTCAAGGAGATGGGAACTTGCATGATGGATGCTAGAGATTTGCCACCAAATTTTTGAGCCAAGGCTATAAACTATGCATCCTATATCCAAAATAAGGTTCTACATAATCATCTTGGAGTGGGAACAAGTCAGATGTGATCCATTTCAGGATTTTTGGCTCATAGGCTTGGGCTAGAATTCCAACTGAATAGAGGAAGGATTTGCAACCCCAAATACAAGAGTTCCTATTTGTTGGGTATTCTGAATATTCAAAATAGTACAATCTGATAAAATTTATCACTAACAAATATTTCATTGAAAGAAGTGTTCAGTTCGAAGAAGAGCCTTTAGCAGCAGTTGAAGTTGGAGAGTCCTCTTCACCACCACAACCACTGATTGTAAGTGAAGATACTAATGAGTTTGCTAGTTCTGATATGTCTGATAATGATTATTTAATTTCATATCCTAACAGTATTATAACACCAAAATTGGCAGAAAGGACCATTCATGCAGCTGGGGAACTAGCTGGGAATCCTAGTGACACTAGGAGGACTAGATCTAAATTTGAGAGTGCCCTTTGTGTGAAAGATCCACTATTTGCTAAGAAGTGTTATTTTATGGTTGAATATGATCCTTATACATATGAATATGCAGCACATGATCCAATATGTCAAACAACCATGAAAGAAGAATTCATCTCGCTCCAGAAGAACAACACATGGGAACTAGTTGTTCTCCCCCAATGGAGAAAGCTAGTAAAGTGTAAGTGGGTATTTAAAACTAAGTTTGCTTCTGATGGTTCACCTTTTAAATATAATGAAATATTGGTATCCAAGGGCTACTCTCAAGTACATGGTATTGATTACAATGAGACCTTTGCACCAGTGGCAAATATGGACTCCATAAGGCTAGCACCATCCATTGCAGCTTCAAGGAAATGGGAGGTACATCACATGGATGTGAAGTGTGCCTTTCTAAATGGAGATATGAACGAAGATATTTATATGAAGAAACCAGAATTTTTTGTTTCTAATCCATATTTAGTGTGCAAGTTAAAGAATCATTGTATGGGCTCAAGCAAGCCCCCAAGGCTTGGTATGCCAAGATTGATGGCTTTCTGTTGTCACTGAGATTTTTTCGATGCAAGTATGATCTGAATGTCTATATGAAGCTGATTCATGGTTATATAATGATCATTGTTTTATATGTGGATGACCTACTAATTATAGGAATTTCAAAGAAAGAGATTTCCTTTTTGAAAGATGCAACGAACCATGCATTTTCCATGACAGATTTGGGATTGTTGAGCCAATTCTTGGGTCTCGAAATTGCTCAATCCCAACATGGAATCAAAGTTCATTAGTTCAAGTATGCTTTATATCAGCTCAAAATATTCAGTATGAAATATTTCAAGCCAAGCAAGACTCCATTCCTTTCAGGATTTAAGCTTGAGGAAGCATTTTCTTCTCCTTTGGTAAATAATACACTATATAGGCAGTTAGTTGATTGGGTGTTTTCTTTATCTTACACATACTCAACCTGAATTATCTTATGTAGTTAGTTCAGCTTCAAGATACATGGATCAGCCTCATGAGACTCATTTGAGAGCAGCCAAGACGATCCTAAACTTTGTTCAGGGAACAAGGACTCGTGGGATTTTCTATAAAGCAAAATCTGACTTAGAGCTAGTTGGATTTACTGACAGTGATTGGGCAGGTGACAACATTGATTGAAAGTATACTTCATGATATGTGTTCATGCTTGTAGAAGGACCAATCATCTGGTCAAGTAAGAATTAGAGTGCCACAGCACTCTCATCCACAGAGGCAGAGTATAGAGGAGTTGTGAATGCAGCTACTCAATGTTTGTGGTTGCAGGGCATACTTAGAGAATGTGGTTTCGAATCATAGCTTTTAACTGTCATATATTGTGACAATAAAAGCTCCATTTGAATATCCACTGATCAAATTCAAAGACAGAGAACCAAGCACATTGAGATCCATATGCACTATATCAGGGAGCTTGTGCATGATGGTACCATTCCTCTACTCTACTGCGTATCTTCAGAGTAAGTAGCAGATATCTTCACCAAAGTATTCTGTGAGAATACCTTTAGTAATATCAAATCACTATTGGGGATCGCTGACCATGTGGTTAAGTGTGATTGATAACAATATTTCCAAAAATTTTGTTTCCTATCCATGTTTAAGGGAGGATTTTCCCACTGGGTTTTTGCATCTTTCCTTGGTTGTATGGACATGTCGTATGTAAAGGGTGACTAAGCCTTGTTGCTAGGAACTATAATTTTCTGATATTTACTCATAAATCCAGGCTTAATGGGGGGTGTTAGAATAATCAACCCATAGTTACCCATATTTGACATTAATTAAATCATTTTTGTCTTATTCCTAGATTCCTAGATTCCTCACTATGCTAGTTGCCTTCCACATGCACCTAGAAGTCAACACTTGCTAAAACTGGGTCATGGAGCACTTTGGAATCATCCTGGAAATAGTTTTAGCATGCCTTCTTTTATTCTTGGTTTGTAAAAGCGCAGTTATGGTTTTTCTGAAAGCTACCTTGCTTTACAGTAGTTTTAAGGCAAAAAGGAAAAGCGAGTCTAGGAGTAATTGCCTTGTTTTTTTCCCAAATAATCCTCCTTCCTTTTCTCCAAACAAAACCATGAATCTGATCTATTTCCATCACTTATTATATGGCATATATGATTTATCCAATTCATGAGCATATTTATAGATTTGGAAAGTCTTTCTTGCACCTATGGGGGATTTGACTAGTTTTAGTAAGCCTTCTTTTTTACCAATTCGAATAGAAAAATTATGCTTTCAAATATCCCATGTAATTATATATTTGAGCAGCCTATTACTTCATATGGTTTTATGATGTACACTTATGCAATACAAGATTAATTTATGCTCCAATTTCTGTCTCCTTTTGTGTGAATTTTGCATGTTTGATTAGCTATTTTGTGAGTGTAATTGTTCTATCACTTGGGTTCAATTTCCACAGAGAATACATGTTTCCATATCCTTCAGTGATCTATATTTCCTCTTAGCCACACCATTCTAGTGTGGTGTGTATGGAACTAAGTGTTCCATTCGAATCCCCTCTAATTCACAATAATGCTGGAAATCTCTTTTAATGTAATCTCCTCCTTTATCAGATATTATGGAATTTATCTTTTTGCTGAAACTATTCTCAACCATAGATTTAAAAACTTTAAAAAATTCAAAAACTTATGATTTATGTTTCATGAAGTATATCCAACAGAACCTAAAACAATGATCAATAAAAGTAAGGAAATACCTGCAACCATTAATTGATGTTGTGGGAATTGGTCCTGCCACATCACTATGTATCAAATCAAGTATAGAGGAAACCATATGTTCCTTCCTAACTTCATAGCTCTTCTTTAAATTCTTACCTACCAAGAAACCAGGACATACCCATCGAAATTTTGGATGAGAGGAAAACCTTTAACCATTTTATCATTGTGGAGTTAATGGAGATATATGAAATTGAGATTCCCAAATCTCTCATGCCATATCTTCCTAGAGTTGTTAGCATGAGTCAATAGATCTGTAGGAGGCAAGACAAGCAAAAAATGTGAGAACTCATAAGCCTTAGTGGCATGATTATCAATACCTTTCTCTATGAGCCTTCCAATATCTTTTTTTATGATTTCAACTGAGTCAGATTCAAATGTAAATCTCTTGGGAGAGCCTGTATGGTTCATCTGATAAACAGACAACAAGTTTGCTACAAGAGAGGGCACATAGATAACACTCTTGAACTCACCATGCTGGATTTTAACTGAACCTCTCCCGATAGCTGGAATTTGGGAGTCATATCCCATGTGCATGCTTGGTACTCCTGATAGTGTGAGGGTGGAGAAGGATTCCTTAGAGGAAACCATGTGATTGGATGCTCCAGAATCAATCAAATAAGTTGTCGAATGATTAATGCCATCCTTCAAGGCATGGAACCTCTTATCATCTTCTGTATGTGGTCCAACATCATACTTCTTTGTTCCATGTGGGAGAGAAATGTTGTTCTGTTCAAGGAGGGAGGACATGTGGTCGATATGCTTCTTCATACAACGGTTTTCAAGATGAAAAACCCTCGTAAAATAAGGACATCTTGTCTTTTCAAACTTATTCTTTCTCTTGGATCCCGAAGCTCCTTCAGAATATATCTGATTCTATTTTGGTCTCGAATCAGAAGCTTTAGGCTCCTTCCCCTTGTGCTTCCCTTTAACTTGTGCATTATTAGAGTCTATCAACAAAAGAGCTTGGTTCTTGGAAGTTTGGAGGACTCCCATCTAGAACAACTTTTCTTGCTCCTGTATTAAGGACTCGACAAATCCATCAAGTAAAGGCATCTTCCAATTGGGGATGGAAGATCTTCCAGGATGGAAGGTAGATACCAATACAGAATACTCAAAACCTAGTTTGTTGAGTACGGAGAGAAAAAGATGCTCATCCTTTCTCTCTATTACACACTTCTTACATCATAGTGCAAGAGGCTTGAATTTTGTAAAGAAATGTTATATGGTCTCGAAAGTGTTGGGTTGTAAGGCTATAACCTCTTTCTCCAAGATGTGTCCCCGAAGCTCATATTTCTTTCCAAACAAGAATTCAACCTTCTCCCAATATTCTTTGGGGAGTCCTCAATCGTTCAAGATGGAAGAGGAGGTATCTAGAGATGTGAGCACATAGAAATCCAAAAGATTCATCTAAGTGGTTTAGAATCTTATTTTTCTAATTCGGGTGATGGGTTTCAGTCTCTCTTCCCATTCTCATCCTCAACAAGCCCAACTTGCGCAAATATACCTGCATATCTTCCCTCCAATAAACATAGTTGAAGGGTGTTAGGATTTGAGGTGTGAAAGATTGAGAATCCATCAATTCTCCTTCTGATCAAACAATATTTTCAATCATCCTAACGTAGCACATGTAATAATTCACTGCGAAAAAAAAAAAAAATTCAGACTATGTTAGAATCAAGCCTTCCCTCTCGACATGTACACTTTCTGAGGGTCTGTCACGCCCGTAGTGACTTCTCTAAATGAATCCACAGTTAGCAATGCATAAATTTGGCAGTTATGTGAAAACCCAGTTGCTTCTGGTGTACAATGGAGAGTAGACATACATGAAGCTTTCCCGAGGAGGCTATGATACCAATTAGAATTAATGTGCCCTTTCTCTTCAGGAAATGAGTGCAATTAGATTTAATTATTATACAGTGTAGAAGTAATGAATAATACCCACTAAACAAAACAAATCTCATAGGAAATAGACAAGTATTGATCAATATAATTACAGTATAAAATTCATTAATATTAACAGTATACAACAATGTTACAAATAAGGGAATTCGAATCATGTAGGATTCGAATCGACCAACTAAATCTTTCTACATTTCTAACTAGAAGTGTCTAAATCACTATTGGAGTTCATTAGGATAACTCCAAATGTCTAATTCAGTCTCTCAATTAGTTACAACCAATCAAACCAGTCTAACTGCAGTGGTAGGTGAGAAGTAGATAAGAATAGGTTCCTTCCCGCATGCATCCATGCATAACTAGAGCTAATTGAACTATAGGATATATAACTGAATGTAACTGAAAAATATCTTAGCATGACTAGTCACCAACTACCAAAAACTAAAGGAGGTTGGTGGCGGCACTCCCAGTGGATCCTAAATTGTAGGGAATGGTCTAGGAGGTGCATAAACTGAAGCATGAATGTGCAGTCAGTTGCATATGACCCCTATCTATGTTCCCCGCACTCTATTGAATGGTACATGTGGCCCCATTTTCCCAAGTGGACCCAATGGTACTAGTAGACCCAATACTAACTAAATGACTCCTATGTTGGGAAAATATAATCTAATAGACTAGTTTGGACAAGGGAGGATTATAATCCTAGAATGAATGAGTAGACTCCAGTCCTCCATGGTCCTCTCCAGTCTCTCCACCATTTTCACCATTTTCCCTTGATCCTATGATGTTTATTGGACATAAGATGAGCTCCTTCTCTCACACATCAGGGGCAATATTTTAATACCAAAAATTTCTCACCTAGCTCTCTATGGTCCAAACCAAAATTATACATCATATTCCCACGATTATTTCCTCCATTTTGACCTTCACAACTAAAAATCCACTAAATATGGTCCAAAATTTATTATTCCTTCCCCATAAATGAAGGGAAGTTGAGCATTTATTGTGATTTGTCACCACTCTCTCCAAAAAGGACCAAAAAACCCTAAAAATGAGAATGGGTCAAAAACCATAGATAAATACCATGCACAATAAAATAACATGGGTCAAAAATCCTTGGACCGTCTTATAAATACATTGTGAATGTCTCACCAAAAACACTTTTTTGCATTCACTCCTTTAGTTTCGAAATTTTCGTCATTATCTTCACATTTTTCCATATCATTCCTGCGGTGTATGTTGAGATTTATCCATACCCATTTGGATCCATTTTCCCTATTTGAAAACCACTAGCGGAGAATACGAGAGACACTGACCATGGAGCCAGTGGACCATTTCCTCAGACAGTTGTAGTGGCCCACTTCAAAGAAAGGTATTCCTATTGTTGTTACTTTTCGTTAGTTAGATAATAAAATTAACATCATAAAAATATTTATGTTCTTGTTCATTGTCTATTGTGATTATAAGTTGAGGTTTAAAGACACTTCGCACCATGAACTTTACCCTATGATCTAGTTGATCTAGGGTAGGTGATTTTGCACGTAGAAGGGGATAAATCCCCACTACATATTGATATTCCTATTTGAAACAAGACATTAGAATTATTAACATAAGTTGGCATGAGATTGAAATTATAAGCCAAAAGGGGGGGGAAGACAGTTCGACTCAAAACTACAATTATAACAATTGATAAGTCATCCCTTAAAACGTTTGAATGTTATAGATATAGTATTGAATATTGTCACTCATGGTGAGGCAAGGATTTTGGCCTGATGATTTGCAGAGAATATTACACCATGGATATACCCTAAGAGGAGGTTCGAGTGGGAGAAGAGAAGCAAGGAGGAGGTGTAGGATGAAGGTACATGTCTGAGAAATAATTCATGGTGTTGACCTGAAGTGAAGAATGATTGGAGGATATTTTACCTAGTAGAACATTCAAAAATGGTAAGAAGTCTGAGGGGTCTATCCTAATCAACAAAATAAATTCAGTAAGTGAAGAACTAAGGAAAAGTAAAGATCCACACATCTCCTCTAGCAGTAGAAGAATTTAGACTCAAGTACACTATTTTTCCAAACTACATCAAAGGTATGTAATTCAATATTGATTTATTTAGAGTTTAGGCTTTAAGTGTGGAATTGTAATCCAAAAAACTAGATACAAGCTTGTGAACAAAACATAGATAGCCTATAGACTACTACTAAGAAAGGTTTTGTTCATGAACTATAAAGGTTATGTCAAAGGGGGTGGGGGGAGGGCTACGCCCTCCTTGGTATCCTGAGGTGGACAACGAATGCATGAGAGACATAAATGAAGAACACAGTTGGAAAGAAAAAATTATTGCAAATTATGATAATTTTGTTGAAGAAACAAGGTGAACCCATTATTGCAGAACAAGAGAAGATATGGAAGATATAATGAAGCATTGTTATTAAAAGTTGAAAGTGGAAAAATTAATAGTGTTGGGTTTGAATTTATAGTGTTGACTTGAATAAAATACCTGACTATTTTAGACAACTGACCTAATCAAAAGAGTATCTGAACTCAAAATCAAATTGACAAAATTATATTGTTGGATCCCTCTCCGGTTGGAGGTGGAAGAATTAGGGAGTTGGAGATCCCTGACAGTTAGGGATGACAAAAAACAATGGAGTTTGGAGCCTAACTTAGTTGGTACTGACAAAATTAGAGATTGGTTTCTTCACTCAAGATCATATTTGTATAAATATTTTACTATTGAACTTTATATAAGGCTTGTGTACATTTTATTTGTGATATGCATACTATTGTTGATAAATGTATATTAAATTTGTCTTAATTTAAGCAGTGTTGTATGAAAGAAAAAGAAACTAATGAGGTACTAGACATTGATTCACCCATCCCCTCTCAATGTCCTGGGGGTGATTAATAATTTGTATCAGATTTGAGTCCTTCACAAAATTATAATTGGCCTGAAGGAGACCTTTAAGAACACATATGGATTATAAAATATGTTCCTCTTTTTTTATGGAATAATTTATGTTTTATGAAGTAAGAGAATGAAATCATATTTGATGTCATTAGGATTTGATGTTTTGGAAATTTTAGTGAATGGATACACCATACCAAAAAACCCTCCAATCGATCTAGTAGAAAGAAAGGTAGGTGAATATAATGCTAAAGTTGTGAATGCCATTTTAGGTGGACTGAAAGAAACTGAATTTGTAAAGGTGATGAATTATGAAAGATCCAAGGAAATTTGGGACAAATTGAAGAATGTATATCAGGGAGATACTAAGGGTCAAAAAGAGAAACTCCAAACCTATATAACTCAATTTTAAGGCTTACAAATATTGAAGGAAGAAGATATTGTTTCCCATTTCTAAAGAGTGGAAGACATGGTACATACTATGGGAGGTTTTGGAGAAGAGGTAAAGGACATAGTAGTACTTCATAAGGTGTTGACATCACTTCCATCAAGGTTCAATCCAAAGGTTTCATCCATTGAAAATAGAAAATTTAGATGTACTAAAATTGGATGAACTACATGGAATCTCGATTTCCTATGAAATGAGAACATAAGACCCCCAAAAAAATGGAAGCTTCCTTCAAAGTCACAAAGAAGAATAAAAAAATAAAAAAATACAGTCATCTTCTCCACCAAGCATAGATGAAGTTTCATATGAATAAATGGAAAACTTTACCAATAATTTACCCATAGGTACTAGTAGGTATAAAGGTAATTTACCTCTAAATTGTTTAGATGCATAAAAATGGGACACTTAACAGCAAAGTTCCCTTTCAAGGAAGATAGGGACAAATCAAATCCAAGAAGATATTTTTCCAAGTGAAGATATGTCAAGAGACAGAGTTTCTTCTCAAACGTTGAAGATGAAGCATTTGATTGTGATGAAGATGAATAATTTTCTGCTGTTAATATGGGTGAAATCTTATTCATTTCAATGGAAAATCAACACATTCAAGAAAGTGATCTATATGAAGAAAATGCAAGAGAATTTATTGTTGACCTTGAAGCAGAACTTGTAACCACCATAGAATAAATTGAAATCCTGAGAAACTTCAACGAAAAACAGACAAAGGAATTTAATATAGAAAAATCAGTAAGAGAATTAAAGAAAAATATAGCAATGAAGGAAGCATAAATCAATGATCTACATGAACAACTAAAAGAAGCAAGTATATTAAACCGTAATTTCCAAAAAAATAGAATTAGGTTTAAATGATCTAATTCTACATCAAAGGAATCCGAGTGATAGGACTAGAATTGGATTTGAGTCAAATTCAAAGAATCTTGAAGCAAAATGTTCCAAAGAGATAGAAATCATTTATTTAAAAAAAAATTATCAATCACAAGTGAGAGTTAAAGAAAATTAAGGAACCATTGGACAAAGACCTAAGGCTACTTACAATCAGGGAAAAATATTCCGAAGAACTGGAAAATGAAGTTTCTAGATTAAGAAGAACAAACTTACCCACCTCAATCAACTATGTTTAAATAAACAAAGTGTTGATAAACTGAAATCTAAACCGTTTTCGAGAAAAAATCAATCAAGAAGAAGGACAATAACCAAGCCTCTAACAAGAAGCTTCATTTATTCAAGAAGACTTCCATCCTATAGGTACCAATTTTTTTTTTTGGAAATTGCTATACTTGTCATAATTTTGAATATAAAGAAATGAAATGCAGATCCCCCTTAGAAAGGAACTTCACAAGAACCAAGAATAAAGGAAACGAAAAAAAATAAAAAATAAAGTATCTATATTGTGATAAAAAAAAATCTCATCTATGTCCAAGTATGATGTTGAATGTTCCAAGTGCAACAATTTTGGACATTTAGAAAAATATTGTCAAGTGAGTCCAACAACTCAAGAAGAAATGAAACAAGATAACATTTGCAGAATATCTCTATGTATTCAAAAGGGTGAAACTAAATGGTACATAAATAATGGATGCACAAAACATATGCTTGGTGACAAGGGAAAATTCATCACCTTGAAAAAGGAGAGAGGATGAGATGTATCTTTTGGGGCTGACTGAACTAGTAAAATTGTGGAAAAAGTAACAATGGCCATAAAAAAAGGACTAAAGCCTTGAATGTGTTGTATGTATAACATTTGAAGCGTGATATATTAAGTGTGGGAAAACTGTGTGATGCCAACTACAATCTTCCCTTTTATGTCGTTAGTTGTGAGATATGAAGAAACGGATCGAAAAAGATAATTGGAAAAGGATTCAGAACACCAAGGAATATATACATATTAGATGAAATCCAAGGAGAAAAATTCTTTGTTGGACATACCGATGAAAACTAGTTATGGCACAAATTTATAAGACATCTAAATTTTGATAATATAATGAATATTAGCAAAAATGAGCCAGTGAGAGGGTTACCTAAGCTATCTAAACCTGCAAACAAGTTGTGTGAATTCTGTCAAAATGGGAAACAAACTAGATTTAGTTTCAAACAAGAGGAGAATAAGTCTATCACAAAACCTCTAGAGTCGATGCATACAGATTTGTGCATACCAGATAGAGTTCAAACCCTCTAAGGAGAGAGGTATTTTATGTTTTTTATCAAATAATTATACCAAAATGGTATGTGTGACATTCCTTAAAGAAAAATATAAAACCTTTGAGAAATTCAAAATTTTAAAAGCATATGTTGAAAATTAAAGTGGAAATAAAATAAAATGTTTAATATCTAACAATGGTGGGGAATTTACCTCAAAATAATTCAATCGATTTTTTGAAGAACATGGTATCCAAAGACAATTTAATGTAGCAATAAATCCTTTGACATAATGGACTAACAAAGAAAAAATAGGAATGTCCAAGAAGCAACAAGAACCATGCTACTTGAAGAAAACATAGACGAAACTTTTTGAAGAGAAGTTGTAGCAGCAATAGTTTATATAATTAATATATATCAGCTAAAAGTGAACAATGATAAAACCCCTTATGATATTTGAAAGTAAGGCTAGCTTCAGTAGAATATTTCAAAAATTTGGAAGTGAATGTTACATAAAAATCAACAATGATAATCGTGCCAAATTTAACACAAGATCTGATGAAGCAATTTTCTTGGGATACTCCACTAGAAGTAAGGCTTATAAATTATATAATATGAGGCAAGAAGAAAGGGAGAAAGATGAAAAGTAACAAAAAGAGGAACAAGAAAAGGAACAAAAGGAGGAAAAAGAAACTGAAGACCAAGTGCCCAAAACAATATGTATGCTCAAAGAGCTCATAAACCATCATCCAAGAGTGTGAAAAGAGATAATTCAGAATACCTTGTCATTGGAGATATTGAAGATGGAATTTAGCTGCGAAAATCTCCAAAAATAAGATATTTAGCTCTATTGTCAACAATAGAACCCAAGGACTTTGATGAATCTCATAAAGATGAAAATTGAATCATAACATTGAGTGAAGAACTTGGTCAAATTGAGAAAATTGAAACTTGGGAACTGGTTCCAAGACCCCAAAACAAGAATGTAATTGGAAATAATTGGATATTAAAAAAAAACTAAATGAAGATGGTGAAATTATATGAAACAAGACTAGTTTAGTGTGCAAAGGTTATTCCCAAGTTGAAGGAATTGATTTTGATGAAACCTTCTTACCACTATCTCAAATGGAATCTATCATAATGTTTCTAGCATACTCGTGTTTCAAGAACATCAAAGTATAACAAATGGATGAAAAATATACATTCTTGAATGGTGATTTAAATGAGGAAGTTAATCTGAATAACCTAAAGGATTTTAGCAGTCAGGAAAATAAGACCATGTTTAGAAGTTTAGGAAATACCTCTGTGGCCTCAAACAATCCCCTAGGTTTTGGTATGCATGCCTAGACAAATACCTAATCTACCAAGGATTCAAAAGAGGAAATACAAACACCACTATGTATTTCAAGATTGAAAATGATGGGATGTTGATCACAATAGTGTATGTTGATAACATTATTTTTGGATGAAATAATAATAAATTAAGGCACAAGTTTGATGATAATATGGCTGAATACTTTGAAATGCAAATGTTTTGAGAGTTATCCTTTTTCCTTGGACTTTAAATTTTCCAGTCTCCGAAAGGAATTTCTATCTCTCAATCCAAGTATATCAACGAAATGCTCAATAGATTCAATATGGAGGAATCTGATCTTGTTAGTGAACCTATGAAAACTAGTTGCAAACTCAGCAAATATGATGAATCTCCCTTGACACACCAAACACACTATAGATCAATGATTGGAATCTGTTGATGTAATTGTAACTTCGGAATGTATTCACTTGTATTTCTTATGTATTGTAACCCGATGTTTATTTCGGGATATATTTGTAATGTACTTGAGTCATGTCATGCCCCGATGTTCCTATCGAGAACTTTCTATAATGTAAACAAGTCATGTCAAGTCAAGGTGGTTAACTCTCCTATTGTCTAAGGGTTAAAGTCCCTGCAATTCCGGGGCACTAGGGTTATTAGACTCACCTAGTGAAGTTGGCCCTAGTTGGTTTTAGTCAAGTCGGGAATTAGTATAAATAGAGAGCTAGCCTCTCTATTTATCACACACTCAGTTGTAGCGCATAGTTGAGGAAGAGAAAGACACTGGGGCAAGGAAGAAAGAGGTTACTGCTGTCGGGAGATCATCTTACTATTTTTGGGTTTCACTTTGGTGCTGATTCTATCTCTGAGGAAGTTGCAGGGTTTTCTCCATTTATGATTTCCCTGAGGAAAAACATTGTGTTCATTGTCTCTTGTGTTTGATTGTTGTGCTTGGTGTTCTCTCAGTTAAAGATCCTAATGAAATGCTAAGCTTTAATGTTTAAAATCTAACATGGTATCAGAGCTAACCTGAGAAGAAGACACTGTGCAGCTGCGGGAGCTAGGGATTCCTAGTTTTTGGATCTCTCTCCATAGATTTTCAGCAAAAGTAGGGTGGAATAACACTCCTCCCTAGGGTGCATCTTTCTGTCGAAGCAGAATCCAATTCTGAGGTTTTTTAGTTTTGGACCCGACACTACTGCCGGAAATTAGGGCTTTTCACAGAAGTGGAATTTTTCAATGAGCCCAGGCTTGGATTGATATCCTCCCCAAAATCAAAGTTAGGGATCAAATTCAAAGCATTTGGTTGGACAGAACTCTGGAAAAGAAAAACCCTAATCTGCTCTTGAACCAGCACTGCAGGATTTCAGATTCAAATCCAAATCCGACATCTTGACCTGGTAAGATCTAAATCTTTTATATTTCCATTTGAGGTTCTTAGTTAACATGTCTCATCATACCAAGCTTGATTAAAATCTTGAGGGAGCTTATAACTTCCAATCCTGGAAGTATAGGATCTCCTTGGTCCTGGAAGAAAATGAGTTGGAATCCTACATCCATGAGGAGGTTCCAGTTCTAGAGGGAGATGAGGCCAAGGCCTTACATAAGAAGAAGTTGGTTATGGAAAAGAGGATCATTGCTGATTCTATCAAGGATCGCCTCATACCACAGGTGTCCTCCCTCAAGACACCTAAAGCCATGTTTGATGCCCTAACCAAACTGTTTGAAGGGAAGAACATCAATCGAAAGATGACTCTAAGGAACCCGTTGAAGAATGTAAAGATCCAGAATGAGGAGACCATCCAGTTTTACTTCACAAGGGTCTCCCATATCAAAGAACAGCTGGAAGCAGTATATGAAGAAGTGGAGAATGAAGAAATTGTGATGACAACATTGAATGGCCTCCCTAGGTCATGGGATTCTTTCATCCAAGGAATCTGTGCTAGAAAGAAGTTGGTCAAGTTCAGGAGACTGTGGGAAGAATGTTCTCAAGAAGAAGCTCGGATAGTAGCTCAAGAAGAAAAGATGGGAAGTGAAGATCAAGCTCTCATAGTACACTCCAAGAAAGGAAGAAGGGAAAATCATCATCACCAAGGTAAGCATTCTCATCAGAAAAATAACCTTGTAAGAAGGGATCCATCCAAACTCAGATGTTATACATGCGATGAAATAGGACACTTTGCTATAAATTGTCCCATGAATAAGAATGGATCCAAGAAGAAGAATAACTCCAAAAGAAGACATCATGCTCACACTGCTGAGGATGATGATCCTCCCAGGAAGAGAGTAAAACAAGAAAGTGAAGATGAATATGTTCTGATCTCCGCTCTCATGGGAACTGCCACTCATGGAAGCAAAGATTGGCTTATTGATAGTGGGGATTTCAAACACATGACAGGTTTCAAGGAATCCTTTGAGAAACTATCCAAACATAATTCACCCCATAAGGTGAAACTTGGGGATGACTACCAATATCCCATAAAAGGTAGTGGTGAATCCTCCTACAAGCTAGACTCTGGAAAGTCTATGAAAATGAATGATGTCTTGTTTGTACCAGGACTAAAGAAGAATCTTCTATCCATATCGGTATTGGATGCAAAAGGCATGAGGGTTGCATTTGTAGATGGCCAAGTCCTCATGTGGTCAAGAGGAAAGACTATTGACGATGCAATAGTGATTGGAGAACAAGAAGGAGGTTTATACAAATTGAAGGGCCATCCAGAACAAGCTATGGTCCATGACATAGTAGAACCAAATGAACTTTGGCACAGAAGGCTTGCACATGTGCATTACAGAGCACTACTACTTGCAAGAAAAGCTGTTGAAGGTCTTTCAGAAATTCAAGCAAAACATGAAGGGGTCTGCAAAGGATGTGCGAAAGGAAAGAATACAAAGAATACATTTCCAAGTAGCAAGAGCAAGGCAAGATGAACCTTGGAAATCATCCACTCCGATGTTTGCGGACCAATGTCATCAAGTTCACTAAGCAGGTATGTATACTATGTTTCTTTCATTGATGACTTTTCTAGGAAGACATGGATTTACTTCATGAAGAAAAAAGATGAAGTTTTCATAAAGTTCAAGGAATTCAAAGCCTTGATGGAGAACCACACAGAAAATAAGATCAAGATCTTTCAATCAGATAATGGTGGAGAATTCAAATCAAATGAATTCAAAGACTTATGCAAAGAAGTAGGGATTAAGAGGGAGTTTTCCAATCCTTATAATCCACAACAGAATGGGGTTGCAGAAAGGAAGAATAGAACTATCATGGAAGCTACAAGAGCAATGCTTCATGATCAAGATCTTCCTATGCATCTATGGGAAGAAGTAGCCAGAATAGTAGTGTATGTACAAAACCATACTCCACACCGAGTACTCAAGAACAAGACTCCTAAAGAAGGCTTCTCTAGCAAGAAACCAAAAGTCATCCATCTTAGAATATTCAGCTGTCTAGTGTACATACACATTCCAAAAGAGAAGAGAACAAGACTAGATCCTTCAGGAAAGAAGGGTATATTTGTGGGATACTCTGAAAGCTCGAAGCCTTACAGAATATATTTCCCAGGATTCAAGAAGATCGACATCAGCAGGGATGTAACATTTTATGAAGACACAGTTTACAACAAATCTAGAAAGAGACCTATTGAAGATACTGAAGAAGCAGAAGCACCCAGAATTCATGATACAACCATGAATGAATAAATTCAAGAAGAAGATCGAGAATTTGAAGAACCACAAAGACCTGTAGATCCACCTCAAGAGAAGAATCCTCACAAGAGGAAACCTACTTGGGTATGAGACATTATCCAAGGTGCGGAAAGATATGGGGCTCTAGAAGAGAATCATAGAGAAAGAATGAGAACCAGATCTTGCTCTAGATACGTAGCTTTACTATGTGACTTTATCAATGAAGAACCTTCCAATTATGAAGAAGTGGCAGAATAGAAAGAATGGAAGGATGCTATGATAGAAGAGTATCAATCGATCATGAAGAATGATGTTTGGGATGTTGTCCCAAGACCAGAAGGGAAGTCGATTGTAACTTCCAAATGGATCTACAAGATTAAGCATGTTGCAGATGGTAGCATAGAGAAATATAAGGCAAGATTCGTGGCTTGTGGTTTCTCACAGAAAGAAGGAATAGACTATGAAGAAACCTTTGCACCTGTAGCCAAATACACTTCCATCAGATCGGTACTTTCCTTGGCTGCAGTGACGAAACGGAAGATACACCAAATGGATGTCAAGACTGCTTTCTTGAATGGTGTAGTGGAAGAGAAAGTGTATGTAGAACAACCACTCGGTTTTGAGACACATGACAGGGAGTCTCATGTGTGCAGATTGAAGAAATATCTGTATGGTTTGGAATAGGCACCCAGGACATGGTACGGTAGAATTGACAGCTTTCTATCTAGTTTGGGCTTTACCAAGAGTAAATCAGATTCCAACCTTTACTACAAGGTTGAAGATGGCAACCCAGTGATGCTTCTACTGTATGTAGATGATTTGTTTGTAACAGGTATGGATGGGTTGATTTCTGATACAAAGAGAAATCTTGTTTCCGAGTTCGAAATGAAGGACTTGGGTATGATGCATTATTTTTCTAGGTATGGAGGTGTGGCAGAATGCGGATGGAATCTCCCTCAAACAAGGGAAGTATGCAATAGAGATCCTGAAGAGGTTTGGGATGATGGACTGCAAGGCCATGACCACACCTATGGCATCAAATCTAAATCTATTGAGTAATGCTTCATCAGAGATGGTTGATGCTACGATGTATCGTCAGATGATTGGGTCCTTGATGTATCTGACGAACAAGAGACCAGACATTTTCTTTTCTGTGAACACCTTGAGCCAGTTCTTGACAGATCCAAGACATGTTCACTTGATTGCTACAAAGCATATTCTAAGGTACCTGAGGGGTACAATTGATTATGGGTTCAAGTACAAGGTGAATCAGAATATTAACCTGGAGGGTTATGTTGATTTAGATTGGGCAAGCAGTGCCATCAATAGGAAGAGCACTTCAGGTTGTTGCTTCAGTATGGGATCAGGTGTGATCTCTTGGTTTAGCAGGAAGCAATCCTGTGTGGCACTGAGTACAGCTGAAGCAGAGTATGTCGTAGCTTGTTCAGCTAGTTGTGAGGCAGTATGGCTATGGAAGCTATTGTCTGATTTATTTGATCTCCAGATGGATGCTACTTGTATACATTGTGACAACCAGAGTTGCATGAAGTTGTCATAGAATCCAGTGTTCCATGACAAGTTGAAGCATATCGATGTCAAGTATCACTATATCAGGGATATGGTGCAGAGGGGAGCAATGAAGCTCCAGTATGTTGCGACGGAGGAACAGATAGCTGATGTGTTGACGAAGCCATTGGCTAGGGTGAAGTTCGAGTACTTCAGGGAGAAGCTTGGTGTTCTCTAGATTGAGGTTTCCTCCAAAGGGAAATGATGAGGCCCAAAGCCATTCTGACATGGTGAGAGGATTGGTTCCTTCCATGGTCAGATGTAAGGGCTGAGCCATTCTGTCATCGTGAGAGGATTGGTTCCTTCCATGTCAGATGTGAGTGTTGAGCCATTCTAATGTGACTGTAGGGTTGGTTCCTACATGATCAGAAGTAAGTGTTGAATGCCATTCTGGGAATGGAGGCCATTCTGATATGACTGTAGGATTGGTTCCTACAATATTAGATGTGAGTGCACGCCCTTCTGACATTGGTTGTCAGATGTAAGTGAAGAGCCCTTTTGGCATGAAGGATTGGATCCTTGCATGGTCGAATATAAGTGTTGAGCCTTTCTGACATTGGTTGTCAGATGTAAGTGCAGATCCTTTTGGCATGGAGGATTGGTTCCTCGCATGGCCAAGTGTAAGTGTTGAGCCTTTCTGACATTGGTTGACGGATGTGAGTGCTGGGAATTTCTGACAGGGTTGTGGGAGGTGTTCCCACATGGTCAGATGTGAGTGTTGGGAATTTCCTTTCTGATATGATTATAGGATTGGTTCCTACATGATCAAATGTAAGTGTTGGGCGGGCCATTCTGACTTAGGGTCAGATATAAGTGTTGGAAAAGACCTACACGGAGGGTTGGCCTACAACCAGCATGAAAAAGGGCTGGCTCTATAGAACTTCCTGTGACGAGAAGAATCATGAGATAGCACCCATGAACATTCAGTGTTGATGATCCAGCAGAGATGATCCAGATTGAGGGATGATCCAGATCCAGAGATGATGCTCCAGAGATGATCCAGATCGAGGGATGATCCAGATCCAGTGATGATCCAGATACAGGTGAAGATGACTTGAAGATGAAGGTGACTTGAAGATAGAGATGACTTGAAGGTGAAGATGACGAAGACTCGATGATGATCCGGATGATACAGAGAAGAAGACTTGTGCTGATAAATTGTGTCGAGAGAATACCTTCCTAGTTAAGAGGGAGTGTTGATGTAATTGTAACTTTGGAATGTATTCGCTTGTATTTCTTATGTATTGTAACCCGATGTTTATTCCGAGATGTATTTGTAATGTACTTGAGTCATGTCATGCCCCAATGTTCCTATCGGGAAGTTTCTATAATGTAAACAAGTCATGTCAAGTCAAGGTGGTTAACTCTCCTATTGTCTAAGGGTTAAAGTCCCCGCAGTTCCGGGGCACTAGGGTTATTAGACTCACCTAGTGAAGTCGGCCCTAGTTGGGTTTAGTCAAGTCAGGAATTAGTATAAATAGAGAGCTAGCTTCTCTATTTATCACACACTCACTCACACTCAGTTGTAGCACATAGTTGAGGAAGAGAAAGACCCTGGGGCAAGGAAGAAAGAGGTTACTGCTATCGGGAAATCATCTTACTATTTTTGGGTTTCACTTTGGTGTTGATTCTATCTCTGAGGAAGTTTGCAGGGTTTTCTCCATTTATGTTTTCCCCGAGGAAAAACATTGTGTTCATTGTCTCTTGTGTTTGATTGTTGTGCTTGTTGTTCTCTAAGTTAAAGATCCTAATGAAATGCTAAGCTTTAATGTTTAAAATCTAATAGAATCTTATTGTATCTAACCAATTCAAGACCTAATATCATACAAGTGGTTGGAATGGTAGCTATATTTCAGTCTTTTCTGAAAGAATAACATGTGGTAGCAGTCAAAAGAATTTTTATATATCACAAGGGAACAATTTAGTACGGTCTATGGTATCCAAAAAATAAAAAATTTGATCTAATAGCATATGCAGATGATGACTGGGAAGGTATTTTGGATAACCTAAAGAGTACAAGGGGTAATTCTTTCTTCTTGGGGACTATTTGGTTGCATGGTCAAGCATAACACAATCTTCAATTTCTTTATCCATTGTTGAAGTATAATACATTGTTGCAGCTGAGTGTTGCAACTAGATCCTATGGGGAGTTTCTTTTACATGATGTTGGCATCAATACCAAAGGGGGATATTGTTGGAATTTATGTTTTCATTGTTGTCAAATGGGGTTGGATAAAGTATACTTGATTAGATTCAGAGCATAAATATTAGAATTCAAATTGAAGATGTATGTAAAATATTTTGTAAAATTAAATATGCCAACAAATGAGGACACGAGATGCACAGACCAGATGGATGATGACTAAGTCATATTTGGAGGGAAGTAAGTAACAAGAGTTACCCACAGTAGTTGGGAGATGTGAATAATATGGATAGTCCTTCAACAACTTGTCAAACTATTCCATATAAGCCCACTATTATTTCCGAGTTGGAAATTTCTATCTACTTGTTCGTAGTGATATTTTTATTTAAAAAAAGACAACATAAGTATCAAGATAAGTCATCCCTGAGATTGAAATTTTAAGCCAAAAAAAGGGGGGAAGATAGGTTAACTCAATACTAAAATTATAATTCTATATTGATAAGTTGGCCCTTAAAGCGAAACGTTTGAATGTTATAAATATAGTATTGAATATTGTCAATTGTGGTGAGGCAAGGCTTTTGGACCGATGATCTAAGTAGCAGAGTAGACCATAGGTACAACCTAGGAGGAGGTTCAGGTGGAATAAGAGAATAAAGGAGGAGGTGCATGATGAAGGTACAGGTCTAAGAAAGAATTTTGGGTTTTGACTTGAAGTGAAGAAGGATCCAAGGGAATTTTTCATAGAAACATATTCAGGATTGAAGAGCAGGAATAGGATGAATTTTGAGGGGTATATCCTATGCAGAAAAATAAATCTGGGTATTGAAGAACTAAGGAAAATTAAAGCTCTAGGCATATGCTCTAGTACTAAAAGAGTTCAGACTCAAGTGCAATATTTTTCCAAAGTACATCAAAGGTATGTAACTCAGAAATGATCGATTTACAATTTAAGTATGAAGTGTGGAAGTGTAATCCAAGAGATTATATACAAGCTTGTGAAAAAAATAGAGATAGCATATGGATGACTACTCATACCTGACAAGACATAAATCAAGAACACAATTGGAAAGAAAACATTCTTGCATATTGTGATTATTTTGTTAAAGAAACAAGGTGAAGCCATTATTGAAGAACAAGAGAAGACCCAACAGATACAGTGAAGTATTTTTACTAAGAGTTTAGGTTAGAAAAAAATCAGCAGTTCTAGGTTTGAAGCTATAGTGCTAACTTGACAAAAATATATGACTGTTTTGTATAATCAACCTAATAAAAAGAGTATTTGAACTCAAGTCATCAAATTGAGAAATCTAGAGGGTTTGATACCTCTCTAGTTAGAGCTGGAAGATGTAGGGAGTTAGAGCTCCCTATTAGTTAGAGCTAACAAAAAACATTGGATTTTGGAGCCTCCTTCAGTTGGTACTGAAAAATTATAAATTGACGTCTTCGCTCAAGATCATATTTGTATAAATATTTTACTATTGAAATTTATACATCTTGTGTACATTTTATTTGTGATCTGCATGCTATTGTTGATAAATATATATTAAAGTTACTTTTATTAAAGAAACATTGTCTGAAAGGAAAAGAAAGTAATTAGGTACTAGAAATTGAATCACCTCCCCCCCCTCTTAGTGTCCTTGGGGTGATCAATAGACTTCAATCCATGGTGGATTTCAATCCATAGTTGACTTCAATTCAAGGTTGAATTCAATTCAAGGTTGAATTCAATCCATAGTTGACTTCAATCCATGGTTGACTTCAATCCATGGTTGGATTCAATTATGGTTAACTTCAATCCAAGGGTGACTTCAAACCAAGGGTGAATTCAACCCATGGGTGACTTCAATCCAAGGTGACCTTTGCAGATAACTTGGAGTCCAAAAAACCTTTTTGGTTTTCCTAGTACCAACTAAGGTTAAAAAAAGTGGGAACTTTTCTTTATATTTTAGCTGTAAATTGTCAAGAATTTTTTGTTTGTGGGTTTGTCAGGCTTTTTTATCAAAACGTGAAAAAAGAAAAAAAAAACAGTTTCAGTGGGAGCTAGGTTTTCATGTAGAGGGTAATGTGGAGGAAGAGGAATTAACAAAGAAGAAAATACGCCGGGGAAAATAGGAAAACAGTAGAATCCTGACAAATGGAAAGGATATTTTGGTATGTTGGTTTGGAAAGGGAGAAGGATGGAGTCCTAAAACCTAGTGTTAGCTTTCGTATCGAAGATTGCATAGAATTTCAAATAATGTTGGAGTTAAGAGATCCTAAGGAGGGAACAAGGGATTAAGAGGAATTCAAGGAGATTTGTGGTTCTACAAGGCCTTAAAGTAAAAAACGATGTCACTAACTTTATAGTTGGTAATGACTTAACACTGGAGAGGGTTTAAGGATTGTCAAGAATAGATTTAGTGGGTCAATTGGAGTATGCAAAGATGAAAAGAGTGGATTTGATTCATTGGACAAAGGAAAATTGGAAGCCACTCATCAATTACACTCTGTAGGTATTAGGGATTCCTACCAGATGGTTCAATTTTGGCTTTCTTTCTAAGGAAAGTGCTCAAAAAATTCTTGAAATATTTTGGGTCATAAGAGAAGGATTGTTGGTGCTATGGCATTGGAATGTCAATTTTGACCCTCAAAAGAAAAAAAATAACAAAGAGGCATCTTTGGTTTCTACTACTTGGATTTCTGCTACAGCTTTGGTCGAAGGAGGTTTTAAATAACCTAGAGAACCATCTATGTAAGTTCATTTACATTAACCATGAGTTATTTCTTTCTAGCGATAAAAGAATTGCAAGGGTGCTGGTGGAATTCGACATGGAAAAAGTCCTCTCGGATAAGGTCAATATAAGATGGGGGACTAGGTTCTGGAACATTTATTAGACTATAAAGGGATAATTTTATGTTGTTTAATATGTAGGAACATGGGAAATATTAGATATGGATATCTTGACCTGACGATGAAAACCTTAGTCCTATGGGAAGCTAGTATCCATAGAAGGGAGACAAATCAGGTTTCTTGCTATTCTCCAAAGAATCCTAGGAAATTGTATGGAAACGAGGAAGACTCATTAGAAGGTAATTACTCTCATGAATCTATTTTTCCTTATGAATATTTGTTGAAAAAAGAGCTATGTTACATTAAATATGATCAAAAATATTAAATATGTTCAAAAAACACAATCTCAATTTGGATTACCTGGATAGGGTCCAACACAAGCATTAAAGAAGTAAACAATGAACACCAAATATTTATGCTGGAAACTCAATTGGGAAAAACAATCACAATATATCTATTGATATCTATTGTAATCACTTTGAATGGACAATCCCAACCATCACCTCCACATTCAATCTAACACCAGCCTCCTTAGGCACCTTACAATAGACTTGTCTAATCCTTTTAAGCAGGCTTCTTTACATGCAACATTATAGGAGAATACCACAGACTACTGAATATAATAGGCCAGAAAACCATGAACCATAGACATACATTTGACTCTTTAACAAAGTCCAGTCCACCTAACAAATACAAACCTTGAACAATCAGTGGCCTGCGTAATCATCTCTCTTGCTTCTGTGCATAGGCTGATAGTTACACCGATATTATCTAATATTTTGGACTTCCTTGATTAGATCAACAAGATTAAATCGAGTGTAACAAGTGTATAACCGAGATTCATTTCATGGTCATCGTATGTTGTTATGCCTAAATGAATCTTGATTAATATTTAAATAAGCTTCTATTAAAAATATATCAACTTTGTTTTTCTGTTTTTTTCATATCTCTTTTTTGTTTTTTAATTAAATAATATTTTTTATGTTTATATTAATTAGTTTAAGGTTTATGTTATACCATAAATGAATAACTATAATGATATGGTAATTAGTTAATGTTTATCTTTTGTTTAATAGCCAATCATTTCCACAAAGTTAAGTGGCTGGATATACTTATCGGCATTTACCGTCCACTTTACTTATAGTTGTAGCTCTGCAAGTTTAGGGTTCAATTGGCTAGGTGTTACATAAGATACAAGTAGAAAGTAGGAAATGGATATTGTGAACAAAAGAAACATTCGCTAGGATGTCAAAAGGATAGTGATGATACCCCTATAAGCCCTAGCACACATTATAGCGTTACAAGCTCATCCCGTAGAGCATAATTCATATACAGAACCGAAAGTGATTCCAGAACCAAACGCCGTAGCTTGGATGTCAAGGGAAAATTCACATAATGGTAAATGAGTGTCCATTTCACCGCCTAGTTAACACAAAAAAATCGTTGAATTTTCTTTGGGAAGATGTGTCAGCGTGGAGGAATAAACAGTGGAATGGGAAAGGTAAATGTTTTATATCTTTGAAATCATACTACGTTTGAGAATAACACAACTTTATATATATATAATCTTTGGTTATGAGAATTATAACACCAATATATTCATAAATTTTAACATATATATATATATAATAAGTTTTAAACATTTTTAATATAAATATAAATTGTGCAAAAATTATCAATATGAAGCAATTTAACCAATTTCCTCTCCCACTTTACTTGTAAATCTAACATGATGCAATGTTGGATTTTTTATTCAAGATATGATTAATAGAATTGAAGCTCAATAACCAAGTGGACTGCCAATAAACTAGTACAACCACATTTTTAAAAGTGGTTAATATATGTCAATCGATGTATATCAACTATAGCCACAATTAAAAGCGGTTGATATGTGTGGATCACATTTATCAACTAATTTAAAAATGTGGTTGTGCTAATTAATGGTGGGTCTAGGAGGAATGAATAATTATTTATATTATTATTATTATTATAAAAAAAATAACAAAATTATTTATAAATGAAAACATAGAAAATAAAAATAAAAATAAATAGATAATAAATAATAATTAAATAATTAATAATAATATATAAGTTCAATTATTTATACCATGTTTCTGCATGGTTCACTTTAATCCATAGTTGATGTTGATCCATAGTAGAATTTGAACCATGATTGACCATTGTTTAGACATGGTTGAATTTAGTACATCATGGTTGACATAAGTACGAGAACATGGTTAGCGTTGACCATGGTTGCCATAATTAGGAGAACATGACCAACCATTGTTTGACCATATTAAGAAATCATAACCACATTTTTAATCCATGGTTGACTTCAATCCATAGTTGACTTTTAAGCAAGTTTGTCTTCAATCCCTTGTTGAAATCCAAGGTTGAATTCAATCCATATTTGACTTCAATCCACAGTTGACCTCTAAACAAGTTTAACTTCAATCCAATATTGACTTTAGTTAAAGGTTGACTTCAATCCATAATTAATGTCAATCGAAGGTTGACTTCAATCCAATGTTGAATGCAATCCATTATTGGCTTGAATCCATGGTAGGCTTCAATCCAAGGTTAACTGCAGTCTAATGTTGACTCTTAAATAAGGTTGACTTCAATTCATGGTTGACTTCAATTCATGGTTGACTTCAAATCTAAGGGTGACTTCATTATATAATTGACTTTTAAGAAAGTTTGACTTCATTCCGTAGTTGAATTTTAATCAAGACTAACTTGAATCCAAGGTTGGATTGAATCCAAAGTTCACTTCAATCCATAGTTTACTTTTAAGCAAAGTTGAATTTTATCCAAGGTTTTCCTTCAAGCCATGGTTGACATCATTACAAAGTTGACTTCAATCCATATTTGATTTCAATCCATATTTGAATTCAAACCAAAGTTCACTTTAGAGGAAGGTTGTCTTCAATCCAAGGTTGATTCAATTTATAATTTAATTTTAAACATGGTTGACTTCAATCCATATTTGAATTCAATACATGATTGACTTTAATCCATAGTTGAATTTAATCCAACATTGACTTCAATACATAATTAAATTTTAAGCAATGTTGACTTCAATCCAAGGATAGCTTCAATATAAGGTTGACTTGAATCAAAGGTTGAATTCAATCCATAGTTGACTTCTATCCAATGTTAACTTCAATCTAAGGTTAACTTCAATCCATAGTTTAATTTTAAGCATGGATGACATCAATTCAAGGTTGACTTCAATCCATGGTTGAGTTCAACCCAAGAGTGTCTTTAATCCATAGTTGAGTTTTAAGCAAGGTTGAATTCAACCCCAGGTTAGCTTCAATCAGTGGTTGACCTCAATCCAAGGTTAGCTTTAATAAAAGGTTGACCTCAATCCAAGGTTGAATTCAATCCATAGTTTACTTTTAAGCAAGGTTGACTTCAATCCAAGGTTGGCTTCAAACCATGGTTGACTTTAAACCATTGTTGACTTCAATCTATATTTGACTTCATTCAATAGTTGAATTTGAAAGTAAATATTATAGCAAATGAGGACAAGAGATGCATGAAATAGATGGATGATGGCTAAGTCAGATTTGAAGGGAAATAAGTAACAAGAGTTACCTGCAACTGTTCGAAGATATGAATGATATGGATAATCCTTCATCAATAAGTCAAGTTGTTCCATCAAATCCCATTATTCTTCCTGAGTAGAAAATTTCTATGTATTTTTTGGTATTAATATTTTTGTTTGAACAAAGACATTAGAATTATCAAGATAAGTCGGCCCTAGATTGAAATTATAAGCAAAAAAGGGGCGGTATACAATTCAACTCAAGACTAAAATTATAACTCTATATTTATAAGTTGGTCCTTAAAATGCAACGTTTGATTGCTATAGATATAGTCTTGAATCTTCTCACTCATGGTGAGGCAAGGCACTTGGCCTATGATTTGAGGAGCAGAGTACATAGCGGATACAACCTAGGAGGAGGTTCAAGTGGGAGAAGAGAAGCAAGGAGGAGGTGTAGGACAAAGGTACATGTCTGAGAAAGAATTCATAGTGTTGACCTGAAGTGAAGAAGGATCTGAGGGGATTTTAACTAACTTGAAAGATTCTTTCTTGAAGAGAAGGAATAGGAAGAAGTATGAGGGGTCTATCCTAAGTGACAAAATAAATTCAAGAAGTGAAGAACTAAGGAAAAGAAAAGATCGATGCATATCCTCTAGCACTAGAGGATTTGGGACTCAAGTATAATATTTTTCCAAAGTACATCAAAAGTATGTAACTTAAAATTGATTGATTTACGATTTAGGTGTGAAGTGTGGAAGTGTAATCCAAGATATTATATTTTAGTGCAGTGGGGAAAGAAAATGTTTTTGTAGATGTTGAAAAGAATAGGAGGTTTTCTTCAGAATAGAGGGTTTTGGTAGGGAAGGAAAACTCTGAAATGTTGTCAAAATGTTGTGACATTAATGAGGGTTTGAATGAAGGGTGTGGTTTGTCTAAAGAAACCTCTCCAGGGATTTTTTCTCTTTTAAATATTCAATCCAATGGGGCCTCAACCAGTATTCTCTGAGGAAAAAAAAACTATGTTGAATTTATACCATGGAGGAACGAATGTTTTAATTAAGGGTTTGGAAATAAATGGGAATTCAGGGTGGATGGATAAAGGCTTTGTAGGAGAAATTCTTGGTTCACCTATAAAAACATATGTTAACAAGCCTTCAGAACCAGCTCTTAAAACCCCTATCAACTCAATTCTTCACTAGAATATTACAATAATAAAAATTGACAAGAAGATGGGTGGAAATATTAAAGAGGAGGGATGTGAGGAGGATGGATTGAACATAGAAGGGGATTTTGTTCCCTTTTTAGTTAGAATTCAGAAAACAAAATATCCCATTTTAAGCAGATATCGTGGGGCGCATAGAGTTGTAAATACCCTTATGTATGTTCCTGAGTGCTTTGAATATATTTCAATATAAGAGGGATAAGGGGAAGCCCTAAAATAAGATCCCTTAGAAGGTTCACAAAGACAAATGTTCTACACATTTATTTCTTGCAAGAAATAATGACAAGTGGAATGAAGGCATGTGAGTTTTTCCTGAAAGTGTTGAAAGGCTTAGAGGTTTGTGCTTTGGACTCATAAGGAAAATCTAGTGGTGTATTAGCCCATACAATTAATATTAATGTTGATATGGATAGTGTTTTTTTAATGTTTGTATAATTGATATGAATAATAATATTATTATTGATGTTTTTTATCAATGTTAATATTATTGACATAAATAAAAATTTTATTAATGTTAATATTATTGATATAAATAATATTTTTATTAATGTTAATATTATAGATATAAATATTATTCATACTAATAGTCCAATTAAAATGTTCATATTTTTAATATGAATTTTTAAATATTATTAATATGAATATTTTAATATTATTAATATGAATAATATTATTTATTAATAGTATAAAAGTATTTAAAAAAATAATTAGATTTGTAAATACATATTGAAGAGTTTTCTTGGAGAGCGTTGATGCAAGTGGTGTTCTTAATTTACACAAATTGATAATTGTTGGAGACTTGAACCTTACAATGTTTCCACATGAGAAATAGGACATGATGTCCTCGACTGACCCTTTGGATTCCTTCTTCCAAGATTCTGACAATAATAATAAATACATTAAATATTAACTAGTTATATGTAATACTAGGTTAAGGGACGTGGACCTTCATTCATGGTCGTCCACACAATATATAAGGGTGGCTACAAATTGTAATCTATCATACATCTTATTTTACATTACTTGCCCTTTATGGCATTTATATGTTACTTATACTTGTTATTCTATTATTGAGGAATTGTGTTCCTTTCAAGTGGTATCAGAGCCTCGTTGATTGATCTGGGCCTTTGGCCTTAATTCTCAGACCTTGTCTGATTTTTGGCTTATAGCCTTATTTTAGGGTTTCCCTAAAATATTGGACATTGTCCAAAAGAAAAAGAAAAACGTAAAAAAAGATAAAAGAAAAATAAAGTAAAAAAACAAAAGAAAGGAAAAAGAAAAGTAAAAAAAAAAAGATAAAGTAAAACAAGCACATGGTTTTGCTTTCCAACTTCAACCAGGTTTTACTTTGATTTGAATTATTATAATATATTTATAATAGTTTAATTTTTTGTTTTATTATATAAAATAATAAAATAAAGATTTCTATTATATAATAATTAATACAATAATTAATTATTATTTAAAAAAAACTATATATATAGTTTATAAAAACATTAATAATTATTATTAATTAATTAATTAATAATTATATTATAAAAGAAAAAGGGAAGAAACAAAAAAAAGTAAAAGAAATAGAAAGAAATAATATTATTGAATATTATTTTTGGAAAAAGAAGAAAAAAAGGGGGGGTTATTTAACCTAAACAAAGAAGATATTCTATCATTGAAAAAGCGAAAGAAAAGAAGGCTAGACAATCAACCGAAATCTACTATCAAACAAGAAGACCAATTCGAAAAATTGGAATTCAAGAAGTCATGGTGACTATGATACCAGAATTACAATCACAGTTATGGGCAGTTTCGAATGAGCTAAAAGAGTGTGAAATCGCCAATAATAGTCTACTATTCAAAATCGACAAACAAAAACTAAGGATTATTACCTCGGAAATGAATATTGGATTTTTGGAAGATAGTAAAAGAAAACTCATAGAAAGGCTAGCAGATAAAGATGAGAAAATATCACGTCTGGAAGGCATCATTCAAAAACTTGACGACCAAATAATAAAGTCAAAAAAAGTCGAAGAACATCCGTATCGGAATATTATTGAATTGGAAGAAGAAATTAGTCATCTTAACAAAGTCGTCATCAACAAACAAGATGAATTGGTGCAAGTACATGAAAAGTTAGGAAATCAGGAAACAGAATTATGTCATCATCAACAACAAAAAGAAAGACTCCAACAACAACATGACGACAGTAAGAAGACACATAAGTTGGAATTGACAAAAGTCAACAAGGTACTATCAAGCAATACCGAAGAGATTTTTCGACTACGAAATCATAACAAAACACTGATTACAAAGATCAAAAAATTGAAAAACAGTAGCAAAAGGGAACACTCGGATGAAGACCCCGAAGGAAAAATACTGGAAAAGCAAGAAGAAAATCAGTTTCTAAATAATCGTAATCAGGAACTACAGATTCAAATCAAGGAGTTAGAAATTGAAAAAATGTTGCAAGATGAAAGAATCGAAAAGATTTAGAATCATAACAAACTACTGGAGAACCAAGAAGCACAAATCTAGGAAAATGCACCTAAAAATCAAATCGAGGAAGTGAAGACAATCCTCACCGCAGTCCAAAAGAAAGAAGAACAAAAAACACCTACACCTTACAAACATCCTAATTATAATTGTCATTTTGACCAACGACAGGGTCAAAATGAATATTCACAGAAGACTTATGTGGACTTGCAAAAATATCGACATACTAAGCAACAATTGAGATGAATCGTCCCACTAAATGATCTCAGAGCTTCGATAAAATAGATCTGAGATGGACCACAGCAGATATGATGCGACAGTTCTCCTGGGGAATCCGTAACTCGTATCGGCTCATTTCTTCAAATGTCGCAAATACAAAAAGGGAGGGATCCCAAGGCGATCATTCAAAGAAAATCAGACATTGCTATCAATACAACTTTGAGGCAAAGCTTCCCTCAAGGGGAAGGCAATGTAACAATAATAAAAAATACATTAAATATCATACTAGTGATATGTAATACTAGGTTAAGGGACGTGGACCTTCATTCATGGTTGTCCACACAATATATAAGGGTGGCTACAAATTGTAATATATCATACATCTTATTTTACATTACTTGCCCTTTATGGCATTTATACGTTACTTATACTGGTTATTCTATTATTGAGGAACTTTGTTCCTTTCATCTGCAATATGACATATAAAATGGTTACTAAGATTATTGATAAGATATTAAAGCCTTTCTTACTGGAAAGGATGTCCCAGGAACAATTTGAACAATTTGGTTTTCTTTATAACAGGAAAATATTGGAAGATATAGAGGTTTCACATGAGTGTCGTTATTCATCTAAATTCAAGAAGACTAGTTCTTTTATTTTAAAAATGGATCTTACAAAGGATTATGACAAGGTGGATTAGGTGCTTCTGAGACTAGTATTGATTCATATTGGGATCCCTGTGGATGTCTCAAATTGTGTTTTAACTTGTGTATACTCATCAAATTTAGTTGTTTTTGTTAATGGAGCACCAAGTAACTTATTCAAAAGTTCTAGAGGACTTCGACAAGGTTTTCATTTATCTCCCTTTCTCTTCTTACTGGTAACTGAGGGTATGAGACGAATTATTTTTGAAGCCAAACTAAAGGGTAAGTTAACTGCTTTAAAAAAAATTCACTTATCAATATAACCCACTTATTATTCATTGATGATGTTATCATATTTGGCTTTGATAATATTGAGGATTGGAAGAATATGCATGACATACTCAAAAAAAATTCTCCATCATCGAGGATGGATATAAGCTCAGAAAAATACATGTTCTACAATAATAGGATCCTTGATGAAGTTATGAATGAGCTTATTTGAGTTTTTCACTTCAAGATGGAAGACCAAGAAACAGGTTTCAAATATCTTGTTTTTTTTTAACCAAACAAGTACACGAATGAGGATTGCATGTGGTTCGTAAAAAGAATTGATAAAAGGATTAGAATTTCGGCATATAGATTTATGTCACTAAGAGGAATACTAACTCTTATGGGTAGTGTTGACCAGTATTTCAGTTTATGGGTTCTAATTGGTCATGATCCCCCAAGCCATTTTAAACCTTATTAGATCCAAAGATTTTAACTTCTTGTGGAATGAAACAAGTAAGGAGAAAAAAATGCATTTGGTATCATGGGAGCATCTGGACCTTCCAAAAGCTCAAGGGGGGTGGGATATTAAGAACCTCTAATGGTTCAACTCTTCTCTCTATTTAAAATGTTTCTGGAGAAACTTGTTTGGCAATAGTCTAAGGAGTTCAGTTCTCCATGCTAAATATTTAAGAAAGAATGAGTTATTATCTTGATTCAGAACTGAGAAGTTAGTTGTAATGGCTCTTCTTTAATTCGGAACAACTTCCTAAGAAAAAATCATTGGATAAGGATATGGGACGCTTGGGATATTGGTAATGGTAATCATGTGCATATCGGTATTGACCTATTTATAGGAGATAATGGAAACTACTTACTGCCTTTAGGTATCCATCACTACAACAAAAACTGGATTTAGCGTCTCTTTTTGCATCCTTTTTTGTGCCTAGACGATCTTTCAGTGTATTTTTCTTCAATTTTTGGACAAAATGGCGCAATTTCATGGGCTGGTGCTATTTTAGGCCTTTTTTGCATCCTTTCTCTAAATCTGGTGCAAATTGCGGCGTAATTTGCACCAAGTTTTGCACCTAGTTATGCTCCAGGTTTTGCATCAGATTTTGCGACAAGTTTTGAACCTAGTTTTGCACCTAATTTTGGGCCCAGTTTGTACATCTACTCTTGTTGTGCCCCCTTTTACGCCCATGTTTGCCTCAACTTTTACGCCCTTTTTTTCATCCACTTTTGCATCCACTTCTGCTTTTTTTTTGCATCCCTCTGTGCGCCAAGTTTTGCATCAAAGTTTACATCATGGTTTGAGTCTAGTTTTGCATCTCATTTTGTTTTAGCCATTTTTGCATCCACTTTTGCATCCATTTTTTTGTCCACTTTTGCACCCACATTTTCATCCATTTTTGCATCCCATTTTGCATCCATGTTTACATCTTTTTTTGCATCTACTATTGCATCCAATTTTGCATCCACTTTTGTTGCGTCCCAATTCACACCCATTTTTGTGCTTACTTTTACACCCACTTTTGCTTCAACTTTTGCATCCATGTTTGCATTTTTTTTGCATCCAATTTTACATCAGTTATTGCATCCATTTTTGCATCCACTTTAGCATCGGGTTTTGCGTTGGGTGTTATGACTACTTTTGCATCCACTTTTGCATCCAATTTTGTATCCAATTTTACATCCATGGTTGTATCCACTTTTGCGACACTTTTTTCATCATGTTTTTCTTCCATGATTGCATCATTTTTTGCATCCACTTTTGCATCACCTTTTGCATCCATTTTGCTGCACCCCATTATGTGCCCACTTTTGCGCCTAGTTTTGTTGCATCCATGTTTGCATCCTTTTTTGCATCCATGTTTTTATCCACCTTTGCATCCAGTTTTACACCCAGATGTTGAAGATGAAAATGAGGATAATGATTATGATATTGAGGATGGTTATGATGATGATGATGATAATGTTGTTGATAATGAGGAGAACGATGACAATGATGATGACGATTATGATGATGATGATGATGATGGCAATGACAAAATCACCGATGATTATGATGGCAATGAAATGAATGATGATGATGGTGATGATGACAATGACAATGATGATCAATACAATGAGAATGATGATGTTGATCATCTTAAAAACTAAGTTGTTATTTGTCATGCATAAATCGTGTGTGCCCTCCATGTCCCTTTTCCACTAATCACATATTTTGGGTAGATGTTATTTCTTATTCCAAAGGTAATGATGAATAACTAATGAAAATGCCAATAATGATGATGATGATGATCTCAAGGACAGTGGCGATGATGATGATATGGATGATGATTATGTCGATGATGATGACTATTGTGATAATCATGATGACAATGACAAAGATGACGACGATGATCATCATCATCATCATTTCCATCATCGTCATCATCAAAAACATCATCACTGTCATTGTCATCTAGTTCATCATCGTCATCATTTAAAGCATATGGGATATGTTTACCAATTGAAGCATGCAAAATAAGTGAGATTATTCTAAAACACCCCACCAAAGTACAAAATTCAAACCACAAGGGAAACATAATATTGAAATTGTTCCCATTTTCTTTCTCCCAACAAAACATGCTTCATTTTAGGGAATTATGTTAAAATACATACATTCATAGTCCATCCATACTATACTTGTAAGAAATATAAATATAATACTTAATAGAATTTATAAATTAGGTAAATATTTTATAAACATCCTTATGATATATAAACTTCTTTCACCTTAATAATGGTAAAATATGTAAATATATTATAGTTCATATGTTAAAAGATTTAATATAAATAAATATATATAGTTCATATCTTATGTGATTTAAAATAATTAAATATATACACATATTATTTACTTATACATTATACAAATTAAAATATAGATTAAAACCTATGAAGTTTCATAGGGAGGAGAAGCAAAACATGAAGGATTTTTCAAATATAGATCTATGTACAACTACCCATTTCCCAAAGGGGCTTCTGCTAAATCAATCTATGGATTCTGGGTTGTGAGTATCAATTTGGTCTGTCTAGTCCATCCCCAATTCGGCCATGAGAGGATTTAATATTATTCCTCCCATGAGAACTTCTCAGGGCGCCCAATTGGCAACGTGGGTGTCTTGATTCTCAGGCCAGGCTGTTCAAAGCCTGGTTTTTGGGGATGGATCAAAGTAAACTAGGAGCTCTACCATTTTTGATGCCTCTACTGTCTCTATCTTAGGTCACCAAAATTTAGATCGCTATCTCATGATTGGATTTTGTATTACTACATATTGGAATTTATAGCTATGTTTTATGAGAGGGATTCACACAGATGGACTAATTAGGACTAGCCAGGATAAGACCCAACTAGGAGACCTAATCTGAGTAGCCATACCTCAAACTCTACAAGGGTACATAAATTACAAGGACAAGGGGAAAAACCCATACGATCGTTCAATGTTGAGAACGAACCAGGTGAACCTGCTCTGTTATAGGGACTAACGGATCGGGCATGCAACACTGTGAACCTTTGGATTTATAACAAGAGACTCTTGAACAGCCTATTACTCAAGTACCGGTCATGACAATTCTTTCTCATGGAGCCTATGGATAACCTCCCAGCTTCCAACTTCCACATTTCGTTAAAGAAATCAGTGCATTTTCCTTCAATAGGATCATTGAAGATGAAGAGAATTTGGGATTGAATCAAAATACCGGAGATGGAAAGAATTGGGTATTGAATCAACTCATGTGGCTTCTTTATAATTTTATTTCAGGTAACGTGATTTCTAAGAACAAATGCAAAGGATTCTCCATAGTTGTTGTATTTTCCTATTTCTCTGTTACGCCCTGTGTAGAATCTTCTACGACCATATTTTTCTTATAGTCCAAATGCAAATGTTATGGCCTAAGGCTATGTCTTTTGACCTTACCATTGCTTAAGTTACAAAAAATATCCATGGTTAACCAAAATTCATAAAAGAGGTACTATATCTTTCTCACGTGCAAATATTCCCTTTATAGGGCTTTGTGGTGGCTTAAGGCCCCACACATAGTTCATGAGCCCTAAGGAAATATTTTTTGGCCCAATAACTCTTTTCACATCAAACCATGGCCCAGGGACTGAAATTCATACTTGGTGTGTCAAACCTCAAAATGACCGACATATCTTACTCATTAGAAAATATTATCTGTGTAGTATATAGGGCCTTTGAGGTGGTCTAGGGAATCACACATGACCCATGAGCCCCTTAGCCTTAGATGTTATGTTTTGACTTGATAATATTGTCAGGTAGAATAACTCCCGAATTCCATTATTTCATTGCAAAATCACATATGTTGGTTGAGTTTCATCTTCCGACCAGCATTTTCATCTTCCTACATAACTATTCATTTTCCTTTATTTATTTACAAAATATAATCCCGACGAATTATATTCCAACAATCCCCCCCTTAGTCCGAAGGGGTGTTAGTAAGTCCGAGCATGTTTCTGAATATTTCAAACTTTTCTCATCCAAGCGCTTTGGTGAAGATGTCTGCAACTTGATCATTTGTGGAACAATGTCGAAGATGGACTGTCTTGGCCTCTACATGATGTCGAATCAAATGATACTTTGTGTTGATGTGTTTGGTTCAATCATGGAATCTGGGATTCTTAGCCAGCTTGATTGCAGAAGTATTGTCAATCAATAATGGAGTGGAGTTCTCTTGTTTTTCTTGCAAATCTTCAAGTATCTTCCTGAGCCATACTATTTCTTTCATTGCTTCAGCTGCAGCCACATATTCTGCTTCTGTTGTTGAATCTGCCGGAACTGACTGTTTGTGTGATCTCCATGAGACAGCTGCTGATACAAGACTCATAGTGTATCCAGAAGTTGATACTCCTGTCTCCTTATCGCCATCAAAATCTGAGTTTGAGTACCCAATAAGTTTGAAGTCATCCACCTTAGAGTACTTGAGTCCAACGTCTTGAGTCCCCTTCAAGTATCTTAGAACTCTTTTTGCAGCTGACCAGTGTCCTTCACAAGGTTTATGCATGAACCTTGAAAGTATGCCAACAACATAAGAGATATCTGGTCTAGTTGTTGTAAGGTAGATAAGTCTACCTGCAAGTTGTCGATACTTGGTCACATCTTCAAATTATTTTCCTTCGCTTGATGTGAGCTTCATTTTCTGTTCCATTGGAGTAGAGATAGGGTTGCATTCTGTCATGCAAAATTTGTCTAGTAGTTATCCAACATATTTTTTCTGAGATAGGAATATGTACTTAGGATGTTGATTGACTTCAATTCCTAAGTAATAGTGGAGATGTCCCATATCTATCATTTCAAAGATCTTTTTCAAATCTTTCTTTATGGATGCTATATAGCTCTCATTGTT
>LPNX010779593.1:352168-370530 GCA_001517045.1 Pseudotsuga menziesii
CAGGAGCATTCGAGGGACTTATGTTTCTCAAATAGGCTGCACATTTCACTGCATCACCCCAAAACATTAGTTTTACATTCTTAAAAAACATCATTGATCATACCATATTCATTATGGTTCTGTTCATTCTTTCTGCTACACTGTTTTGTTGAGGATTGTAGGGAACTGTAGTCTGATGTGCAATTCCATGTTGGTGAAGATAATCTTCAAAATCATTTGAAGTGTATTCTTTTCCATTTTCAGTACGAAGTGTACCAATTTTAGATTGTGCTTGTTTTTCTATCAATGCATGAAAGTCCTTGAATGTTTGAAATGCTTCTGATTTTGTCTTTAATGAGTAAATCCAGCACATTCTTGAGTAGTCATCAACAAAGGTCATAAAATACTTATTCCCATTGGCAGAAGGAGTTGGCATTGGGCCACATAAATCAGAATGCACTAATTCTAATTTCCTACTTGCTCTGAAATTAGATTCATGGAATGGCAGCTACTGTGTTTCCCTAATATACATGCATCACATTTGCTCTTCTCTTTGGGAATGGTGGGAAAACCAAATACACCATTCTTTCTCAACAAACGAAGACTGTTATAATTCAAATGACCAAATCTTGCATGCCACAATAAACTTGATGACAAATTACCTTCTCCATGCTGAGAGAGGTAGGCATAGTTCTGAACCCTTGCAAATGAACCTTTTAGCTTCAGCAGCTTCCCATCTTCGTATCTAGTCATGATGACTTGGTTGTCAGAGGACTTTCTTATTTCTACGATTCCATCAAACATGTGGATGGAATGGCCTTGTTGTCGAATCTGCACCAAGGACAGCAAGCTTCTCTGCAACTCTGGAAGATAAAGAACATTCTTCAACAAGAAATCAGGGAATCCAGGCATCTTCAGCCGAATGGTGCCCATTCCTTTTGGTTTAAGACTTGACTTATCTGCAAAGTAAACTATGCCATTTATTGTTTCATTAAGTTCTTCAAAATAATCTTTTCTAAAAGTCATGTGTGATGTTGCACCAGTATCAAGTAGCCAACAATCTGTGTAAGATGAAAGTGAAATCATTTCATTAATACCAAGATTACAATGTGCAACAATACAATGAGCAGAATCTGAAGATTTACTAGCATCTTGGTTCTTATTGTCATCTTTCTTCTGGTTATGTCTGTCTTTGATGGAGTCCCACGAAGCCCAACACTGATCTGTTGTGTGTCCAATATTTCCACAACGCTTGCACTGCAAATCTGATCTTTTGTTGGAGTTGTTTCTGCCTCCTCTACCTCTAAAGTTTCTTCTTCCTCTGCCTCTCTTGCTGCTTTCTCCTTTGGGATGATCTTTGGATTGGTCTCTGGTGTGGTTCGTTGCTTTTTGAGCAAAGCAAAGTGATTCTCCAAAATGCTCAATTGTCTTCTTACCAAAAGCTTTCTCTCTGTCAATTATCTTCTCTACCAGGGTGTCAAATGTCAGTGATTTGAACTTGTCACTTGCTTGCAATGACTCAAGATAGTTGGAGTGAGAAGGATACAAAGATTTTACAAATGCTACAAGGGGAAGATCTGGTTTCATGCCAGAGGCTTGATTCTTGTGCATGATAGCTTTGATTTCAGAGGCAACTAACATGGGATCATTGTCTTTTACTTCTAAACTGAATAGTTTTAGCATTAGTTGAATAACTTCCATTTCAGAGTGTGAATCATACAGATCTTTTAACTTTTTTAGTGCTTCAAAACATGATTTTGCAGGCAATATGTGCTGGCTCACCTCTTCACTGACTATGGCAGTGATTACTGCTAAAGCTTTCTTATCTTTTGTTTTCCAAATGGCCTTCTCTTTCTCGGATTCTGGAGGTCTTGGGTCTCTGGTTATGGGCTTTCCAGCTTCTGTCTCTATTGTGGTGCCTTCACAAATACCGTCCCAAAGATCATTGTAGATGAAGGCAGATTTGATCTTCCTCCACCATTCTGGATAAGTGTCTTTTCCAGTGAGAGTGGCACCAACTACAGATTCTATAGATTGCATCTTCTGTGATGAATAAGCAACTAAAACAATAGGAGAAAAAGAAGAAAGAGTAAAGGTGCAGGTCTAAGTCTCTACCACCTTCCTCAAGATTTACAACAAAGTCACATTTTATGAGGTCGTAGCAATCTTCTCACATAGTATGTGATCACAGCTTCATTATATATTCCCAACAAACAATTGTAGCACTAAAAATAAAGCATTTTACCTCCACGCAGTTGAATCTTCACAATGTCTTCAACCTTCACATAGTTTCAGAAAGGCGTGAATCTTCACCGCAGTCTTTGATGGTCTCATATATCCAAAATGCACCTTCGGGCGTTTGAGTGGATATAAGCAGCTTCAGTTCGCAGCAATTCAGGAAGAAGAAATTCTTGACACAGCAGTTCCAAGAATATACTATTCAAGTTCACGGCTCCAATACATCGTTCACATCATATACAGTAGTCATGGGCCTCTTTCACCCAACACAAATGAAAATATTTGCAAAATTTTCTAATTAAACTCCACGCATAAAATTAGGGTAAAAATTAGGTTTTATGCAGTCTCCAACGGTCACAAGTAAATACAACAACAATATTTTACCTCCATGAAATTGGGTAATGTCCTGAATCTTACATCATGCAACTCAAACACATATTTTCCAGAAGGCACAGACACAGTCTCTTCATTCGTCGCAGATTTAGCAAAGGAGTGGCTCGGGACCCTCCAAGATTCGACACAGACCCAATGCACTTCAAATTCGTAGGTGGAGGAGCCCTCAACACCGTAAATGTAGAATGAGAGAACAAAATCACCAGACTTAAGAGTATACTCTCACAAATAAAACATCGATAACTTTATTTGAAACCCTGGATATGGAGGTTACAGGAATACGAGCTCCCCTTAGCTGAATACAGGAGAGCTTCTTGTGACTGAATCTTATTAAAGCTCAGTGCATAGGCACGAGCTCTCACCTCAAGTTCGCAGCAAAAGAACTTGTGAATGTAGTGTATCGCAGCACCGAGTCTCTCCTCTTCAACAGCGTATTGATTCTTCCAACGTTAGAGAAAATAGTGTGGATTCTTTCACACAATGGAAAGCCTTAGATGGAGGCCGTGAATGTGGTGGGAATGGCTCACGACCCTCTCAAAAAACAGTTGTAATCAGAGACTCGAACAAAAGATTGCATATTGGGGAAGTCTCGACATTGAAACAGTATTTGCAGTGGCAGAATGAGTGCGTGCTATATGAAAAAACAGTGGCAAAAAGGAGATGCTTCATATGCAGAATAGGGTTAGGTATATGATGAATGCAGCATGTAGCTAGAGCTCAGTCATTTTGGTAGAGACTAATCAGGTAGAAACTATTCAGGGACAACCGTGCAAAATATTGAAGGTAATCGATAATCCGGCTAACCAATTCAGACCTCAATCCATCAAACACGCTCCTCAATGCAGTCAAGAGAGTAACGCTTATTTTAGAGCAGCCAGCGCATGCACCAATGCATGCAATTTGCAGACTAAGGAAAGCTCAGGGTGCAGATAGCAACAGAATGCAGACTGTACATGCAGGAGTTATGAATCGCTCTGATACCACTGTCAGGTAGAATACCTCCTGAATTCCATTATTTCATTGCAAAATCATTTATTTATACATTACATTTGTTGGTTGAGTTTCATCTTCCAACCAGCCTTTTCAGCTTCCTACATAACTATTCATTTTCCTTTATTTATTTACAAAATATAATCCCGACGGATTATATTCCAACAAATATGGCCCAATCAATGATAATTATTCTTGGTCGCATAGAGCTTGAAATGACCGTTCTTGCCTGTAAGCCAAATATTTCCCACATAGAGATGACATTATAAACTAGGTCCCATAACAACACATCAGACATCCATATAGCAATCAATTTCTTTGCTAATTTTCTTAAATCTATTTTGTTAAATTTTTACCTTTTTCTTTTTTCTCATTAGTTTTAAAAATAAAAGAAAATACAACTTTAAGAAGAAGAGATGAAATCCTATGTGGTCGGGAGGGAGGGGATTAAACTCCCTATTGTTTGTACATAAACACAACAAAGAAGAAATTATATATCAATGGGAGGGTGGAGATGTTAAATCTTGATATATAAATTGGTTGGGTCGATATTGAGCGGGCCATCAAAATTGTTAAACTCCATCGCAATATTCACTTTCAATCGGTGTTCCATTGTTTATTCTATCTATTGCATCCAACTAATTCCATCATGTTGCATTTTGCGTATGTTCATGGGGCTAGATGTCCGGTTATAGTGTTGCATCCTCTCCATCGCACTAGATTGACGAGAGGGGACATGACAAACCTTTTGCGTGAATCGAATAGAATCTAGATCTTTGAATGAATTATAGGTTTTGGGATTACATGACCAAATGGAAAAGACAAACATCCCAAGACTAACTCTTAGTCTGACCTTATCATACATGAACATTCCTCCATGCTTCCATTATTACATGAGGAAACTCTAACAACCTTTTGACTTGGTATTCAAAGATTGGGTACATACATAAATAAGGTTGTTGTCTTCTCTTCCAAGACACAAGGTGTAATGTCCCCTTCTGAGTGAGCCACTTGGATTACTCCGCTAGCCCATACATAGACAGCAATTTTAAACACTCATCAATGGAATCTCTTTCGATAGACCCACACATGAACCTTTTGCGTGAATCGAATGGAATCTAGATATTTGAATGAATTATAGGTTTTGGGATTGCATGACCAAATGGGAAAGAAATATTAGTCCCATTGAAATGGCAGCAAAAGGAAAAAGGGGAGCAGTAGGTCTATAGCCAGAAAACCTCTGTCCATTCTCTTAGTAAGGGGGTCGAAACTCTATCAAATGTTGTGTCCCGACACTATAAGAAATATCATCTATTTGTAAGGTCGAATTTGATGGTGTAAATATATCAACTTGGGCATTATCTTCCATTGTACCTAAACTAAGGCACAGTCAAACCGCTGGAAGGAAATCACACCGGTCTATCACTCATTTGTATGCTTTTGGATATGTCAAAGTGGGACATATCCTCCACAAGAAAACAAAAAACATTAAAATAAAGGTTAGCACAGGCAAAAACACCCCATCCCAAAGTTAGTGCCATAAGGAAGTGCAAACATAAGAGGTTGGATTATTTTAAAACACCCCACCAAAGTACAAAATTCAAACCACAAAAGAAACATAATATTGAAATTGTTCCCATTTTCTTTCTCCCAACAAAACATGTTTCATTTTAGGAAAATATGTTACAATCCATACATTCAGAGTCCATCCATACTATACTTGTATAAATGTAAATATAATACTTAATATAATTTGTAAAATATGTAAATATTTTATAAACACCTTTATGATATATAAACTACTTTCACCTTAATAATGGTAAAATATGTAAATATAATAATAATATATAATTAATATAAATATATTACTGTAATTCATATGATAAAATATTTACTATAAATAAATATATATAGTTGATATGTTATATGATTTAATATAATTAAATATAAACATATTATTTAATTATACAAATTAAAATTATAAAAAAACAAAAAAACAACAAATTTATTTGGTGATGAATGGCCATAGCCATAGGTGTGGTGGTTTCATTTTTGTGGAGATTGAGGGGACCCTTAAAATTGTTAAACTCCATCCCAATATTCTGAATGTTCCATTCTTTATTTTTTAGCTTTCGATTCATTATTCTGGATACTTTGTAATTAAAAAAAGGCAGAAGATAGGGATACTATATAAGAAAAAAAGAAGATTACTTCCTTATATAAATAGTTTGCAGAATATATGACTCATTGGTATTTAAGCAGAAGAAAATGATACTTTGTAATTAAGGAAAGGCCGAAGATAGGGATACTTTATGTATAAGAAAAAAGTAAAAGGACGAAGACAGGAATATAATTAAAAAAAACTTATGTGTAGAATAAATATCATGGGCCATTGGGTAGACATATTTCCTTTAGAAAGGAAGAAAGGCTGGGAAAGAACATTTAACAATGCCACATTTTTATTAATTTCATAAAATATCATTTATTTATCTTAATATGCAAGTGAAGAATGGTGCACTAAACGATGAAGTAATCCGTATTGTGATGGATATAATTAAATTTGGTATTATCAAAATTTTAATATCTAAGTATTATAATATTTATAATTATAAATTTATTTTAAATTTTAATTTATCAAGTATTTATATTTACTTTTTTTTTTGGTAAATTATTTTTATCTTGAACCTTTTACACGTCAAAACCTGCTGCCAAGGTCGAAACCTACTGCCAACGGATTCCATTGTGAGCCCATTTCGAAATCTATTGCCAACGGATTCCATTGTGAGCCCATTTCTCCAGGAGCCACGAAAATATTTCCACTGCCATAATTTAACAGGTACCCAATTGTCCTCAAGCATTGACACTATTGTTTACGTTTGTCGTTGTCATCAGGGTTTTATGACATGGCACTAGTTAAAAGATGAGGAGGCAAAAATGGAGGCTTAGATATCTTGTGCTCGCCAAGGTCAAGGGATTTCTAGCATGGCCCGCTAAGGTACACCAGATCTTGTGCTCGCCAAAGTCAAGGGATTTTCGGCATGGTCCGCTAAGGTACACAAGTCTATTTTTCATCCCATTTGTTTTCCCTTATTTGATGTATGCCATGTATGTTGTTGATGTTATTTTCATTTGCCACATCAAATTATATACTTCTTGTGCCCCTGTTTTAATACCCGATTATTGTCGTCTAAGGGTTTGTGTGAATGTTTATAGATTTTCACCGTCTAAGGGTTTGTGTGAATGTTTATAGATTTTCAGAGGGTTTCATTTCCATTGTGCCTTCCCTTATTTGATGTATGCCATGTATGTTTTTGCTGTTATTTTCATTTGCCACATCAAATTATATACTTCTTGTGCCCCCTGTTTTAATACCTGATTATTATCGTCTAAGGGTTTGTGTGAATGTTTATAGATTTTCAGAGGGTTTCATTTCCATTGCGCCGATTGCAATGGATATGGGAATCTTTTTCGATTGCCCAATATGTGCTGATATTTTCTTCTTAATCCTAGAATTGCAAAACCTAGTTCTCTGAAACCCTGTACAGGAAATCAAACCCTGTCATAGATATTAGTGTCTAAACGCTTGGATGCAAGTTTGTGTTTTTTTTTTTAAACCCAAGCGATGGATGCAAGTTTGTGTTTTTAGGTGGAAATTGTTTCTGTCTTATTTCCATCGTTCCAAATCTGGATAAACCTTACCCACAACTTATTTTGGAGGACCATTTCACTTCTTGCATACATTTCGCTGTAGTGAATCAAACCAGTCCGAGTTCTGAAAGGACCTCTCACTCACCGCAAACCTTGCTTAGTCTTTTGACCAACGACTCTCATCTCAATAAATAAAGCTTTAGGTATCGCAGGGACATCTCTTTGTGCGAGAACCCATCAAGCAAGCAATGGTGTAACAGCCAGCCTATTTACCAACCTAAAAGAAGACAAACCCACTAGACAACAAGTCGGGCCAGCTAAGAAAAGGTCGATGCAGAGATATCGATGCCTCGGGAAGCACCTCTATCATGGGGTATGTGAATACACATGCATCTGCTAGCTGGGCATAAATTTGACCCCGCACAACTACGAATGCACCTGTGATCTATCGTCAGATTCCTCTTCTATCTATCTATATGAAACAGAAGCAGTCACATACATGTATTCACTACAACTGGAGTATCAAAGCAGGAAATCTCCAATAAACTTATGATTCCATATTTGATGAAGAGAAGCTTAAAGAGAGCAGCACCTGAGCCTTTACCATCCTTTCCTTACGATCCTGGAACATCTAGATAGCCCCTACTTTCAATTCTGAGAATAATGCGTAGGGTGAAAAATAGAATAATCGATGATCTGTACCTATTCTACGTATCTCTTCGTGTCTCTTCACGTGCCCATTCTCTTTTTGTATCCATGGATTAAACAATTAATTCGGGCAAATCAAGTGAGTTAGTGGGATGGAAAATGAGTGAGTGGGATCGACAATGGGGGGATTTCTGTCTCCGTATATTCTTCAATCAAGAGCTCGTGTCAAGGGGCCTAGGTATTTAGATATCCATATTGGACTGACCAGGTCGAACCATATTCCAATGAAGATTAAGTTTTCCTTATTTACCATGAAACAACAGTAAATGATCGGTCATACGCAGAGGTTGGTAGAACAAAGGTAACATCACCCTTCAGTAGCAGCATTTTTATCAATTGATGATTCATAATCCGTTGAAGCACACATTGATCGAGCTGATTCAAAAGTTTATCCCAAAGCAAAAGTTGAAGTCCCATCCACAGTTGCCTAAGTAAAATATTTAGCGAGCATTAGGACAAAGGCATAATTTTTTAGTGTCCAACCTCACACATACATTCTTTGATACAGGGTTTAAGGTCCGGATCCTATAGTTGGAGATCCCAGTTCCTGTTGATCTGCCAGCATATGTAGTAAAGGCAAAGGCCTAATCCACCTACACATAGGAGAGAGGTAGCAGTAGCCTTTTCACCAGCAGAAGAGCCACTAGGACCAGCAGCTCCAATTCCAGCTTCTAGTGGTTCCACGGCTTTTTTACGTGTGAAATTATGATCTTAACATGCTTTGATGATCTGGATATTTGGTGAAATATTGACATGCTTCGATCTACATTCTATCCAATGGCAAATCCCACTTGTATTAGTGCACCCGGATCGAAGAAGATCTATATCACTTGGCAACCTGCTCACCAACCAGAAAGACTGAGTCTTGCTGTCCACCTGGATGAAGTGGCGGACTAAGAGAGAACTCTGGAAGAAGAAAGAGCAGAGTGATCATTTGTTTCAGGTATGATATGCCAATGAATTTGTAACTGGTAGTTTTGTTTTTTGTATGTTCTCATCCATGGTGTTGTTGAATTGCTTTTTGAATGTTGAATGTATGTTTTCTGTCATTGACATAGGTGACCATTGTATGCCCTAGTCCCACAGGAAATATGAATCCAATCCCATCAGTGTAGGGATGTTCATGTTTTGCCTCAGAATATTAAGGATTTATCTACTCTTTGCAATTGAATGACTATGTGACATTGACATTAATAATGTAATAATGACTTCTGATTTTGGGCTAACCAGTTTCAGGGATTCAATTTAACTCCATGTTTGTTAGGTACCCATGTTCTCACTGTCAGCAGTATAATAACATTCATTTGGATACTAGTCTCTGTTCAGCATGGCAAAGCCTTCGATTTACTTCCAACCGATCATCTTTTTTATAAGGACCAGGGGTTGAAACTCGACCAAATGCCCTATCTAGGAATTTTGGTGACTACCCGTATGATAAATCCACTGGTAGTTGGTCTTGAGTTTGTAATTGTAACTGGTTTCTAGATACATGACCTTTTCACTTTCCTTTTCATCCCTTAGGTGCGGTTGAGGGTTGGGTGAGATGCCTCTAGATTGGGTTTTAGGCTACTTTTAGCATATCATCATGTAAGAATGGCGCTAATGGACACATTCGAGTGATTGAAGTTCATAGGTTACTGTAAATAATGGGCTATTTAGCAATCGTATAGCTCGTACAAGACTTAGAACCAGTTATAAAAATGTCATGTGACAGGAATTCGCATAGGGCCCAAACCCAAATACATAACCTGGATGTGCTAATGACTAGCATAGTACAAATTGAAAGAAATGTAGAACTTGGCACTAGATCCATATTAAAGGGGCAACAGAGACTATAGTTAAGAAATCAAACCTGCACCCATTACATTGTTTCCTAGTAGAGTTCCTGTCCAAATTGGGGGTCCTTGGGGTCTAAACTTTTTCTCAAGTAATGGTGGTCCATATTCTCTTTAAAGCAATTGAAGTGTTTCCTCGACGGTTCCTTGGTGATTATGGGGGCTGATCCTGGATGAATACAGTCCAAGTATCAATACAGCAAACCAAACATAGTCATGCTATGTTTCTTTCTAAGAAGCTTGACAATTAGAATAGATACCAGTCCTAGGTGTAACATAAAATTCCTATCAAATGTCAATCCAAAGTATGCTCATGAGTAATGGGGTGCACTAGGCCATATAAATCTTTCATGGCATGTCATGTCAACAGATTCTACATTGATAGAATTCAGCCAGGATATATTCTTTTTCCAAATTTCATAGATTGTCTCATGAACTAACCTTAGTCCAAATTTTGAACAAGACTAGGGTTATGCCAGAAAATTCATTTTAAAACTTACTAAGATGAATAGACCATGAGGGAGGGTGGTATTTTATCTTGGATGATATTTAACATCTTTTTCATCTTAACCAATCTTATTTATTCTGATGTAATACAACTTTATTGTCCTTTAGTTGGACAGTTATTGCAAAAGCTAGATAGGCCAATTGATTCTAATATCCTATCTCATTCAGCATTGAGTGCTTTCTGCTTTTAGCACTCTACCTTTTCTCTATCTTTTTTTGTGTACCCATGCTTTACTTCTTATGTTTCCTTTCTAGTTTCATTAGCTAGCTGATTAGTTGTCAGTTATGTGCTCTAATCTTCTGATTTTGCCATCGTTCCAGGAGTTGCTATTCCACTCCCACATCGCACATTATGTCCGTGGATGTAATTTTCAAGTTTTCAGTCCCTTGATCCTATCTTATCTTATGTATTCTTCTTCCAAATGTTGCATACCTTTGACATTGGCCCAAATTTTGAACAATGTCGGCTAGCGTTATGCCAGAGAATTCATTTTAAAACTTATTGAGATGAATAGATCACAAGGTTGGTATTTTATCCTGGATGTTCTTTAGAGTCTTTTGCATCTTAATCAGTCTCATTATTTCTTGTGTAATACAACTTTATTTTCCTTTAGTTGGATAGTTATCACAAGACCATGATAGGCCAATTAATTCTAATATCCTACCTTTATCAGCATTGAGTGCTTTTTGCTTTTAGAATTCTTATCTTTTTGTGTACATGTACTTTACTTCTTATGCTTCCTTTTTTTCTTTGTAAGCAATCTGATTAGCTCTCAGTTATGAGTTTTTTTATTTTTATTTTAGCATCATTCCAGGAGTTGATATTCCACTCCCACATTGCACTTTAAGTTCCTGGATGTACTTCTCAAGTTTTCAGTCCTATTGACCTATTTTTGTGGTCATTTGTTGAACACAATAAAATTATCTTATCTCATCATTCATATACTTATTTATCTCTTTCTCACATCTGTAGGTTTTTGAGTTAGTTCTTGTACGAGTGCCCTGCACCTTCTTATGTATTCACAGTTAGATCTAATATGGGATCTCCTCCTGAAAATGATATAACATTTTCAATTCTAGGTTACAGTGATACAGGGATAACCACACAATAGAAGCATGTAGTTGCATTTGTTAGAGGGATACACTTTAAAGTTGAATATATTCATATACTTTATGATGCTATTTACTATTTAGTGATTATGTTTATTTTAGATATATACATTTTTGAAGATGCTTTGGGTACTTTATAGAAGTTCAATTTTAATTTGAGTGATAAATCTGTATTCACATTGGTTGTACTTTTGAGTCCCTTGACCAACTTTGTGATCATTCATTGGTGGTTCGACATTAGTAAATTATCTTATATTTTCTTATCTCATCTAAATTTAGATATAGATGCATTTAATCCTACTCAAAGCATTAGTCTCAATTGCAGAGAATCACAAGGCATTTGGAGTTGCCTACCTTAATCCTAGTTGGTTGTGCTTTTGCTAAATACATGATTAAATTCCCGACTGCTGCCCTGAAAACAAGGTGGTTAATTTTATGATATTAAGTCTTTCAGTATACTGAAGTCTTTTAACAATGAAGAAGCAGATGAATCCACTACATAGCCCAAAGAAATCACAAACTAAATTGGAATGTGATCCAAACCTATCACACCATCAACACATCCACAAGGCAAAGTTTGCTTAAAAAGACATATTTCTGAGGTCTGTAGAATCAATCTAATCAAGCCTGCACCCGATCACACCCCTGTCTATAGTTGTTCCAAGTGAACCAGATGCCATAGTTAATACCCTTTTGCTTCCAATTGGAATCAAATATCTAGATTGAATCATTAAATAGACACCATGCCTACTTCTCTACACCATTGATCACTACACTGAAGCCGCTACATCTATCTCCCCATTCCACCATGTTAAAATCCCTGACAACAACCCAATCAACAATCTTAGATCAAAATAGTGACCCAAACACACATCCTCCAGACCCAAACCAGAAGCTACCAAAAAATTATGCAAATAAGATTAATCTATCTCTAGCTTGCAGACATACTCCACACCATGAACATGATTCTACATAGTATAGTTCATAATCTATGCTTACAGTACAAGAAAACATATTATGTGTTTATTCCAAACAATTTTATGTATTTGGGAAGAAAAGACAACATTTCAATTTGTAAAACAATTACTTCATTGTGTTTGATATTATATACATTTACAATTAAGAAATACTATGCAAAAGATACAAGCACAAAAGGAGCTAGACCCCAGCCCTGCAGTGCAACAACAAATAGTTATTGACCTTGTCCCTGACCATATTAGAAGGGCCTAAGCCTCTGGGCGAAGACCTGTGCAGCCTGATGATGCCAAACCCCTAGTTTTTGGATGGAGCCTTGCCCCAAACAACCATAAGCAGCCTCCTACAGATGGCATGGTTGCTTTCTAGTATTGCTATGCTCAGGCTTCTGCCTTTTAATGTTATGTTATATGAATAGTTTTCTCTTGATTCTATGATTGTGGATGTTTTATATTAAGCCATCCCACACTTCTGATTTTGGATACTCTTGGTTTGAGGAGGACGCTTGTGCAGCCTACCTTTTGTATTAAATCCCTGTAAATATTGTTTCCATTAATAGTCAAAGGAAACTTTAATTCAAAAGTTAAAAAATACATTTCAGTTCTATGTTCCATAGATAGAGCAATGGTAATCCATCATGGTTTTGGTATCTCATAGCTATATTTTGAATGGATACAATTTATACCGCAGACTATACTATATACACTTGATAAAGTGCTTAATATTCTGTACATTTTAAATTTAGAAATGCATTCTAAAGTCCTCTATTCCATAGATGGAATAAATGGAAATCCATTCCAATTTTGATATATCATGGATATGTTTTGGATGCATATGGTATAATCCATGGATTCTGTAAAGCTAAATAGCCAGTCCCCATCTTTTTGTTCCTCCCTCACATGGTCATGCCACTTTCTGCAGTATACTTACAAATAGAAATTTTCTCAAACACACAACAACAAAAATTGCATGCATCATAGGCTACAGGGAATCAAAACAACTACTCTCCCTTAAAAAATGAATAACAGACCAAAAAGAGAACATACATGAAACAGTCCAAATTCCTTCACCAAATATTGGGACAACATAGCAAAAAAGCATGGCTTTCACTCAGCAACAAACCAACACATCAACATCAACAGCTAATTAATGGATACAAGCATGAAGCTAGAATTATTTTAGGGATCACAAAAATGACTAATTCTTAAGAGATTCTGACATAAATATATTTTGAAGCAATCCCAATTGTGTAAGAGCATGAGCTAATGGAGGGCGATACATGAATATACCAGGATTATGCAAAATTTCAAAGATAGGTTTTACTGTTAATCATTCTCAGCTTATTGATAGTCTGACATTGGTTTTAAGTAGGGATTTCATAGTCATATTATATGTTCAAGTGTCAACTACAGTTTAGGCTAATGTTCAAGATTTTGCTAGGAAATTACTAACAATTTCAGTTCAAATAGTTAGCAAGCAAATTTTGAAACTATAGTTAAGTTATTGTTAGAAAAATCTGCTTAACAAATCTGAATATCAGATATCCAGCCTATATTCCAGAACCTACCTCTTCAGGCTTATTAATCAGATTCTTTAAGCTAATAGCTTGTTCTTGTTGCAAATTTGTCCATAGCTTGTTCAATATGCTGATCAATCTTTGGCCAACTGTGAAGTTCATTCTCTTTTGAACTTGGGCTTTTCTAAGATTGAGTATAAAACAAGTTATTTGTTCCTAGTTTGTAAATCACACTTCTTTTGTTTAAAGATATAAATCTACTTTATAGCTAGGCTTAGAATTCTGATTCTTGCGAAGCTTACTAGCTTCAAGATCAGGCCACAACCTTTTTATGCTAATGTTGCCAACTTGCTATTGCCAAAACTAGTTTTATTTTGACCTCGACAAGTTTATTTTTACAAGTTTTCTGCTTGTTTCACTTTTACCTTTCAGGACCACCTTGCTCTGCCTCCAGGTCGGATATGGATTATGGTGTACAGTGTTCCTTGGAAAATGTTGCAAACATAAAATGACTCCCTTCTTGTCACCTCATTATTTAGCTAGCACGCTAAGACTCAAAGCAAGGGACCTTCAGTAGGGGAGGCCCCCATTTAGTAAACCAGTGTGACCCTTAGTTGTACTTACAGTAGATTGAATCCCAGTTAGTCCCAATAGTGTTTATTAAATCCAGGGAGTGCTTTGACATTAAACTTGAACCACATACTAGTATCTACTCCAGGTGGGGATTGAATTCTCTCCAAAGGATTGAATTTTTGTGTTTCTTGAAAGTTGTCTTTTTTCATATCTAATCATATTTTTGGATACCCTTTATGGAGATGGGCAGATGGTTCGGAATTGAAGCAATTCATAAAAAAATCATTTTTAAAGAAAATTCTATTTTGGGAAGATGCTAACTTTACATATTTCCTAATAGTCATCATCCTCGTCTTCGTAGTCATCATCACAAGCATAAAGTGGAAAGTGTTATAAGAGGTTCAATTCTTTCACATTCTAAGAGCCTTGAACTAGTTGACATTCACCACATCATGGGTGCCTAACTGTGGTAGAAGGTCCAACTTGAAAGCATTGGCACCCATTTGTTGATTTTTGAAGCAATGCTTGTCCAAATGCAACCAAACTCAATCACCAACTTGAAAATGTGCAGCAACTTGATGTCAATCGTATAGTGCTTTGTATTCAACATGTGTCTGTTGAAGGATGTCCTGAACATTACTTTGGATCTTGACCAAGTTCTGCCCAAAAGAAGCTTTGTCTTACTACTTCTGCTGGTGGGATGTGGATGGAGTTGGGAGAGAAACTGGAGCTAAGAGGTTGAAAGCCAAAACAAAGATCAAAANAAAAGCTTTGTCTTACTACTTCTGCTGGTGGGATGTGGATGGAGTTGGGAGAGAAACTGGAGCTAAGAGGTTGAAAGCCAAAACAAAGATCAAAAGGAAAGTGTCTTGTAGAAGGGCAGATTTGTTGTAACTATGTTGCAAAATATGCACGTATTGATCCCATTATTTGTTCTATTGATGGTAGAGGCAGAGAGCATGAAATAAGATTATGTTACACTATCTTAGTTTGGCCATCAGTTTTTGGATTGAATGTAGTAGAGAACCGATGCAGACAACCTAAAGGATTCCATGAGGATTTTCCAAATCACTAAGAAATCTGGAGTAATGATCATAAATGTTGGTCAATGGTAATCCAAAATGGCCCCAAATAGGCTAGAAGAAATCCAAGCCCTATAGGGAACTATCAAAGACTGGTACATCCCAAGCTTCATGTTGGTAGGTTTGTTTTGGCTACAATTTGAACAACTCTAGATGTAATATTCCACTTCTTTCAACATGGAAGGCCAAAAGAAGTACCTTTGTGAGTGCAACATAATTTTCTGTACACCAAAATGTCCTCCATGGGATGAATAATAGGCCTCCTTGATAAGCAAAAGGCAAGTTGATCTAGCTGGAACACACAATTGATTCAACTTGTAAAGAAAACCATCTTGATCTTTGTAGTCTAGGAAAGGACTTTCATTGACCATAGTGGGTTGTTGGATGGATTCCATGACCAAGCCAAAGTAAAGGTCTATATAATGTTGGGATTTTCAATCCTCATAGGCTACACATTTGATATCTAAAATGGAACGGACCTTGGATAAGGGTCCATTGAGAAGATTAGGCACTTTATTGGAATATTGGATGGCATATAATTGGTGACAAGTGGTTTCAACACTGACGATGTTTTGATATTTGTGGTCTATTATGGGACAAAATAATTAACTAATTCTCTCTCTCTCTCTCTTTCTTGGGGATAATAGTAGTCTCCTTACAAATGGTAAACCCAGCCTTCCCACTTTATTTGTTTTTCCTTTAAGTAATGTTAAAACACCAATTCGAACTAGTTGGTCATTATGAACATTTTAACTGGTCATGCATACATGTCTAGATNACCCAACCTTCCCACTTTATTTGTTTTTCCTTTAAGTAATGTTAAAACACCAATTCGAACTAGTTGGTCATTATGAACATTTTAACTGGTCATGCATACATGTCTAGATTCTAGAGGGTCAAAGGTCCTACACAACATATCAATAACAATTTGACTCCAGCGTTGTAAACAATTAGGAAATGTACCCAAAAAAAGTGTACTAGCTTGTTTAAGAAAGGAGGTTAAGATTCAGAATGCTGCATTAAAATGCTGAAATGCACACTGAAATAACCAAAGACAACAGTTTAGACAATAAATTTATGAAGATGAAATGTACCATCTGGAAACAACATTAACTAAAAACAATTTTGAGTCCATGTATCTTGTTATGTGTACTTAAATATTTTCAATCCAGATTCTGTTTAATAACCTTATTTTTGTTGTAAAAGAGAACATCTACGAATTTAGTTGTCAAAGAGAGTATCTGAACTTTTGAATAAAGTCTTCAAGAGGCTGTCAAAATAGGATGCTTAATCAAGTGCACTTACATGATGACACTATCATTTTCAAGCCGTGTTCAATTTATTTCATTCACCAAGATTTGTTTTTAATATAATCGAAAGTTTACCTGTGCAGATGAAATTATTTCCTTCATCACAATCAGGGTTTTACTGTTNCTGTGTTCAATTTATTTCATTCACCAAGATTTGTTTTTAATATAATCGAAAGTTTACCTGTGCAGATGAAATTATTTCCTTCATCACAATCAGGGTTTTACTGTTGTCCATGTAAATCCATAGGTCTCACCAAAACTGAATAGCCTATTCCTAGCATGATGAAAATTGAAACAACAACTACACTTCAAGTGAGGCTTAAAGAATCTTGAGGTAGGTATCTTCTTTTAATAACCATTCATGAGTGCTNCTGAACAGCCTATTCCTAGCATGATGAAAATTGAAACAACAACTACACTTCAAGTGAGGCTTAAAGAATCTTGAGGTAGGTATCTTCTTTTAATAACTCTTCTCAAGTTTAGGTTATTAGGTATGCATCAATACATTATCTTACTCTCTAAGACCCTTTTACGAACCACTTTAACAGATTGTGTAATTGTTTAGGATATTNCAACGAATAGAAACATGTATGTAGCAACACACAATCCTTAATTGGATTCTACAACTATTTTTTAAACACATCCTTATTCTCTGTCCTTCTCAAGTTTAGGCTATTAGGTATGCATCAATACATTATCTTACTCTCTAAGACCCTTTTACGAACCACTTTAACAGATTGTGTAATTGTTTAGGATATTTTGTTTCCTGATCACGGTAGATTTTTGTGCTTATTAATGTGTTTGGAAAAATAAATTGGATTTTAAGCATGACTGTCTTTGGATCTTATTGTCTTTTATTAGAATTCAAATCATGAAATCTGTGTTAATATTACTCCTCTTCCTGATTCTTAAAGGGTTCTAGCTCAATGGAAGAGCGCCTGCCTTACAAGCAGGAGGTTGGTGGTTCAATTCCTCCATGCCCTAATGATATTCCAGTGTATTTCTAAAGGTAAAAATGTAATAGTGCAAGATGGATGCAATATTAGACACAACACTAAATGCAAAACAAGATGTAAAAGTGGACGTCACACCAAACACACAAGTGGATGCAAAAGTGGACCTTATGTCAGACACAAATGTGGACACAAAAATGGATGTCACAGTAAAAGAAAAATTGGATGCAAAAGGAGACTCAACACTAGACACAATTAATGACTCAAAACTAGATCCAATACTAGGCCCAAAACTAGACGCAACAATAGATGCAAAAGTGGACTCCTAACTAGACGTAAAATTGGACATTAAATTGAGCACAAAATATGGTGTATCGATGGACATAAAAATAGGCGTAACACCAGATGTAAAACTAGAAGCAACACTTGATGCAAACAAAAACTTAAAATAAGACACAATATTGGATGCAAGATGGGACGAAACATTGGATGTAAAACTAGACGTAATATTGAATGCAATATGGGATGCAACATTGTACACAAAA
>LPNX010779623.1:4456-79543 GCA_001517045.1 Pseudotsuga menziesii
AGATTACAACAAGTATTGATTTATTTATTTATATTTCTTAAGTGAGATGGTGTATTTTCTTGCCAATACTTTGTAAATTCTTCAGCAATGAGTTTGGATCCTTGAGGAAAATATCTCTTTTCTTGATTTCAATGGATGTGTTACGAGTTGAAATGGCAGGTTAAGCCACCCGTAAGCCTATAAAGTGGCAAATTAGTCACTTGTCCCGAACTACTTCGAAAGTCGAAGCCTCCTAGGGGACATCCCTAGTTCAACTCTTGAAAAGACACTAAACATCAAGATCACCTCTTTCGAGGTTATTAGAGACGAGTGCCTTATTGCAGTCAAACCATGAGAGTGAGAAGGGATGTACTACAAGTGTTTGTAAAATAATGTCAGATTAGTTATTAATGAAGTAGTATATCATCCCAACAATAAATGCATAGCCTAATCTCATTCAAATATAAGAATTTATCATAAGTACAACAGTGTAAGCAACTAAAGTTGGTCAAGATAGTAGTATTATGAGTGACACGTGTTAAAGCATATAAGTATCATCCAAATGTTCATAGCAATGTTATAAAGTTTAACAAGATTTTATCTTTAATACGAATTTGACCACTTTTGCAGTGACTAACCAACTTACAAAGGTTGAAGTGAATGAGTGTTACCAGCAGACTTTGCATATGTATTAAATGCAACAATAAGGTGAGGTTTCTTGTACTTTACATAAGTCAAAGCATGCATATACAACAGTAATAGTAGATTCTAATACAAACCACTTATCATATGTTGGATTTTACCTTTAGGCATGCATGAAATAGTATATCAATATGGATTACATGTTATGACAGCCGTAAGAAATAGCAACCTTCCACACATTATCATATCAGTGCGTAGACAAATTACTTGCATCCATTAGCATTGAAATTGTATTTTTATTTATTTAAAAGAAGTGTAGGCAATGCTAAAGGAATTGTTAATCTTTGATCGTAAAAGAAGTGTAGACAATGTTGAACGCATTTTTAAATTTTGAACATTTTTCAACAATCTATAAAAATGTCAACATTTAAGACAATGAATAATTAGTATAATGAATATGAGAATATCATGAAATAAGTAGGATTTTATAGCAATACAACCGATCAGCTTTGGTTAAAAATGGTAATGTTTCATAGTAATGTTTTGTATTTTTTTCTTAGTAAAAAACTGCTATAAATTTGTTATTCGGGTTATGTACTATCTTTAAACACCCCTAAGGAGTTTTCATCAAAAAATATTAATTTTATTGCATAGGGGTTCTCACCAACAAGTTGGTTCTGAAGCAATCCAATTTCTTAGGATATGGAATGGAGATTTTTCACTATCAGAGTATTGATTTATTTATTTGTGATTGTTTAAGTGAGATGGTGGATTTTCTTCTCAGTAGTTTTTAAATTCTTCAGCAATGTGTTTGGATCCTTGAGGAAAATATCTCCTTTCCTGAGTTCAATGGATGTATAGGTGGTGAAACTTTATTGCAATTTTCTAGGTAATGCATCATTTTTCACATTTCTCCAACAACTAAGCAACGACATCTTCTATGATCTTATATTTTTGCTGCCAAAGTATTGGGAAACATGATGCTCATAAACTCTATTGATTAAAACTCATGGTTAGAGTCTCTTCCAATGTTGTCATAATGATCTTCATAAAATGTTCATTACTAATATAATCCCCGACAACAATTATAAACTTCATCTTCCTTGGAAATTACTCAAACTCTCGTTGCTCTCTTTGGATTGAACGAAATGAAGCAACCCATATTTGACTTGAAAATGTTCAAATCATTGATAGAAACAAATGTTTTTCAATGAATTTCCTTACCTCTGGTCCCCATAAAGAATCCCCTTGGTCTTACGTCTTCCATATGTATATTCTCCAATTCTACAACAATGATCATGGATCAACGGTTAGAATTGAATCCACAAAGAGATCAATGGCTGCAGAACGATCCACAATACTATTGCAAAAATCAGCGTTTGATTGCAAATTAACAGTCAGGAGAGCATTTGCAAAAAATCGATGGAAGGTGGAAGGAAGAAGGAGAAAAATAAAATATAAAGTAATATGGGTTTCCGGAACCCGGGGTCCTCCCTGAGAAATGTGGAAGGTGGGAGAAAGAAGGAGAAAAAGAAAATATGAAGTAATATGGATTTCTGCAACCCAGATTCTACCCTACGGAAGGCAAAAGGTGGAAGGTGTCAAATAAAATATAAAGTGATATGGGTTTCCGCAACCCAGATTCCACCCTGCAGAATGGGGAAGGAGGAAGGTGGAAGGCGAAAAAGAAAATATAAAGTAATATGGGTTTCCACAACTCGAAGTCTACCCTGTGGAATGCGCAAGGTAGAAGGAATAAGGTGGATTGGGTTTCCGCAACTCGGAGTATGCCTTGCGAAATGTGAAAGGCGGTAAGGAAAATTCAGAAGAATTTTTGGTGAAGAATTATCCTTGCGGAGAGGCAATTCTGATAAAATTGCATTGCAAGAAGGTATGACTGATAAACTTAAATAGAGTTAAAGAATTGTTATAATGAAGAATTGAGTCTTCGTGAAGAGGCACGATCTAAAAATGAAAAGGTGCAACGTTAAAGAGATGCACTCACAGAAAACGTGTTAGAGGGAATCTATAGATAGAAATGATGAGTGAGATAAATTGTTTCAGCAATATAGTTTAATGAAGTTGTAGTAGTTAGAGACCAAAGAAAAATCAAAGACATAAATCGTAAAGGAGATCTAAATATCATACAAACACAGAGGGTGGTAGGGTGGAGATAGGGAAGGAATCGAGCCTGCAGGGGATTGTATCCTCCTTCCAGTAGTAGCTGGTAAATAGGGTGTAATAGCATCCTGTCAGTAGTAGCTGACAAATTAGGAGGTTGTGTTATCTCTAGGGTTGTTCCTAGTGTGTCTTTTCAAATTTTGGATTTGCATTGGTTTTTCTTTTTTTAAATTTCATTTTGTTTTGTGTTTTATTATTGATTGTTAGCCCTTATGTTTCCCTTAGGTACCTTAAATCATTAAAAGTTCTATTCAGTAACTAAAAACCTATGTATGTGCAAAGGATTATGTTTTGCATGGCAGATTTTTACAAACTGGCAGCGTATTCCCAAACTGGCAGCAATTTGAGAGCGTGCAGCATATGGAGTTTTGATGGTATAATATATTATATGGTGTGTTTTTGAAAGGTTTATGGTTTATGTTATGATATTTTTTATTAAGATAAACCTTTCTCATAGTATTGAACATATGTTTTGAGCATGAACATTCGGTATTTTTATGATTTAATGTTCTTTACCATGGAATGATGAGTCAATACGGTAGCATAATAAAGGATACAGGTGGGGTCTTTTCACAATGGAGCCGTTCAAGCAATGAATGCTGATGGGTTATCGTGGCAAAAAACAGCTAGATACTCAGTTTTCCCCAATTCGTGTTTCATTTGGCTGCTGAAAAGAAGTATGAGAGCGCTGGTTTTGCTCACAGTTCACCTTCACGAGCTGAGTTTTATCATGTTCAGGAAATCTTGGTCTGTGTTTGAACCCTAGAGTTTGCAGGGTTAATATTGGAGTATATCCATTTGCTTATATGTATTTGCAGCAGTGCTGGGTTCGATTTACAGCGTGAAGACTCTACAGTATTATGAAAGTTCCTGTATAGGGTATACATTTTGAAGGCTTTTGAATTAACAGAGTTTCCTGGATAAAAGCAGTATAATATGAATATTCAGAGAACCAGGATCGCGTTGCAAAAACCCTAGAGCATTTAATTGCAGGGTTATATGTATGGTATATTTTCTCACCTGTAGTTTCAGTTTCAACATTGTATTGTTTCAGCATGCAGCAATAGTATGAAATACTCTGTTCTTGATAATACTCTGTTCAAGGTTTCATAGGGTCTGCAAGGGTAAGACTTATCACTAGTCTAATTCAAAATTTCATCAGAGTTATCTCTTTGTTAGCTTTTAAAGTTTTACCTACAGCACAAGAAGAGCTGTATTCATATTCCAGGTGTTAGCACTGAGCCGTATGAAACAAATTACCTCTGTTGGTTGAAACTTAAAACTCCATTACTCTACACAGGTTAAGTTAAAATCATTTTAGGGTTTCAGGATGTCAAAAGAAATTGAAGATGATGAACCTGAGCTGATTGAAAAGAAAAGGTCTGGAGGTTTTATATGCAGACTGGAGCCTAGTAATACACAGTGGATTAAACAATTTCCACGATCTGCTAAATTGATACAAAGATCAGGCTGGTTTAATTTTTGTGACAGGTTACAGGGGTATCATTCTCAGTTAACAATGGCCTTTATTAACAATTATGAGGATGGTAGAATTCAGTTGCAGAGTTTAACTGTGAGATTTAATGAAAACTCCATTGCTGAAGCAATCAATGTGCCAGCAGAAGGTGAGAGATGGTTCAAGCAAAAGGAATTCAAAGAAGACTTCAGTGAATTTCTAGTCCTTGGTAATTAAAAGCTTGATTGGAATAATGGTGTGCATGTCAATAGGATGAAGCCAGGATGGAGAGTACCCTTAGAAGTTGTCCAGAACTACATTACCTGCGATGGAAGGTATGATCGAGTGTTAAAGTGTCATTTGAAGCTTTTACTGCATATTCATGGTGTTATACAGCTAAATCTCCCTTTCTACCTTCTTAAGAGTCTTCAAAAGATGATTTTTAAGGTACAAAAATACCCATCACATACAGCCAGATCAATCTATCATCAAGGATTGATCAAGCTGTTGGTTTTAAACCAATTGGACAAGGAAGGCAGGTCATGGAGTTCTTTATTGGCAGAACTTGGATTCAGTGAGAACCCTAAGCAAAAGGGTAAGAAAATGATGGATGAGGCCAGCCAACAAATAGAAAACCCTGTAGATGCAAATCAGAAGGATAAAAATGAAGAAATAACTGCTGTTAATAAGGCTGTACAGAGCAGTGCTGACCCTCAAACACCCTGCATACAGGAAGGAACAGAAAAGCTTAGTGATATATTGAAAAGTATTGCAGCTAAAAAGACAACTTGCAAGCAGCTATTTAATGAAGATAAACCGAGGACTAGAATGAGGGATAAACTGAAGAAAGAAAAAAGAATAGCACAGGAAGGTGCTAGAGAGGTTGTGATTATCGAAGACGCAGCCAGTGAAGGAACCATCAACGCAGCAGAAGATAAACATTCTGAGAACATGGAGGAATTCATTGACATACAAGGAGTGGCAGGTGCCATACCTGAAATATTCTGTACAGAGGAACCAAATAAACTTGTTGAAGGTTCAAAACTAAGAAATCTGCCAGAAGACAAAGATTGTATAAAAGAGGACGATATAGATGTGATTCCAGAACTTGGTCAATGCCAAAGGTCCCTTCAAACATACAAGGAACAAACCAGATACTTGCAGGAGATCAATGAAAAGCTTTTGGTAGCAAACAAAAGGTTAAGGGAGGATATGGAAGAAAGGAGGCAGAATTTCAAAAACTGTTGATGGTTTCCAGAAATATCCTTAAGGAGAAGCGAGCTATGCAGCAGCAGCTTGAGCATTTCAAAGCCCAGGAAAAGGAAAAGGACAAAGACATGGAATTGGCAAGACTTCAAAGGCGCTCCCAGGTGCTCAATGACTTGGCTACTTTAGCTGAAGCTTCTAGAAGCTTGTAGATATTTGAAAGTTGTTTTATTTTGAATTTGTAATAGGATGTGTGACAGCTGTAGGACACATGTAATGTAAAATCATTTTGTAAGGGATTTGATGTCCCACTTTTGTAGGGGGTCAATCCAAACTTATAGGATCTATGGTTAGCTTTAGATAGAATCTTTTTTGATACAAAAAGGGCTCTCGAGCTAATGAAAAGAGGTTGGCTGTTTTGGGAGATATGCTGGAGCATTTGTAAATACCTCTGTATTTCATGAAATCTATGCAACTTCAAAGTACAGGTTTTAGTTTTTGAATGAATTTGATGTTGATTTGTTGCTGTACTCTATGAACTGTCTCTTTGATAAATATTTTGTGTACTTGGTCACTCACATTCCAATGCATGATTCTTATTTTAATTTGACAGTTATCTTTCCTTTATACAAACTGTAATAGTTTCACTTCATATTCAGGATCATAAAACCTTATTGTTGAACATTGTCATTGCTTTTATGTTATACAGAATTGGTTTCATTTCCCTGTACCTCTTATTCATACCAGCCTACACTTCAAATACTCTGATTATCTTATACATGCCTATATTTATCCATCTGTTATATACCAGATTTGTGCATTGTAAATTGTGTGTGAATGTTTTGATTGCAATAGTCCTAAACTATATAAAATTGTACAAACAAGTGATATCAGCCTAGTGTCCTTTTAGTATTGTAGGTTTCTACTAGCCCTGGTTTGATACCAGCCTCTATTTTGACTTAGATTCCATTTGATTTGATCATTTTCAAACTAAGATTTCCTTAATCTTGGATCCCGTAGTCTAGGTCCAACTTTAGGGATAACAGGTTGTATCCTCCATCCAATTGTTTCTAGTAAATAGGGTGTGGTACCATCCTTGTCTGTTGTAGCATGCATAACCTATTTGTAAATATAATTTTGCAGTAATAGTACGTATGTGTGGTTTTTCCAATTGGGTTCCACGATAAAATATGTGTTCTATATTTCTTGTTGATTTTGTGTGTTAAAAGTCAATTGTGCTTTTTAAGTTATAAAAGTTAACAATACTAATCCCCCCACCCTCTCAGTATTGTCCAATATTCTAACAATTGGTATCAGAGCGGGTTCCTTCACCACAGTTTAACCACTGGAAGGAAGATCCTATTTAAAAACCACTATGGATCAACAAGAAGGGTTAGCCACTAACAGAGCTCCACTATTCACAGGAGAAAATTATGCATACTAGAGTGTGAGAATGAAGTGACATCTGATGTCCCTTGGATGGAAGGTTTTGGTAGCAACTGAAAAGAAGTATAAAATAGAAGACCAAGCACCTACACACCCAGTGGAACTATGCCAACATGAAGGAAAATTAAAAGAAAGAGAAGCGGTTAAAAAGGTACTAAGAACATTTCCAATGAAGTATGACTCAAAAGTATCCACCCTAGAAGAATGAGATGATCTTGACCTTGTGATAGTATATGAACTACATGAAATCCTCACTGCATATGAAATGATAACGGTACTAAATGAATCTTCAAGAAAAGAAGCGACATTTAAAGCTTCATCCAAGAACCAATAAGAGAACCTAGATGATGCGTAAGCTCTTTTTATCAAAAAACTTGAGAAAGGTACTGGAAAATAGAAAGCAAACTTACCCCTAAAATGTTTCAACTGTGGAAGAATTGGACATTTTTCTTCAAAATGTACTTACCCTAAACAAGATGATAGTGATGAAAGAGAAACCTCAATATTCAAAAAGAGTAAAACAAGAAACAAGAAGAAGTCCTATGAGAAAAAAGAAAATTGTTTACTCCATGGAAGATAGTGAAGATGTAGATACACATGAAGATGAAGAAACTGAAATTCTATTCATGGGTGTAGATAGTCAAGCTTCAAATAGTGACTCAAATGTGGAAGGAGAGGTAGACTTAAGAGTTGAACTTGTTAGTGCTCTTGAAGAACCTGAGAAATGCCGAAAAAAGAACAAACAGTCAAACCATGCCATTAGTAAGTTGGAAGTTTAACTTCTAGATGCCAAAAGGATTGAGAAGGACCTAAATTTGCAACTCAAAAGAAGAATACATGAATCTGAGAGACTTGAAGAAGAGATCATGCAATTCAAGAAAAAGCTTGATGAAGAATCTATCAAATCAAAGTTTGAGAACAACTTAAGGATTCTATATGAAATCCTGAAAAACCAAAGACCATCGAGTAATATATCTGGTTTGGGGTTTAACAAAGAAAATAATCCAGAATGTTTCTCTTTCACTAATAAAGGAGGAAATAAGAAAATCTATGCCGAAGCACTACATAGTCCAGTTAAAACGGAAGAGAGCAAAAAAGTTGTCCTAAGCTCTCAAGATAAAAACAGAAATAATATGGTTCCTAAGAAACCAAATAGATACGAGTAGATATTTTTGGGTCATCCTTACTCTTGTAATAACTTTGGTCATAAATCCCTAAATTGCATAGCTTATGGAAAGGTTCGTGAATACAAGAAGAAGTCATCAAGTAACAAACCAAAAGGAAATCATAACATTTTTACACTTCTTCAAAAATATGACATAGAGTGTTACAAATGTAATAACCATGGACATATAGAAATAGATTGTAAATTGATGACTCCTACAAGAAAGACTGTTGCAATTAACTCTCAAGACACAAAACATAAGGCGTATTGGAGGGAAAGGGAAGAAAAGGAATGTTCCATGATTGCCCTATGTGCAACAAAGAAACAAAACCTATGGCACTTGGATAGTGGATGTTCAAAACACATGATAGGTGACCCAAACAAGTTCATAAAATTAAAAGATAATAAGGGTAAAGTCACATTTGGAGACAATATGTCTTCCAAGATAATTGGCAAAGGAACAGATGTTGTCAATAACAAGATCAATGTAGAAAATGTATTACTAGTAGAAAACCTCAATCCTAATCTCCTCAGTGTAAGTCAAACATGTGATTAAGAGCGCATCTGTATTTTTGACTCGGACAAATGTGAAATCAGGAAAAAGGACTCGAGAAGAGTTGTAGGCATTTCTATAAGAAATTCAAACAATGTATACATCTTGGAAAATGGGAATCAATGTTACTTAAGTATGGTTGATGAAAGTTGGTTATGGAACAGAAGGCTGGGACATTTAAATTTTGACAATCTTGTCAAAATAAGTAAGAAGGAAGTTGTAAGAGACTTGCCTAAAATTGTAAAACCTCTAAACTCAGTTTGTAAACATTGTCAATATGGGAAGCAAACTAGAGCCTGTTTTAAAACAAAAGAACATATGACCTCACATCCTCTGGAAATAGTTCACACGGATCTCTGTGGACCAACAAGAACTAAAAGCCTGGAAGGAGAATATTATTTCATGTTTCTCATAGATGATTACACAAGGATGACTTGGGTGACATTTCTTGAAGAAAATCAAAAGACTTTGAGAAGTTCAAAATATTCAAGGAAATGGTTGAAAATGAGACATATATGAAAGTTAAATGTCTTAGATCAGAAAATGAGGGAACGTTTACTTCAAAATATTTCAATGAGTTTTGTGAGATACATGGCATTAAGAGACCATTTTTAGCTGCAAGGACTCCTCAGTAGAATGGTGTTGTTGAAAGGAAAAATAGAAAAGTCCAAGAAGTCGCCAGAACAATGATTAATAAAGCAAAGCTGCCGGATGCATATTGGAAAGAAGCAATACACACACATGTCTATATACTTAATAGAGGACAACTCGGAGTGAATAAAGACAAGAATCCTTATGAACTATGGTATGGAAGACCAACCTCAGTCAAATATTTCAAAGTATTTGGCAATAATTGTTACATTACAAGGAACGAGGATGATCTTGGCAAGTTTGACTCTAGCACTGATGAAGGAATATTTCTAGGATATTTATCCACCAAGAAGGCATATATATGTTACAATAAAAGGTTACACCATATTGTACAAAGTGCAGTTGTAAGAATAGATGATATAAAACCAAGAAGAGTAAGAAGTCATGGTTGTGTTGAAAATACAAATTATGAATAAAATGAAGACTTGCAAAATGACGAAAGTACTCATGATGAAGAAGAAGGAATAGAGAAGGAAGATACACAAGAAGGTGAATAAGATTTCCCAAGACTTTATACAAAAACTCCATCTATAAGAATACAAAAGAATCAACCGGGGAAAAAGATCATAGCTGATAAAAATGTTGGATTCAGTCCAAGGAGACAACTACCATTTAATGAACAAGCCCTACTCTCAAAAGTGGAACCTAAGGATTTTACAGAATCCAGGAAAAGTCATGAACGAGTCAAAGCCATAAATAAATAATTATATCAGATTGAGAAAAACGAGACCTAGAAACTTGTCCCAAGACCCAAAGATAAGAATGTTATAGGGACCAAATGGGTTTTCAAGAACAAATTCAATCAGGATGGTCAAGTGATAAGGAACAATGCAAGATCAGTATGTAAAGGGTATGCACAGGTAGAAGGGATTGGTTTTGAAGAAAATTATGCCCATTTGGAAAGACTTGAAGGCATCAGAATTTTTCTATCACTCTCATGCCATAAAAATTTTAAAGTGTATAAAATGGATGTCAAGTCTGCATTTTTGAATGGAAAAATAGAAGAAGAGTCTTATATTGAACAACCTGAAGGTTTTCTATTATCAGAAAAGAGAGACTATGTTTGCAAACTGAAAAAGGCACTCTATGGTCTTAAACAAGATCCAAGGGCCTGGTTTTCAAGGCTAGATAGTTATTTAAAGCAACAAGGATTTAAGAGAGTGGCCACTGAAAGTAATCGCTACTTAAAAATCAAAGATGAAAATATGATCATTGTTGTTGTTTATGTAGATGTCATCATATTTGGAAGCAATTTGCAAATACTAAGTGTAAACTTTACTTCTGAAATGAAGAAGGAATTCAAAATGTCAATGTTGGGTGAAGTAACATTCTTCTTGGGGTTACAAGTTTACCAAACAAACAAAATGAATCGTTGTCTCTCACACTAAGTACATCAAAGACATGCTTAAGATATTTAAGATGGAAGAATCCAAACCTATTAGTACTCTTATGATCACAAGTTGTAAATTAATTAAGGATGATGAGTCTCCAGAAGTGGATCATACCATGTATAGATCCATGATAGGAATACGGCTATATGTGACAGCTACAAGACCAGATGTGATGCAAGTTGTAGGTTTGGTTTCTAGGTTCCAGTCAAGCCATAAAGAAACACATGTAACATTAGTAAAAACAATTTCAAATATTTGAAAGGTACTATGGAGTATGGGTTATGGTACGCAAAAGTTCAAGACTTCATCTTAAAAGCATTTACTGATGCAGATTGTGCAAGAAGTGTTGATGATTGAAAAAGTACCAGTGGAGCAACATTCCTCCTAGGAAATTGTTTGGTTTCATGGTTAAGTAAAAAACAATCTTCCGTTTCACTCTCCACAGCAGAGGCCAGATATATTATTGTTGCATCATGTTAAATCCAAGTCATTTGGATGAAGGAGACACTAGAAGACTTACTTGTGAATTATGAGCACCCAATAATAATAAATTGTGATAATACCAGTGCCATAAATATGTGAAAAAACTTGGTCATGCACTCCAAGACAAAACACATACCAATAAAGTATCACTTCCTAACAGAACCGGTATCCCAGAAGGTTGTCAATCTAGAGTATGTTGACACAAAAGAACATATTGTTGATATCTTTACCAAGCCACTACCCAAGGAAGCTTTTGAGCATCTTGGACGAAATTTGGGAGTAATCTCCTTGCAACAGTTGTAGAAGAGGAAGCGCAATCTCAGGGGGAGATATGATGACATGGGGAGTTGTCAGAAGAAATCCTTTTTCATTGTTGTCAAAGGGGGAGAAAATTGACTAAAAATAAAATGTTTCCATAAATGCTAAAGGGGAAGAATGTTGAAAATAAGTTGTCAATTGATGTCAAAGGAGTTCAGAAATGACAAAAAAAACTAAACATGATGCAAGAGGCAGAGGATCGATAGGAGTTCAGCAATGCCAAAAATAACTGAACATGATGCAAGGGGCAGAGGATCGATGCAAGAGGAAATGATGATGGATCAATGGTTAGGATTGAATCTGTAAAGAGATCGACGACTGTAGAACAATCCACAATACTATAGCGCAAATCCACAAACAATCGACGCAATGCGAAAGGCGAAAAGAAAATATAAACTAATATGGGTTGCCGCATCCTGGAGTCAACCCTGTGGAATGCGGAAGTCGAAAAAGAAAATATAAAGTAATATGGGTTTCCACAACCCAGAGTCCACCTTGCGGAAGGTGAAAGGCGTAAAATAAAATATAAAGTAATATGGGTTTCCACAACCCGGAGTCATCCCTATGGAATGGCAAAGGCGGGACTCGGATGGTGAAAAAGAAAATATAAAGTAATATGGGTTTCCATAACCCGAAGTCCGCCTTACGGAATGTGGAAGGCAGAAGGAGAAAAGGAAAATATAAAGTAATATGAGTTTCTGCAACTCAGATTCTGCCACGCAAAATGCGGAAGGTGGAAAGGAAAAATCGAAAGAATTTCTAGTGAAGAATTATCATTGCGGAGATGCAATTCTGGTAAAATTGTGTTGCAGAAATTATGACCGATAAAATTAAATAGAGTTAAAGAATTGTTAGAATGAAGAATTGATTCTTCATGAAGAGGCATGATCTAAGAAAGAAAAGGCGCAACAGTGAAGAGATGCACTCGCAAAAAACGTGTTAGAGGGTATTGATAGAGAAAAATGATGAGTGAGAGAAATTGTCTCAACAATACAATTTAATGAATTTGTAGTAGTTAGATACCAAAGTAAAAACAGAGAGAGAAATCATAAAGCAGATCTGAAGATCATACAAAAATAGAGGGTTTTAGTGTGGAGCTAGAGCAGGCATCAAGCCTACAGGGGCTTGTAGCCTCCCTCCAGTAGTAGCTGTTAAATAAGGTGTAATAGCATCGTGTGAGTAGTAGCTAACAAAATAGGGGGTTGCATTGTCCTTCCAGTAGTTGTTTGTAAATAGGGTGTGGTACCATCCTTGTCTGTTGTAGCGGGCATAAACTATTTGTAAATATAATTTTGCAGTAACAGGATGGATTGGTGGTTTTTCCCAATTGGGTTCCACGATAAAAGACATGTTCTATATTTCTTGTTGATTCTCTGTGTTAAAAATCAATTGTGGTTTTTAAGTTATAAAAGTTAGTAATATTGATTCAACCCCCCCCCCCCTCTCAGTATTGTCCAATATTCTAACAGGACTAGGGTGATGCTAATGGAAATATTTCAACAAAGAAAGCATATGAAACTATTGTTGCGGGGGCGAGGACGTTTTTGCACTAGCTGGTGGTTGGTGAAGTTGTGGATGGTTATGTTTAGCGTCAACTATTGGTTGGACTTTGGAATGGTTAAAACCATGTGTTATTTAAAACTTTGGAATATTCCAAAGTAGGGACATGCCACCAAGCTCAACGAACCCCACATGGTTTTTCGTATAACATTATTATATATTTGGTTGCTTATTTGGTTTCGGGTCATATTTTTCATATGGTATAATGTGGATGCCAATCCTATGCTATATTTGGTTGTAACATTAGATGTATTGAAATATGGTTTAAAACAAACCATGTCATCTTTAAACAATTTGTAATCAAAATACTATGTTTACAAAAGAAGTTGTAACTAGCCCAACCAAACGGGGCTAAGTTGGATTCACATGAATAGTGCCCAAGGAAGGGAAACTTAAGCTATATAAACCTCATTATCTATTTTTGTTGGGGAGAGGCTTTAGGGATCCATTTTGGTGGGAAAACTCTATATGCTTTCACATGATCTAGTTTAGAGCTCCATATACTTTAAAGAGGATTTTGGCATCCATGTTGAGAGGAGGATTTTTGCATCCATGTTGTGGAGTCCCATAAATTTTCAAGGAACCTATTTGGAGATTGTAAGATTAGCTTGAGGCTCAAAGCTTTGCAGGAGTTTTGAGAGAGCTATGTAAAGCTTGCAAATGCAAAGAAAGCTATCATCATGAAGTCTGGAGTAAGGTCACTTGCATAAGATGCCTTCTTGAATCCTTTGTTAGGGAGAAGGTACATTTGTATGTAAACATAGATGAGAAGGTCCCAACATATTTCATTGGAATATAATGAAGCAGTTCGACCTGATCGAGCTCGAAGACGTAGTTGGGGGCCGTCTGGCGATATGTTATCAACGCGTCTCTCAAATGTGTAATGTTGTCTTGATTGTTCTTCATACATCATTTTTTTTCCACATTATGTTTATTATATGCATTATATGGCTATGCTAAATAGTAATGACACATTATAAAGATTAACATGCACACATGGATTCAATCCTTTTTGTGAGCAATCAGTGAATCAATAAAAAAGTCCTTATATATTGATCCTTTTTGTTTAAGTGAGTTTTGAATTGTTTTCAAGATCACCCTAGGATCATATCAATGTGTACAGGTATTCACATTTTTTTCCATAAGAAATGATGAAAGACAACTTCATAAGATAATCATTTATTGAGTGACATGATATAATGTACAAATAGTTGGGTATCTAGCTGACAAGAAGGAAAGGGATTAACAACATTTCTACATGGGAATGGTGCAAATAAATGACAAACATGGATTTGAATCTCATAACAATTATCTTGATGTATGTTTAAAAAGAAAATATCATAATCATGCAATCATCGTTGTTCCTTCACATGAATTGAATAGACAATGTTGAAAACACAACATCAAGCATTGTGAGAATGACACATGAAGTGATGAAATCAAGGGGATGGTAAAATCCTAATGTGTAATTTTTATATCCAACCTATTCTAAGCATATCACATGAATTTTAAATCACAATGAGTATCACAAACAAGTTTTGGGCCAAATTTATGATTTTACGATGTGGTTTCCCGTAGGTAGATTGAGAACCTAGAGGCATCCACAAAGTTCATATTTCAAAATGCCAAAAAAATATACCCGGATATTTTGGGGACATAGACTCAACACTTATGAGATCCATAGTTATGAAAACATCAATTAAAAAAAATTATGTAAGAGGGGCAAGTTTTGCTCTCTGGTTTATTAAATTAGAGGAAGACAGTGGAATAATGCATCCAGCCACTCGTTGCAAAGGTATCAATGTCTACTATGTTTATCCAGATTTATCTGTGAACAAAATGAAAGAACAGATACATAATCATAATCATAGACATTTTGCAAAGATAACAAAGATACAATAAACACATATTTTATTAAATGGTGGAAACAGAACAGACTGCAATACAACAGCTAGAATGGCAGTGGCTATCTCCGAGAAGAGATGTGACTGCTAGGCTATCTCAAAGGGGCCTATTTATAGAAAGGATGAGGGTGATAACCCCAAAATTCCAAAACATAACCCTAGAATATGAACCGTCATAAATTTTGCGGCCCCAAGGTGGTAAGTTGAACATACAACTTACCGGGGTCATAAATTTTGCATACGATCTCTAATTTGGGTGCTCGATAGCTTGTTGGAAAGATATATCCGAGATTTACATCAAAAAATGGCAAATATTGAGTCCAAAACGGACTCATATTTTCTATGCCATTCGATGCCAAAAAAACGATGTTTAGGGCCTCAAATCGACTCCGAGAGTTTGGGACCCAAAAAACCGTAGAAAAATAACTAGGAAACTGCCACAATGGACAATTGTTTTGGGCCAATGGAATAGATGGGTGGTCACCGATATCCATCTGGATCAATCCTCCCTTCTTAGGAAGCAATTGTCTCCATTGCATCGAATCCTGTATCATATCTCGAACTGTGTGTTGAGTTGATCTCCTGGTGTGACATTTGTTGAAGTGAAGAGGTTTCTTTTCTTTGGCATCTCGACAAGGTTGTAATTGTTGTGTGGATGATTTGTTTTTTGAGAAGCAACTTGAATGCACGGCCTTGCATCGTAGAGGTACTCGGATGGATGAGGAAACAAGGACTCTATTTTCTTCTTGTGTCTGATGAGCTGAGATACCCTGTGCTAAGGGTGTGGAGGTAATCTGATGTTCTCCTTCAGACACAATTGTGAAGAGGAATAATTTTCTGATGCAGGAGCTTATCTTCCTACCTTGTGAGACTGTGTTAAGTGCAACTGTCTCTGGTATATGATGGAGTTTTCCTCCCAAATTAACAATGACACTGCGAGTCCATGACTCATATACAGCATGGCGCTTCCACATATATGGTTTTCCTAAAAGAACATCACAGACTTCAAGTGGGGTCACATCACACAATACCTCTTCTTTGAAAGGCTTGATGCCATATGGTAGGAGACATTGTTGATTAATGTGAGTACCTCATCCTTGTCTTAACCAACCGATGTTGTAGGTTTGTGGGTGTGGTGTTGTCGAAAGCCGCAAATTCTTGATGACTTCTGCTGAGACCGGGTTCTTTTGGATTCCACTATCAACAACAAAATGCAGTGGGTTTCCTTTCACCCACATCTGTGAGTGGAAGAGGCACTCCTTTGCCTCTGAATATTCAAGCTCCTCTAGTTGAATATATGCGGTAGCAAGAGTGGCAGTGGGGTATGCATCAATGATATGAGTCCCATTGTCTGCGACTGTGGCATTGGGTTTGAAATCATAATCAATATCTGCTTCTAAATATTTGATCTCGGCCACCAATGACTACTTTGAGCGACATTCATTAGTGTTGTGCCAAGGGATTTTATGAAATTCACACCACTTCCCAGTGTCCCTATTTGTCTTTCCATCCCCCTTCTTTGCTTGTGGTGGGGACTGGTTGTCATATCCTTTTCCTGTGTTCTATGGGCAAGGGTTTCCCTTGCCTTGCTTTTGCGGTAGATTCGCAGGTCCAGAGTCTCGCTCATTTTTTTTTCTAAATTTCTCCTCGATTTTGACAACATACCGATAGACAGATCCAAGTGAAGAGATGTCGAGGAATTCCATATCAGTTCGGATGTACCGATAAAGACAAATGCGATATTTCAGAATTAGGTGCCGCTCGGAGTCCTTGATACCCATATTTGTGTGCAAGGTATGAAAGTTGTTGGTGTACTCCGACATCGTCTAGTCCCTCTCTTGACGCAGGATAATCCATTTGGTGTAATGGTCATCGTAGTTTCCCACAGTGTAGTATTGTTCATTGACGACATCTACGAAAGAGCCCCAAGTGGGATTTGTCTCAAACATTCCAGACTTGCTTGATGAGTTTTTCTCCCAATAAGTACCCCACCAATTTTGGACATGGGGGACTTCCCTAGGGAGATCAAAGGTGATATTTTCTCTGTCAGAGAAATTTCCTTTCTAGAACATTCAACCAATTATCTAGGGCATCTGCATCGATCTAGCCTTCAAATAAAGGAATATCAAAGTTAACTTGTACCTTGAAGGGAGTTGCATCCATGAATCAGCTGCTCATTGAAGATGAACTTGCCAATGCCGACATTCGTAGAAGGATTTGGGAGAAATTATCCATCATCTCGTTCCTCTATCGCGCGAGGTATCCCTCGAGCAATGATTTCATAGGATCTCCTGCTTCGTCGTCTCTCTTTTCTTTCTCCATGGGAGGCTGTTTGGGAGAGGGAGAGTGATAAAGTGAAACTAGTTCGAGACCAAACTCTCTATACCCGGACCTTGTCGGGGACATGCACCGAGAAACAATCAATGAGTAGATTTCTCTGATACCACTCATCTGGATTTACGTGTGAACAAAATGAAAGAACAGATACGGAACCATAATCACAAAATTTTTGCAAAGATAACAAAGGTACAGTAAACACATATTCTATTAAATGGCGGAAATAGAACAGACTGTAATACAACAGCTAGAATGGCGATGGCTATCTCTAAGAAGAGATGTGACTGCTACGATCATCTGTGCAAAGATGAATACAAAAGGAGACCAAAGGGTCCTATTTATAGTAAGAATGATGGAAAGAACCCAAAAAGTCCAAAACATAACCCTATAATATCAACCGCCATAAATTTTGTGGCCCCAAGGTGGTAACTTGAACAAACAACTTCCGGGGGTCATAACTTTTGCATACGATCTTCGATTTGGGCACTTGATATCTTGTTGCAAATATCTATCAACTATTTACATCCCCTAACAACAAATATCAAGTCTAGATTAAACTCATCATTTCCATACCATTCGATGCCAAAAAAACATTGTTTAGGTCCTCAAAACGGCTCCAGAAGTTTGGGACCCGAAAAACCGTAGAAAAATAACTAGGAAACTGCCACAATGGACAATTTTTTTGAGCCAGTGGAATAGGTGGGTGGCCACTAATCTCCATCTGGATCATATGTTGAGAAAAAAGCATTTTTACAATATAGATGAAAGATTTATATCTTTATGAAGGGAAAAAACCAAGGGTTTTGGCCATGACTTGAATTAATTAATGTTTTAATATTTCTCAAGGTTATTTCGAAGTGTAGAGGGGTAGGAAGGGGGTAGAGGACCTACCCTCCATATGCATGGAACATGGAAAAAGGACGAGGAAAGGAATGTGTATGGTGGGGAATGTTAAAATATCTAGGAAGATATTAAAGTACTAACACTCTTTAGGTCAAGAGAATTCATGCTCCACAACTTAGAAGTGATGGGAAACCTAGTTAATTTGGGGAGAATGGCGATAGAGGGCCATTACTGCTATTGTGAAGAGAAATATACAAGAAGATAGCTCTTGAGAGAGATAATGGAACCCTTTGAACTATGGAAGATACATTATCCTATCTCATCCTCTCCTTCTGGTGACCCTGAAGGCAATCTCTCCTACGTAGTCTCAAACTCTTCATGCCTAAGTAACGACCTCCTTCTGGGAGTGAAGGGAAATTGAAGAGAAAGGGAAGACCATGAGAAGGTTGACGATGAGAATTTCTTGGAAATATTGATATGAAGAGATACTTTCAACCTATTTTAGAATGAGCTTTCATACTTTAAGCACATGTTGCGATAGAGATATGATAACATGCCAAGGTAGCAAGATTCCATTCGACATATCACTTAGTCTTACTTTATGGTGGAATCGAGAATGGAAGACATATAAAGTACTATTCGAAAGAAAAGAAATCAAGTTGATGGGTTCATAATCGATATGGACAATCTGATGAAGATGAATCACTGTATCCATTTCCAATGTACCCCAAGCTTAGGAATGAAGGAAAAGGAGGAAGAATCTGTACACCTCCTAGTTTAGTTGGAAGACAGGCATGCCTAGGATTGAAGAACATGTATTTATTTCTATTTTTTTCTAGGTTATGAGATGTAAATGTATATTTCTCTTATAATATGTAAATGTATATTCCTCGATCTCACAACTGAATTCCCCTTGATTTTGTATAACCAACTCGATCTCACAACTCATTTTGTTTAACCACCTTGATTTTGTACTTTAGCTTGTCCTAGAGCTTGGTTATCCTCATGAAATATGAGGAAATATTCTCCGACTTCGTCATCTTCATATTCGGCAATTGATTCCTCAATGTGAGAGTCACATTGATGCTACTATGTTCAAATAGTTTCTTCAAGGTTTTGAACATCTTCCGCGCTGTCGTCTTTTCTGAGATCTGAGGAACCAAGTGGTCTCTAACTGAGTCCACTAAAATCCTTCTTGCTTTGGCATCATTCTTCCTCTAGTTGTTGAGTGTGACCATTTATATGTTAATACTATGATGTGGATGGATGTGTGTATAATTGATTAAAAAACAATAATATTTGTTTATATGTTTCACTCTTTCATTTAATAGGTATTTGAATCGAAAATTAAATATTTAGAATTTTATATTATATGCATATTAAAGTTATAGTTATAGATTAATACTAAATCTTTAATGTTTTTTTAAGTATCTATAAGGAATTTCAATAAGTGATCTTTCATTTGCAATTTTTTGTTTTAATTAATGGTTACTAATTGCTCAAATCTCTATGGGCTTAAATATTTAACATTAAAAACAAAATAAAATAAAAATATTACTTTTTATGTTGATGATAACTTTTTTCTATGTCAAAAAGTGAAAGTGAATTGATGGCAACCATTTGAACACTATCTGATTTTGGACTTATTAGATTTTATAACCAATCCTGAAAATGGTCCCATGCATTCTTATTTACACAAGCTTTCTTTCAAGACTCAATCAAAACATCAAATAATTTCCTTACAGTTTTGCTACAGAATGAACCTTTGATTATAAAAATTGATTTCAAAATAAAAAATTGAAATTGACAATGTAATGTGCATTATAACTTTTTTATTAATACTTAATTTTAAATGACATAATGTATTGTATAAAAATAAAATTATATTTTATAAATGACAATATCATTATAAATATTTAATATAGAGAACATACTAATCATCATATAATCAAAACATAAAATAATTTCAATAAAAAATAAAATGGAGAAAATAAAAAGGACACTAAATAATTTTAATAAAAAATAAAATTGAGAAAATAAAAGGTAGAATAAAAATTACAACGAAGAGACTGACAATTATTCCATGCTCCAATCTCTTCACTCCTTCCAATTAACAATCACTCTTTATGATAACAAGACCTACCTCTTCTACTGCAAAAATCAACTACTTAGATAACCCTATGATAAAGAGATGGAAAAGTGATTTAAGCAAATGTAGGTTATTCCATCCTTCGGTTTTCCACCTTCAGGACTGTTGATAAATGTGGTGAAGTTGTTGGCCTCGGCTACTTTTCTTTTCCTTCAATTGAATTGTGCGTGGGAAGCGCATTTCTTTCAATTGAGTTTCTTCTAGAAAGCCCATTTCCTGAAGTTGTAAGCGGATGCCTGTTTGATAAAGGTTGGCTCTGTCCACCAATAGATAATCTGCACTCAATTCTACACACAGGTTATGATTTTATTTCACTTGTAATTCTTTTAACCCCGCCATTGATTAGTTGTTTTTAGAAGACTGTAACGACTTTATAATGACTTTTTAATCTGACTGGCAAGTTTTCCATTGGCTAAGTTACCACAAACCAAGGGCATCTAACTCCTCAAAATCACCCAGGGATCGCACTCGGCCTGGACCGCACCAGCCCTTAACATAGTTGAATTTTTGGTATCCGGGAGATTAGAACAGACGACCTTTCCGCTTAGGGGGTGTCTTAACCATACCCCACCACCAAGTGTTTTACATCTCACGAATACTTGATATGTTTCATTCTCATATTTAATACGTATTTTATATTATATACATATTAAAGTTATAATTATAGATTAATACTAAATCTTTAATGTTTTTTTAAGTATCTATAAGGAATTTGAATATGTGATCTTTCATTTACAACTTTTTGTTTCAATTAATGGTTACAAATTGCTCTAATCTACATGGGCTTAAATCTTTGATATTAAAAATAAAAATAAAATAAAAATATTATTTTTGTGGATGATAACTTTTTTCAATGTCAGAAAGTGCATTGTTGGGAACCATTTGAACACTATCTCATTTTGGACTTATTAGATTTTATGACCAATCCTAAAAATGGTCCCATGCATTCTTATTTAGAGAGGCTTTTCTTCTAAATTCAATCAAAACATCAAATAATTTCCTTACAGAGTACTTGGAAAAATTCCAAGTTTGGCTCCATAGAAGCTTTGATTATAAGAATTGATTTCAAAATAAAAAATTAAAATTGACAATGTAATATGCATTTATATAATTTTTATTAATAATTAATTTTAAATGATATAATGTATTTTATAAAAATAAAATTATATTTTATATATGACAATATTATTATAAATATTTAATATTGTAATATATTTTATAAAAATAAAGTTATATAATTAAAATAAATAAAAATATATATATAAGATAACATACTAATTATCATATAATCAAAACATAAATTAATTTCAATAAAATATAAAATTGAGAAAAATAAAAATTACAATGAACAGAATGAAAATTATGCCCTTCTCCAATCTCTTCACTCCTTCCTATAACAATCACTCTATATTTATGCCCTTGTCAGATAATCCTATCATGTCATATTTCAAAGATGGGAACGTTATTTAAGTAAATGCAGGTTATTGCAACATTAGTGTGATGAAGTTGTTTGCCTCCATTCCATGAATACTTTTCTTTTCCTTCAATTGAATTTCGCTTGGGAAGCCCATTTCTCTCAATTGAGTTTGGCCTAGAAAGCCCATTTCCTAAAGTTGTAAGCAAAGTTTCGGGTGCTTTTACAAACAGAGGCACACAAGGAGGTAATTCTTATTAGTAATTAATTATTAATGACAATATCATTATAAATATTGCAATGTATTTTATAAAAACAAAATTATATAATCAATATATATATAAGACAACAAGGGGCGGCAGGAGGGGGAGGGGTGCTTTTTGACCCCGGCGAACATTTGAATCTCAGTTACGCCTGGAATTTGGGAATCGACACTAATAATATGGCTGAAGCCCTTGCCCTTTGGCAAGGTTTAAGTCAGGCTATTCGTCTTGGCGTCCAAGAATTAACGGTGGTTGGGGACTCGAGGATGATCATCCAGCATCTCTTCAATCGGGAATTGCCCTCCTCTTTTCGCTTAAAACAAGTGATCCGAAGAATTTTAATCCTAATTCCTCTCTTCCGATATATAGACTTCTTCCACGTCCTAAGAGAATTCAATGATCAAGCCGATAATGCTGCAAATGAGGCTATCTCCTTAGACTATGGGGTTCTCAGCATTAATGGAATCACAAGGGTGGAACCAATCCCCTAAGTCAAGGGTGTTGTTGATAAATTTGATGAAGGGGGGTTCGTGGCATAGGGGCCCCAGCTGCGTGTCATCAGAATTGGCTGATCCGTGGCTCCCTCTCCACTCGAATTATGGTGACACGCGCCAAGCGGATCTACCATCCCTCATGCATTTTCCTCCCGTTAAAGTTCTCGGCTGTCCAAATCCTTCGCAGCATTTTCGCCCGCTGCTTCTTATGATGGCACTTAATTATACTTGCAGGCGGAATTCTGCTCGTACCTTTGGCCGTACTTCGCAGCAGGTTGGATTTAGTTGTGTAAATCATGCCAGTTCGTCGATTGTGGGGAAGGAGTTATGGCGCATTCATTGTTATTCATGGAGAATTTTGGCCCATCTTCCTCCGGATCATGTTAGAATGACGCTCTTGCCTGATAAGACCGCGAGATTAGATGGAATTCTGTATGGAAATGATATTCAAAACTGCTTCAGTCCTCAGAAATGTGATAAAATTGATTACTCGTTATGCTGTCATCGCTTAGGTTGGAATTATTTCTCAATCCTCCGGGGGGCTTTAAAAACCCTGGACGAGCATACAGTGGGCAGAAAGCATGATATCTGGTTTCAATTACGGTTCGTTGTTTATCCTAGTCCAGAGGTTGGCTTGTCTGTGAAGACCTCCTTGGTTGGGTGGCGAGGTTTTCCCTTTTTGGTGGCTGTGCTCTCGGTGGTTTTCCTGTCAGCGTTGGTTGTCATGGCAGAGTCAACAGGTTCCTTCGCCTCCTCTCCGGACCCTGTGGAGGAGTTGGCGGCTGATGTTAAGGTCCTCAAACGCAGAGTTCGCAAGCAAGGAGACTGTCTGCGCCAGATGGATGTTATGGGTGGGCGACGCTTGAGTCAATTAGAAGAGGATATTGGGCGTCTGTGCACGGAATCTCATGAAGCCATGAAGAACCTGGAAGCAGGGGTTCAGCAAGCATTGGCGAAAATGGACCTAAGGCTTCAAACTCTGGAACAGAAATGGGCCAATCGAAAGAATGTCGGCTCTGCAGGGTCCATCAACCCAGGTGCAGAAGTTACCTGGCGTTAGTTAGTCTGTGTCAGTTTTTTCAGTTCGTCTCTATCTATAAGTCCTGATTTTGCAGTTATACAGGCATATGTAATTACTTTATGTAGTTTTGCAGTCCTGGTAGTCGAGTTCTCAGGCTTACTGGCTTTGAAGTTGTACTCTCTGTTTGGCTTTGCCACCCTTTAATATATATCTTTAACCGTTTCTGTCAAAAAAATATATATATATATAAGACAACATAATAATTATTATGCAATCAAAACATAAAATAATTTCACTTAAAAATAAAAAATTACAATTTCTGAGAAAAAAAAAAGAAGACTTAAAATTACAATGAACAGAATGACAACTGTCCCCTTCTCCGATATCTTCACTCTTTCTGATGAGTCTATTGTAATACTGCAATATTGTAGCTCGACTTGCCATGAAAAACAGGGTTCGCTGGAATCTGCACACAACTCTGGTTATCACGGTGAATTATGATTGGCTCTGGAATCTTTCAAGACAATCCTGCAAGAATTTTACGAAGCCAAACTGTTTCTCAGACTTCTAGTTCAATACTTGGCCTCTGCAGTACTAAGAGATACTGAGTTCTCCTTCCTACTGCACCAGGAAATTAATGCAAAACCCAGACTGAAACAACATACTGGAGTACTCTTCCTATATGTAGTGCACTTGGCCCAATCTGAGTCTGTAAACCTTTGCAATTTCAAGTCACGTTCTGAATCGTGAACCGTATCCCACATTGCGACGCAAATATCTAAGCACATGTCTTGTAGCAATCCAATGAATCTGACTCGGTTAACACATGACCTAACTAAGGATATTCGCAGCAAAACAAATATATCGTCTAGTGTTTGTCAGATACATAAATGACCTAATCAGCTGGCGATACATAGTGGGATTGATCAAATTTGAATTTGAAGCAGAATCTCTCAACTTCTTCAAATTCGCATCAATCGGAGTAGCTATGGACTTGCAGTCCAATGTTCTGAATCTCTTCAAGAAATCTATTGTGTATTTTCCTTGAACTAGGAAAATATCCTTCTTCCTCTACCATACTTCTAATCCCAAGAAGTAATGCATTAGTCCAATATCCTTCATTCTGAACTCAGAGGGGAGTTTCTTCTTACACCATATAATAGGTCATCAACATATAGTACCAAAATCAATGGGTCATCTATCACAACCTTGTGGTAAAGGTTGAGGAGATCCTTCATTATGAACTTAGAGGCGAGTTTCTTCTTACACCATATAACAGGTCATGAACATATTGTACCAAAATCAGTGGATCATCATTCACAACCTTGTGGTAAAGGTTGAGGTCTACATCACTCTTGGTGAATCCCAGACTCATTGGGATTCCATCTATTCATCCATACCAAGTACGAGGTGCTTGCTTGAGCCCATATAAATCATTTTTCAGCTTCAATACATGACACTCCTTTCCATGGACAATAAACCCTTCTAGATGTTTAATATATACTTGTTCCTCAATAATACCATTGAGTAGGGATGTCTTGAAATCCATCTGGTGCAACTTCCATCCCATAGCTAAAGCAATAGCAATGATCGATATGATGGAAGTGCATCGAGCCACAACATCAAATGTATCATCATAATCGACTCCCTCTTTCTGAGAGAACCCTCTAACAAAAAATATAGCCTTTTATTTTTCAATGACCCCATCTACTCCATGCTTGATTTTTGTATTTAACCACCTCGATCTCACAACTGACTTCCCCTCAGGTTTAGGCATAATCTCCCACACATCTTTCATCATGACAGATTGGTATTCTTCCACCATGGCATCCTCTCAAACTTGGTGTCTGGATGCTTCTTCATAAGTGGTGGGTTCTGAGTCAATGATGTGACTCATCAATTCCACATAACTGGAGAACATCCGAGGTCTTTTTCTTTCTCGAAAAGTGCCATGTGGAGCTTCATGCTCCTCTGCGTCCTATAAGGTTTGTTGTTTCCATCTAGGTATTTTCTAGCTTATTGCAATATCTTTGGGATCATCTGCTGTCTCGACTGGATCAATGGTATCAATGGGTTCATTTTTATCTCTTATCTCCCTCTGAGCTTGAGGGGGAGATGGTCTCATCTCCTGTGATCCTAACATCTCCTCCTCATCGATATCCATGTATGATCCTATTCCTTTCCTGACAACCATTTCTCTTTCAAGGGTGACATGCCTGCTAACTTCAACCTGTCTGGATCCTGAGATATAAATTATGTAGGCCTTTGAAGATTCATTGTATCCCACGAAAGTTCCCTTTTTGCCTGAAGGTTCTTCTTGGGCACATGAATGTAGACTAGATATCCAAATATTCAGAGGTGATCCACTTCCGGTTTTACTCCTATGAAAGCTTCTTCAGGGTTCATGTTCCTTACTACCTTATGTGGGAATTTGTTTTGTACATATAAAACTGTTTTGGATGCTTCTTCCATGAGAACATAGGTAGAATCTGCTCATGTATCATGGCCTTGGTTTCCTCCACAATTGTTTTGTTCTTTCTTTCAGCAACCTTGTTTTGTTGGGGGTTGTAGGGAACTATGAGCTCCCTCTTAATTCATGCTTCCTTGCAAAAATCATTGAATTTTGTAGAGGTGTATTCTCCACCATTATCTGATCTTACAATATTGATCCTCTTCCTAGACAAATTTTCGACTTCTACTTTGAATTCTTTGAACTCGTTGAGTACTTCTTGTCATATGTCCTGTCATGTGTCTAGATGCACCACTATCTATGAGCTAGGTATCACAAGTGGTGGGAACAGTACCTAATATAGATTATATGAAGAAGAATTTTGTACAATCTTCATTCTTTTGTTTCTTATGATGATGATCTTCTTCTACATCAGCAGTTGAAGCTTCACGCTTCCTTTTGTGTGAAATTCAATAGCTATTGGCATAATGATCATATTTCTTACGCCTGTAGCATTGGACATGAGATAGATCCTTCTTTTGTTTCTTCTGATCTGGGGGAGGACTTTATCTCTTATCTCGGTGCTTGTGATTGAAGGACTTCCTTCCCCTTACCTTGCTTTTCTTGGCATGAGATATGAACTCTTCATTTTCCTTAGGTTGAGTGCCATGAAGTCGTTGGCATGTTGTTATTCTTGTCTCTTCCTCAGTGCTTTCGGCCCATAGCTTACCAAATTTGGGCAACTTGGTTCAACCACTTATAGGTTGGATAAAACACTCTCAAGATGGTGGGAGACCATTTAAGGTGGTCATAACAAGATCATTTTCTTCAAGATTGTCTCCACTAGACTTTAGCTTGCCTCGGAGCTCGATGATCCTCATGAAATATGAGGCAATATTCTCGGAATTCGTCATCTTCATATTCGATAGTTTATTCCTCATTGTGAGAGTCACATTGATGCTACTGTGTTCAAATAGCTTCTTCAAGGTTTTGAACATCTTCCTCGTTGTCTTCTTTTCTAAGATCTGATTAACCAAGTGGTCTCTAACTGAGTCCACTAAAATCCTTCTTGCTTTGGCATCATTCGTCCTCTAGTTGTTGAGTGTGACCATTTAGATGTTAATACTATGATGTGGATGGATGTGTGTATAATTTATTATAAAAACATTAATATTTGTTTATATGTTTCACTCTTTTATTTAATAGGCATGTGAATTGAAAATTAAGATTTTAGAATTTTATGAATTGTTGTTTATATGTTTCCTTCTTATATTTAATAAGTATTTAAATCCAAAATTAAAAATTTAGAATTTTGTATTGTATGCATATTAAAGTTATAGTTATATATTAATACTAAATCTTTAATGTTTTTTTTAAGTATCTTTAAGGAATTTGAATATGTGATCTTTTATTTACAACTTTTTGTTTTAATTACTTGTTACTAATTGCTCTAATCTCTACACACTTAAATATTTAATTTTAAAAATAAAATAAAATAAAAATATTATTTTCTATGTTGATTTCAATGTCAAAAAGTGAAAGTGCATTGTTGGCAACCATTTGAACACTATATGATTTTTGACTTATTAAATTTTATAACCAATCCTAAAAATGGTCCCATGCATTCTTATTTATAGGGGCTTTCTTTCTCAAACTCAATCAAAACATCAAATAATTTCCTTGAAAAAATTACAAGTTTTGCTACAAAATGAAGCTTAAATCAATTTTTATTAATACTTAATTTTGAATGACAAAATATTTTATAAAATGTATATATATATATATATATATCATTCTAAATATTTAATATTGATAATATACTATCATATAATCAAAACATAAAATAATATCACTAAAAAATTAAATTGAGAAAATAAAAAACAGAATAAATAATTTCAATAAAAAAAAAAATTGAGAAAAAAAAGCAAAATAAAAATTACAACAAGAGAATCACAATTATCCCCTGCTCTGATCTCTTCGCTCCTTCCCATTAACAATCACTCTTTATGATAACAACACCTGCCTCTTCTGCTGCAAAAATCAATTGCTCACTGCTCAGATAAGAGATGGAAAAGTGATTTAAGCAAATGCTGGTTATCCCAGCCTTCAAGCACTGCTGATCAGTGTGGTGAAGCTGTTGGCCTCAACTTCAGGGCTACTTTTGTTTTCTTTCAATTGAATTTCGCTTGGGAAGCCCATTTCTTTCAATTGAGTTTCGCTTAGAAAGCCCATTTACTGAAGCTGTAAGGGGCTGCCTGTTTGATAAAGGTTGGCTCTGCCCACTAACAGATAATCTGCCCTCAATTCTACACATAGGTGATGATTCCACTTCACTTGTACTTCTTTTAACCCCGCCATTGATTAGTTGTTTTCCGAAAGACTGTAATGACTTTTTTATTTGAGAGGTCTTTTTAGAAGCAGATGGTGTCTCAGTTCCTGTATTTGTTTCATCCAGGGTCCCAATTTTTACAACTGATAAATTTCTACGCTCATTTCCGAGACCCCTACGGTTGCCATTTGGTTTGTCTACCGGCGTCTCCTCGTTACAATTACCATTTTGTACCTCAACTTTGTTTATTACAGTCCCTTCGACGCTCAATCTACGAGGTGTATGGAGTTTGTATTGAGACTGTAACTGCGCTAGTTCTGCTTCTTTCCTTGCCAATGCCTTCTTCAAACTGTCTACCTGCGCTACTTCTGCTTCTTTCTGCGCTAGTTCTGCTTCTTTCCTTGACAACGCCTTCTTCAAACTGTCTACCTGCGCGACTTCTACTTCTTTCCTTGCCAACGCCTTCTTCAAACTGTCTCCTTCTGCTTCTTTCCTTGCCAAAACCTTATTCAAACTGTCTACCTGTTCTTTAAGCTCACGAACTTCTCCACTTTCTTTATTCAAACGAGCAGCACCCAGTTCAACAGAGGCCACTCTTTCAGCAAACTTAAGGGTGCTCATTGTCTCTGCATATGAATACGGTTCAGGACTTATGTGCACAAACATCAGGGTCTTTGCCTTGCCCCCTAACGAATCTTGAAGCAATTGAGTCAATTTGCTATTTCGATATGGCACATGGGGACTCTTTTGTGCCAATGCTGCAAGAACATCTCCTAGAGATGAAAGGGACTTGTTGATGTATTGTGCCTCCTTCAAACGATCTCCAGTTGCTTCAGATTTATCCACCCTCTCACTTCCAGCAAGATCTACCAAACTAAGGTAGCTATGAATGTTACACCCAGAAACACAATCTGTACCTTGCACATGCACAGTCAATACACTGTGAGAACGGCTGCTGCGGTCATTCAGTGCAGTATAGCCAACAGCACGATTCTTTTGGCCAAAATTCATCAAATCCAAAACATCAGAGGCTGCTTTAACGGGCATAAGTATGGCATCAGGTACATTAAATCCATTCTGAGCATTATTTCGAATATCTAATTTCTTGTTTGAGGCATGTGTTCCCAGAAGATCCCTCACTTGCTCGTTGTATATCTCTATCATTTGAACAGAAACATCATACATCATTAAATCTTTCCTCTTTTGAGATAACTCGAAGAGGTCACTGAGTGCTCGATAGTTCACTCCCATATCCCTTTCAGAAGCACCTGTTGGACCGCTCATGGTGTGGGTCTTTCCAGATCCTGTTTGACCATATGCGAAAATGCAGACATTGTAACCATCCATTACAGATCGGATCAATGGCTGCGTATCCATGTAAATATCCTCTTGTGTAGCAGAAGGCCCAAAAACCTTATTAAAATTAAATATCCTCTGTACATCTTTGCCCATTTTCGATGTCATATTGACAAGGAGGGATCCATCTTCCCCAATAAATTCCACTGCACTTTGAGCGTCAGCATCAGCGTCAGATTGACCTCCAAAATGTGGTCTGATTCTGCAGAATACCCTTATGCTTCCTTTCAGGTCTTGAAGATTATTGTAAAGGATCTTGTTTTCTGCCAGAACTCTGTGATATCCACTGGAATTAACACTGCACATTTCTCTGATCTGTTTATTCTCTGCAATAATAGCAATGATAAGATTCATGAGTGTTTGCGTCGAGCCATGCTCTGCAGCAGCGTGTATGGCTTCGACAAGGTTCTGGTCAACATTTTCCTTGTCACTTGTTATTTCTACAGCAACTCGCTTTAACCAAGCTCCTATAAATTCATTAGATTGAAAGATGTCATCGAGTCTTTTCTCTCCCTCGTCAATGTTTCCTACTGATGGGGTTGGCAGAGTTTCGGGTGCTTTTACAGGCACAGTTGACTGTTGAAGGAAATTTCGTGTCTTTCTGGGAACCGTAGGGGTCCTCAAAGGGCCATTTCCTCCACAATGTTTCCATTCATAATAAGCCTTCAGCGCCAAGATGCAGTCAACAATCTTTGCAGTAGAAGTAGAACCCGGCTGCAAGCTTTCCTGCTCAAAAGTAGGCAACTTCATCTTTTCAACAGCTACAAGAAAATTCTTAACATTCTCAAAATATTGATAGGCAGATAAAGAGCGTCCTTCCTCCACATGATTTGCAACGACCTTTGACACTGCTCCCGGTTGAACCTTGTTCAGAAGGTTACATAAAATGATCCCATTTCTCAAGCAAAGACAAAACTCGTGCTCGGATGGCTCACACTGTATATCCAAAGAAGCAACCATGCTCTTTATCCATGCTGCAGCTTCAAACCTTCTATTCGCTGCTTCCTTCGCTTTTAGTGAAGCCAATAGACCATCAGAGAGGCTCTTAGAATTCGATCCGCTGCCTTGTTCTACATTAGAAACCTGTGATTCCGTGGCATCCGTGAACATATTGTTTCCAGAGACCAATGGGGAAGGGACCCTGCTGGGAGTGGAATCTGGTTCAGGAGACATTTGTTTTTTTCTTGCTCAGTAAATATCACTAGAAAACTGAAAAACCACGAATGTAAGACAATGACGGCGGTTTGGCCTTGTTTGCAAACTCAGTCAATGTTGTTCAGTAGGTGGGTATGCATCATTTTCTTCAAATACAGTAGCGCTCAACAAAAAGACTTCTTTTCCAAATGGGTATTCGCCAAGAGAAATTTACAGCAGCTTATCAATCAGAAGCACTCAACAAAAAGACTTCTTTTCCAAATGGGTATTCGCGAAGAGAAATGGGTAATAGCCAAGAAAAGAATTAGAAGTCTTGTGTTTGAGCTTAGGATGCTCAAATAGGAATATATATATATAAACTTTTCCTACCAACCCTATTTCTTATATATATAAACTTTTACTGCCAACCCTATTTCCTTAGCCGACCTGCCTTCTTGTGTTTGAATATCCATATAGTTTTGATTGATTCTGGATTCTTTTGCAGTGGTTGGCATAGTTAAAAAAACACCTTGTATTATCATAGCTTTCATACTGGAATCTTTATTCACTAGAAAATTTGAAACTTTATTATGGGGGAGCTGCTATTGTAAATGATAAATGCTTATAGCAGCAATGTTTTATAGTAATTTTTTGGATTTTTTTCTTTTTTTCTTAGTAAAAAAATACTATAAATTTGTTTTCTGGGTTATGTATTATCATTAAGCACCCCAAAAGAGTTTTCATCAAAAATAGATTAATTTTGTTGCAGAGGGGTGCTCACCAACAAGTTGGTTTTGAAGCAATCCAATATCTTAGAGTATATGATGGATATTTTTCACTCTATTTATTTATTTATATATTTTTAAGTGAGATGGTGGATTTTCTTGCCAATACTTTGTAAATTTTTCAGCAATGTGTTTGTATCCTTGAGGAAAATATCTCATTTCTTGAGTTCAATGGATGTATAGGCGGTAAAACTTCATTGCAATTTTCTAGCTAATGCGTCATGTTTCACATTTCTCCAAGAACTAAGCAACCGCGTCTTCTATCATCCTATTATGTTTTCCTTTAGGCGAGCCTTATTTACCAGAGAGACTCGTCTTTAATGCGAATCTGTAAGGTGTCATACCCATCCACACCCATCCTTAGCATGAGGTATGGTCACTCATGGGAACCTACCAGCTCCGACATCCCACCATCTACGACGACTGAAACATCCATGTCTAATTAGCTGGTCACTATTCACTCTTGGACATTTACTACTTAGGCTCGACGCCCATTTCATGCCAACGCTATTTCCTTAGCCAACGTGTCATCTTGTGTTTGAATATCCCATATAGTATTGTTTGATTATGGATTCTTTTGCAGTGGTTGGCGTAGTTATAACCTGGTATCATCATCGCTTTCATTGATTAAAATCATTTTACTTGACTAGACTGGAATCTTTATTCAGTAGAAATTTTGGAACTCTATTTGGAGGGATTGTAATTTGGTTTACACTACAAATAGAGTTGAATCTTTGTTGATGAGTTAATCTTTGATCATAAAATAAGTGTAGACAATGTTGAAGACATTTTTAATTTTTGATCAGAAATTTCGAACATTTTTCAACAATCTATAAAAATGTCAGCACTTAAGACAAGGAATATAATTAGTATATTGAATATGGGAATATCATGAAACAACTAGGGTTCTATGGCAAAGACAAGTGATAACCTTTGGTAAAATTTGACAATGTTTTATAGTAATTTTTTGGATTTTCTTTTTCTTTTTTCTCAGTAAGAAACTGCCATAAATTTGTTTTTCAGGTTATGTACTATCTTTAAGCACCCCAAAGGAGTTTTCATAAAAAAAATTTTTAAGTGAGATGGTGGATTTTCTTGCCAATACTTTGTAAATTCTTCAACAATGCGTTTGGATCCTTGAGGAAAATATCTCCTTTCTTTACCAGTGTCACCTTAGTCACTTGTCCCCAACTACTTCGAAAGTCGAAGCCTCCTAGGGGAGAACCCTAGTTCAACTCCGGAAAATACACTAAACACCAAAAACGCCTCTTTATAGGTTATTAGAGACCAGTGCGTTATTGGAGTCAAACAATGAGAGTGAGAAGGGATGTGCTACAAGTGTTTGTGAAAAAAAGTCAGAGTAGTTATTAATGCAGTAGTATATCAGACCAACAATAAACACATAAGCAAATGTCATTCAAATATAAGCATTTATCATAAGTACATCAGTGTAAACAACTAAAGTCGGTCAAGATAGCAGTATTATGAGTGACATGTGTTAAAGCATATAAGTATCATCCAAATGTTCATAGCAGTGTTATAAAGTTTAACAAGGTTTCATCTTTAATACCAATTTGACCACTTTTGCACTAACTAACCAATAACAAAGGTTGAAGTGAATTAGTGTTACTAGCAGACTATGAGTATGTATTAAATGCAGCAATAAGGTGAGGTTTTGTGTACTTTACATTAAGTTGAAGCATGCATATACATCAGTAATAGTAGATGATAATACAAACCACTTATCAGATGTTGGCTTTTACCTTTAGGCATGCATGGAATGGTATATCAATATGGATTACGTGTTATGACAGCAGTAAGAAATAGGCACCTTCCACACATTATCATATCAGTGCATAGACAAGTTACCCGCATCCATTAGCATCGAAATTGTATTTTTATTTATTTAAAAGAAGTGTAGACAATGTTGAAGGAATTTTTAAATTATTATCATAAATTTTGAACATTTTTCAACAATCTATAAAAATGTCAGCATTTAAGACAAGGAATATTTAGTATAATGAATATGAGAATATCATGTAATAACAAGGAATTTATAGCAGATACAAATGATCACCTTTGGTAAAAATTGGCAATGTTTTATAGTAATTTTTTGGATTTTTTTTTCTTAGTAAAAAATTGCAATAACTTTGTTTTCGGGTTATGTACTATATTTAAGCACCCCAAAGGATTTTTCATCAAAAAAATATTATTTTTACTGCAGAGCGTTGCTCACCAACAAGTTGGTTTTGAAGCAATCCAATATCTTAGAATATCGAATGGAGATTTTTCACTATAAGAGTATTGATTTATTTATTTATATTTTTTAAGTGAGATGGTGGGTTTTCTTGCCAATACTATGTAAATTCTTTAGCAATGCTTTTGCATCCTTGAGGAAAATATTTCCTTTCTTGAGTTCAATGGATGTATAGGTGGTGAAACTTTATTGCAATTTTCTAGCTAATGCATCATGTTTCACATTTCTCCAACAACTAAGCAAAAACATCTTCTATCATCCTATTTTGTTGCCTTTTGGGAGAGCCTTATTTACCATCCAAAATCGTCTTTCAGTGCAAGTTTGTAAGGTGTCATACCAATCCACACCCATCCTTCGCATGAGGTATGGTCACTCATGCGCATCTACTATTAAGATTTCATATGTTAGACTAGATTCATTAGTGTTCAATTCAAAAATCACAGTAGCATCATATCCAGAATCACTGATAAAAACACAATCACAAGATAGACACAGTATTTATCTTGGGAAACCCTCAAGGGGAAGAAAATGCAACAAAAATTCCTATGTATAAGATGTATAAGATATAACCCCAAAAAAATTTATCCTCCTCTTGTTGTTCTGTCTCTCTCTTTATCCTATGCGCTACACAAGTGAGAGTCTGTGTGCCCTAATAAGAACCACAGCTCTTGTATTTATACACAATGAGCCAACTGACTTTCACCCTAATCAAGTCGGCCCCACTAAACTATCTGGATCGACTTCACCTAGGAAGACTCAAAACAATATATTATATTATTAATTAGGGTGTTATTGACCCGACTTATAATGGATGATTTACCTCATGACTCTATGATGACCAAATACAATAGTGCCACCCCATCGGAGTAATAATAACACCCCCCTTGGGTTACATCAGTAAAATACATTTAGAATATCCTTTGAAGTTACAATATTCAACACTCCCCCTTAACGAGAAGGTTATTCTAATGACCACATCATCATAGAAAATAGGAGCACAGAGAGACAATATCTTCAGCAATACATCGAGGTAATACATCTATAGGTCATAGGAAGTTTTCACAATTATTAACTGGAACAGTTCCTCTTCAATGTCTCCATCTTCTGCATCACACGATCAGTTGATCCTTTTGCAGCAACACTTCGACCTTTCGATCCTTCGTAGAAGCACTTCGATCTTTGGATCGTTTGCAGTACTTTGATCCTTTGCGGTAGCACTTCGATCTTCTTGATCCTTTGCAGTAGCACTTCAATCTTCTTGATCCTTTACAGTAGCACATCAATATTTTGCAGCAAAATTTTGATCTTCTCGATCCCATTAGAGAGAATTTGAGGTCAAAAATGGGCCTCCTAAGAGATGTACTACAAAAATATAAGATATATTAAAATATTATGAGTTAGGGGTTTTATGGGGTAGGTATATATGACAACTCACCTCCTACACTACTTTTTATGCACAATATAAATAACCATGGTTGAGTTACTTTTCTAAATTGACTATAAATAAAATTAATAAAATAACTCTACAATGATGTGACTAAGATTCATTGTAAATTCTCAAAAATTTATTGTCCTTTAGCATTTATTTGTCTTGAACTTGTAAATAAAATTAAACAAAAATGAATTTAATTTATATGCATAAACATATTTTTTTCATATAAATATCATTCATGAATTTAATTTATTTTAAAAGTACAAGATCATATATATATATATTAGTTTGACATTATGATATTAAATACAATTAAGTGAACATATAATTTAAAATTAAAAAATATGAAAATGACAATATATTATTTTATAAAAAAATGTGAGAAAAGCAATTTTTATGAATTATGAGTACTTTACTTGAAATGACAATAATATTATTTAATGAGAAAGTGAATTGTGAGTACTTTACTTGAAAATAACAATAATATTATTTTATGAGAAAGTGTGAAATGACTTTTATTGTGAGTACTTCACTTTATGACTTAAAAGTACTTGTACCACTACCTTGGTTAACTATGGATTTTCATCCACCATAGAAAATGTGACAAATAAACATTCTTAACTCATGCAATGCCACCTCAACCATGGGGGATGATGTCATCTACTAGAATGTAATTGGTTGATTTTTATAGTACATTTTGGTCCTTTTGAGGCCCATTTTTGACCTCAAATTCTCTCTAATGCTTGCAGCAGCACTTCGATCCTTTCATTCCTTTTGCAGCAACACTTCGATCCTTTGAATCCTTTTGCAGCAACACTTTGATCTTTTCGATCCTTTTGCAACAACACTTCGATCCTTCTTCATCCTCTACAACCACGCTACCTGTAGTTCACATGATCTATTTGCGAGATGATCAATATCGATCACCTTAGGAAATAAGTCCAAGCACAATGCAATCCTCCATCAGCATGATCCATGAAGTCGATCATTTGAATCATGTACAACTAAAAGTAGATCTCGACAGCACCTAGTGCAGGCCTTGTCGTCCGTACCATTGAGGTTAAGACCACTCCCAAGTGAGTGTTATACTATGGTATCTACAGTCACGTGTAGGTATACTCTACCATGTAAGAGTATTGTTCTCGACCGCATTTAAAATGTCGAACCAATGTATAACATCCATACCACATTGGTTAGGACCACTCCCAAGCGAGTTTTATACTACAACGTCCGTGAGGACTCATCATAGAGAATCCATACCACACAGGTTAGGACCACTCCTAAGCGAGTGTTATTCGATGGAATCTACACTCATGTGTAGGTATACTCTACCATGTAAGAGTATTGTCTACAAAGCAGATCTCAACTGCATTCAAAATGTCGTACCAACGTAGAGCATCCATAGCACGCAGGTTAGGACCACTCCCAAGTGAGTGTTGTTAAATGGCGTCTACATATGAATGTTGGCATACTCTCCATACAAGAGTATTGTTTGTAGGGCCATCCTTAACTAGTAAGGACCACTCTCATGCATAGAGTATTATACATTCCATCCTCAAGACAGGATTACTGGCATCCATAATTGATGTCAGTCTCAGGATCACTCCCCCTTTACTGGGAGGATCCTTATTATCAACTTGCTCCCCCTTTTTCTGAGAAGGGTTCATGTATTCGACCTCTTATTCCTTTCCGAGGAGAGTCCATATCTTCGACTTGTTCCTCCTTTTCGAAAAAGGTCCATATCTTAATCATTTGTAGTCCCATCATTGTTCCTCCTTGTGAGGAAAGTCTTTTCGAACTACACCAATATTTTCATGGAAATATTCAAACTTCACTCGAGATAGAGGCTTGGTTAGTACATCGACAACTTTCTCATCGGTACTGACATACTGGAGCTTTATAGCTACCTTTTGTACCATATTCCTTATATAAAAATATCGGATTTCTGTGTGCTTCGATTTGTCATGGAACACCATATTCTCTATCATCTTTATACAACTCTGGTTGTCATAGAGAATTATTGTGGTGTCCAACTCCATGTTAAACAATCCTGACATCAACTTCCGAATCCATATCGCTTCACAACAAGCGGAGCGAGCTGCAATGTACTCTACTTCAGCTATACTGAGAGCAACACTAGACTATTTCTTAATAAGAAGCCCCAGAGTTAAGCTTGTAGCTTGATTCACCAATACCTTTGATGGGATATTGATAGTCATCTCCCAATGATACTTTCTAGGGAGAGTTCTTCTCTTCAAGTTTTGACAGAGATTGCTTCTTTCATGTCATATGCTTCAAGGCACCACTATCAATAAGCCATGTGTCTTCTCTAGGTGTTACAGACCTAGAGAGTGTAGAAAATGGTACATATTCATCTACATCTTCTTCTCTTGTTAATCTATTTTGAGGTATTTCTTCTTCATCCTCATCTTCAGCTAGATGAGCATGATGTCTCTTCTTGTTGTTGTTCTTCTTTGGTGATGGACACTGTCTGGCTAGGTGTCCTATCTTAAGATAGTTGTAGCATTGGTACTTTGAGTAATCCTTCTTCTTCTTTTCAAACTTATTCTTGGAAGGTTTCTAATTACTCTTCTTGAAGTTTGGTTGCTTCCTTTATTTAGTATGGGTGGCTAGAGCCTGGCCATCATTCTCTGAGCAGAGCCTCTCTGTTGGCTGCTCTAGCTTCTTTTTGAATGCAGTTTTCCCATACTCAGTCAAAATTCATACTTTCTTTTCTATCACACAAAGTTTGTATGAATGAGTCCCAAGGTCTAATGAGACCATTAAGAGCAGTCATAACCAGTTCATCCTCATCGAGGGTGTCTCCAATGGCACTTAGTTGTTCTCTGAATTGAGAAACCCTTATGAAGTAATTTTGAATAGACTCTACTTTGCTCATCTTGGTGCCCTTCAATTGAGCTCTCAGATTCATCTTTCTGTTGATGTTCCTTCCATCATTCATTCTGGAAAGAGCATCATACATTTCTTTAGGTGTGTTTAAATAATGTTTGGACAAGTTCATTATAGTGTTCCTGGATGATATTTTGGTATATTCCAGATCTGAAAAAGAGCATGAAGAGCATCTCCAAATCACTTTGTAGATATTGGGAGAAAATTAGCTTTATGCCAAGATTAGTAAATGATCATTTTACCAAAAACAACTATTGTATTTTGGTCATACTATATCATAGGAGGGAGAAGTAGTGGGCCTAGAAAAATAAAATCCATACTGGAATGGCCTGCTACAAAAAAAAGTAAGGGATGTAAGATCATTTATGGGGATGGAAGGTTATTATCGAATGTATGAAGCAATCCACTATCTTAGAATGTCCAATGGATATTTTTCACTGTAAGAGTATTGATTTATTTATTTATATTTTTTAAGTGAGATTTTGCCAATACTTTGTAACTTCTTCAACAATGAGTTTGGATCCTTGAGGAAAATATCTCTTTTCTTGATTTCAATGGATGTGTTACAGGTTGAAATGGCAGGTTAAGCCACCCGTAAGCCTATAAAGTGGCAAATTAGTCACTTGTCCCCAACTACTTTGAAATTCGAAGCCTCCTAGGGGATATCCCTAGTTCAACTCTGGAACAGACACTAAACATCAAGAACACCTCTTTCAAGGTTATTAGAGACCAGTGCCTTACTGCAGTCAAACCATGAGAGTGAGAAGGGATGTACTACAAGTGTTTCTAAAATAATGTCATAGTAGTTATTAATGAAGTAGTATATCATCCCAACAATAAAGGCATAGGATAATCTCATTCAAATATAAGAATTTATCATAAGTACAACAGTGTAAGCAACTAAAGTTGGTCAAGATAGTAGTATTATGAGTGACATGTGTTAAAGCATATAAGTATCCTCCAAATGTTCATAGCAGTGTTATAAAGTTTAACAAGGTTTTATCTTTAATACCAATTTGACCACTTTTGCAGTGACTAACCAACTTACAAAGGTTGAAGTGAATGAGTGTTACCAGCAGACTTTGTGTATGTATTAAATGCAACAATAAGGTGAGGTTTCCTGTACTTTACATTAAGTCGAAGCATGCATATACAACAGTAATAGTAGATGCTAATACAAACCACTTATCATATGTTGGATTTTACCTTTAGGCATGCATGAAATAGTATATCAATATGGATTACATGTTATGATAGCAGTAAGAAATAGGAACCTTCCACACATTATCATATCAGTGCGTAGACAACTTACTTGCATCCATTAGGATGGAAATTGTATTTTTATTTATTTAAAAGAAGTGTAGGAAACACTAAAGGAATTGTTAATCTTTGATCGTAAAAGAAGTGTAAACAATGTTGAAGGCATTTTTAAATTTTGAACATTTTTCAACAATCTATAAAAATGTCAACATTTAAGACAATGAATAATTAGTATAATGAATATGAGAATATCATGAAATAAGTAGGATTTTATAGCAATACAAGCGATCACCTTTGGTAAAAATTGGTAATGTTTTATAGTAATGTTTTGGATTTTTTTCTTAGTAAAAAACTGCTATAAATTTGTTATTCGGGTTATGTACTATCTTTAAACACCCCTAAGGAGTTTTAATCAAAAAAGATTAATTGTATTGCATAGGGGTTCTCACCAACAAGTTGGTTCTGAAGCAATCCAATATCTTAGGATATGGAATGGAGATTTTTCACTATCAAAGTATTGATTTATTTATTTGTGATTGTTTAAGTGAGATGGTTGATTTTCTTCTCAATGGTTTTTAAATTCTTCAGCAATGTGTTTGGATCCTTGAGGAAAATATCTCCTTTCTTGAGTTCAATGGATGTATCGGTGGTGAAACTTTATTGCAATTTTCTAGGTAATGCATCATTTTTCACATTTCTCCAACAACTAAGCAATGACATCTTCTATGATCTTATATTTTTGCTGCCAAAGTATTGGGAAACATGATGTTCATAAACTCTATTGATTAAAACTCATGGTTGGAGTCTCTTCCAATGTTGTCATAATGATTTTCATGAAATGTTCATTACTAATATAATCCCCCGACAACAATTATAAACTTAATCTTCATTGGAAATTACTCAAACTCTTGTTGCTCTCTTTGGATTGAGCTAAACGAAGCACCCCATATTTGACTTGAAAATGTTCAAACCATTGATAGACACAAATGTTTTTCAATGAATTTCCTTACCTCTGGGCCCCATAAAGAATCCCCTTGGTCTTATGTCTTTCATATGTATATTCTCCAATTCTACTACAATGATCATGGATCAACGGTTAGAATTGAATCCACAAAGAGATCAACGGTTGCAAAACGATCGACAATACTATTGCGAAAATCAGCGTTTGATTGCAAATCAACAGTCAGGAGAGCATCTGCAAAAAATGGACGGAAGGTGGAAGGAAGAAGGCAAAAAAGAAAATATAAAGTAATATGGGTTTCTGAAACCCAGGGTCCTCCCTGCGAAATGTGGAAGGTGGAAGGAAGAAGGCGAAAAAGAAAATATGAAGTAATATGGATTTCCGCAACCCAAAGTCCGCCCTGCGAAAGGCGAAAGGTGGAAGGTGTCAAATAAAATATAAAGTAATATGGGTTTCCGCAACCCAGATTCCACCCTGCAGAATGCGGAAGGCGGAAGGCGAAAAAGAAAATATAAACTAATATGGGTTTCCACAACTCGAAGTCTACCCTGCGGAATGTGCAAGGTAGATGAATAAGGTGAATTGGGTTTCCGCAACTCAGAGTATGCCTTGCGAAATGCGGAAGGCGGAAAGGAAAATTCAGAAGAATTTTTGGTGAAGAATTATCCTTGCGGAGAGGCAATTTTGATAAAATTGCGTTGCAAAAAGGCATGACTGATGAACTTAAATAGAGTTAAAGAATTGTTAGAATGAAGAATTGATTCTTCATGAAGAGGCATGATCTAAAAATGAAAAGGTGCAACGGTAAAGAGATGCACTCACAGAAAACGTGTTAAATGGTATCTATAGACATAAATGATGAGTGAGATAAATTGTTTCAGCAATACAGTTTAATGAAGTTGCAGCAGTTAGAGACCAAAGTAAAATCAAAGACATAAATTGTAAAGCAGATATGAAGATCATACAAACATAGAGGGTGGTAGGGTGGAGATAGGGAAGGAATCAAGCTTGGGGAATTGTATCCTCCTTCCAGTAGTAGCTGGTAAATAGGGTGTAATAGCATCCTGTCAGTAGTAGCTGACAAGGTTGTATCCTCCTTCCAGTTGTTTCTAGTAAATAGGGTGTGGTACCATCCTTGTCTGTTGTAGCAGGCATAACCTATTTGTAAATATAATTTTGCAGTAATAGGACGTATTTGTGGTTTTTTCCAATTGGGTTCCACGATAAAATATGTGTTCTATATTTCTTGTTGATTTTGTGTGTTAAAAGTCAATTGTGCTTTTTAAGTTATAAAAGTTAACAATACTAATCCCCCCACCCTCTCAGTATTGTCCAACATTTTAACAATTGGTATCAGAGCGGGTTCCTTCACCAAAGTTTAACCACTGGAAGGAAGATCCTATTTAAAAACCACTATGGATCAACAAGAAGGGTTAGCCACTAACAGAGCTCCACTATTCACAGGAGAAAATTATGCATACTAGAGTGTGAGAATGAAGTGACATCTGATGTCCCTTGGATGGAAGGTTTTGGTAGCAACTGAAAAGAAGTATAAAATAGAAGGCCAAGCACCTACAGACCCAATGGAACTAGGCCAACATGAAGGTAATTCCCAATCCCTGAATGTAATCTTGAGTGGATTGAAAAACTCTGTAGTTACAAAAGTTATGCGATGCAAGACTACCAAACAAGCCTGGGATAAGTTAAAGATTATCTGTGAAGGGGCATCTAAAGTCAAAGAATCCAAGCTTCATACATATAAAGGGCAATTTGAGAGCCTTAAAATGAAAGAAGAATAAAATATTGGGGAATACCTTCTAAGAGTAGATGAGGTTGTCAGTGCTATTAGAGGCCTTGGAGGAAAATTAAAAGAAAGAGAAGTGGTTAACAAGGTATTAAGAACATTTCCAATGAAGTATGACTCAAAAGTATCCACCCTAGAAGAATGAGATTATCTTGACCTTGTGATAGTATATGAACTACATGAAATCCTCACTGCATATGAGATGATAACGGTACTAAATTAATATGCAAGAAAAGAAGCGGCATTTAAAGCCTCATCCAAGAACCAATAAGAGAACCTAGATGATGCGGAAGCTCTTTTTATCAAAAAAACTTGAGAAAGGTACTAGAAAATAGAAAGCAAATTTACCCCTAAAATGTTTCAACTATGGAAGAATTGGACATTTTTCTTCAAAATGTACTTACCCTAAACAAGATGATAGTGATGAAAGAGAAACCTCTATTCAAAAAGAGTAAAATAAGAAACAAGAAGAAGTCCTATGAGAAAAAGACAATTGTTTACTCCATGGAAGATAGTGAAGATGTAGATACACATGAAGATGAAGAAACTGAAATTCTATTCATGGGTGTAGATAGTCAAGCTTCAAATAGTGACTCAAATGTGGAAGGAGAGGTAGACTTAAGAGTTGAACTTGTTAGTGCTCTTGAAGAACCTGAGAAATGCAGAAAAAAGAAAAAACAGTCAAACCATGCCATTAGTAAGTTGGAATCTCAACTTCTAGATGCCAAAAGGATTGAGGAGGACCTAAATTTGCAACTCAAAAGAAGAATACATGAATCTGAGAGACTTGAAGAAGAGATCATGCAATTCAAGAAAAAGCTTGATGAAGAATCTATCAAATCAAATTTTGAGAACAACTCAAGGATTCTATATGAAATCCTGAATAGTCCAGAATGTTTCTCTTTCACTAATAAAGGAGGAAATAAGAAAATCTATGCCAAAGCACTACATAGTCCAGTTAAAACAAAAGAGAGCAAAAAAGTTGTCCTAAGCTCTCAAGATAAAAACAGAAATAATACGGTTCCTAAGAGACCAAATAGATACTAGTAGATATATTTGGGTCATCCTTACTCTTGTAATAACTTTGGTCATAAATCCCTAAATTGCAGAGCTTATGGAAAGGTTTGTGAATACAAGAAGAAGTCATCAAGTAACAAACCAAAAGGAAATCATAACCTTTTTACACTTCTTCAAAAATATGACATAGAGTGTTACAAATGTAATAACCATGGACATATCGAAATAGATTGTAAATTGATTACTCCTACAAGAAAGACTGTTGCAATTAACTCTCAAGACACAAAACATAAGACGTATTGGAGGGAAAGGGAATAAAAGGAATGTTCCATGATTTCCCTATGTGCAACAGAGAAACAAAACCTATGGCACTTGGACAGTGGATGTTCAAAACATATGATAGGTGACCCAAACAAGTTCATAAAATTAAAATATGATAAGGGTAAAGTCACATTTGGAGACAATATGTCTTCCAAGATAATTGGCAAAGGAACAGATGTTGTCAATAACAAGATCAATATAGAAAATGTATTACTAGTAGAAAACCTCAAGCCTAATCTCCTCAATGTAAGTCAAACATGTGATCAAGAGCACATCTATATTTTTGACTCGGAGAAATGTGAAATCAGGAAAAAGGACTCGAGAAGAGCTCCAGGCATTTATATAAGAAATTCAAACAATGTATACATCTTGGAAAATGAGAATCAATGTTACTTAAGTATGGTTGATGAAAGTTGGTTATGGAACAGAAGGTTGGGACATTTAAATTTTGACAATCTTATCAAAATAAGTAAGAAGGAAGTTGTAAGAGACTTGACTAAAATTGTAAAACCTCTAAACTCAGTTTGTAAACATTGTCAATATGGGAAGCAAACTAGAGCTTGTTTTAAAACAAACGAACATATGACCTCACATACTCTAGAAATAGTTCACACGGATCTCTGTGGAGCAACAAGAACTAAAAGCCCGGAAGGAGAATATTATTTCATGTTGCTCATAGATGATTACACAAGGATGACTTGGGTGACATTTCTCGAAGAAAATCAGAATACTTTGAGAAGTTCAAAATATTCAAGGAAATGGTTGAAAATGAGACATATATGAAAGTCAAATGTCTTAGATCAGAAAATGGGGGAGAGTTTACTTCAAAATATTTCAATGAGTTTTGTGAGATACATGGCATTAAGAGACCATTTTTAGCTGCAAGGACTCCTCAGTAGAACAGTGTTGTTGAAAGGAAAATTAGAAAAGTCCAAGAAGTCGCCAGAACAATGATTAATAAAGCAAAGCTGCCGGATGCATATTGGAAAGAAGAAGTACACACACCTGTCTATATACTTAATAGAGGACAACTCGGAGTGAATAAAGACAAGACTCCTTATGAACTATGGTATGGAAGACCAACCTCAGTCAAATATTTCAAAGTATTTGGCAATAATTGCTACATTACAAGGAATGAGGATGATCTTGGCAAGTTTGACTCTAGCACTGATGAAGGAATATTTCTAGGATATTTATCCACCAAGAAGGCATATAGATGTTACAATAAAAGGTTACACCATATTGTAGAAAGTGCAGTTGTAAGAATAGATGATATAAAACCAAGAAGAGTAAGAAGTCATGGTTGTGTTGAAAATACAAATTATGAATAAAATGAAGACTTGCAAAAGGACGAAAGTACTCATGATGAAGAAGAAGGAATAGAGAAGGAAGATACACAGGAAGGTGAATAAGATTTCCCAAGACTTTATACAAAAACCCCATCTAGAAGAATACAAAAGAATCAACCGGGGACAAAGATCATAGCTGATAAAAATGTTGGATTCAGTCCAAGGAGACAACTACCATTTAATGAACAAGCCCTACTCTCAATAGTGGAACCTAAGGATTTTATAGAATCCAGGAAAAGTCATGAACAGGTCAAAGCCATAAATAAAGAATTATATCAAATTGAGAAAAACGAGACCTGGAAACTTGTCCCAAGACCCAAAGATAAGAATGTTATAGGGACCAAATGGGTTTTCAAGAACAAATTCAATCAGGATGGTCAAGTGATAAGGAACAATGCAAGATCAGTATGTAAAGGGTATTCACAGGTAGAAGGGATTGGTTTTGAAGAAACTTATGCCCCTTTGGAAAGACTTGAAGGCATCAGAATGTTTCTATCACTCTCATGCCATACAAATTTTAAAGTGTATAAAATGGATGTCAAGTCTGCATTTTTGAATGGAAAAATAGAAGAAGAGTCTTATATTGAACAACCTGAAGGTTTTCTATTATCAGAAAAGAGAGACTATGTTTGTAAACTGAAAAAGGCACTCTATGGTCTTAAACAAGCTCCAAGGGCCTGGTTTTCAAGGCCGGATAGCTACTTAAAGCAACAAGGATTTAAGAGAGGGGCCATTGAAATTAATCTCTACTTAAAAATCGAAGATGAAAATATGATCATTGTTGTTGTTTATGTAGATGCCATCATATTTGGAAGCAATTTGCAAATACTAAGTGTAAACTTTGCTTCTGAAATGAAGAAGGAATTCAAAATGTCGATGTTGGGTGAAGTAAAATTCTTCTTGGGGTTACAAGTTTACCAAACAAACAAAAGGAATCTTTATTTCTCACACTAAGTACATCAAGGACATGCTTAAAATATTTAAGATGGAAGAATTCAAACCTGTTAGTACTCTTATGATCACAAGTTGTAAATTAAGTAAGGACGATGAGTCTCCAGAAGTGGATCATACCATGTATAGATCCATGATAGGAATCCGGCTATATCTGACAGCTACAAGACTAGATGTGATGCAAGTTGTAGGTTTGGTTTCTAGGTTCCAGTCAAGCCCTAAAGAAACACATGTAACATTAGTAAAAATAATTTTCAAATATTTGGAAGGTACTATGGAGTATGGGTTATGGTACCCAAAAATTCAAGGCTTCATCTTAAAAGCATTTATTGATGCATATTGCGCAAGAAGTGTTGATGATTGAAAAAGTACCAGTGGAGCAACATTCTTCCTAGGAAATTGTTTGGTTTCATGGTTAAGTAAAAAAACAATCTTCCATTTCACTCTCCACAGTAGAGGCCGGATATATTATTGTTGCGTCATGTTGCATCCAAGTCATTTGGATGAAGCAAACACTAGAAGACTTACTTGTGATTTATGAGCACCCAATAATAATAAATTTTGATAATACCAGTGCCACAAATATGTGAAAAAACTCGGTCATGCACTCCAAGATAAAACACATACCAATAAAGTATCACTTCCTAAATGAACCGGTATCCCAGAAGGTTTTCAATCTAGAGTATGTTGACACAAAAGAACATATTGTTGATATATTTACCAAGCCACTACCCAAGGAAGCTTTTGAGCATCTTAGATGAAATTTGGGAGTAATCTCCTTGCAACAGTTGTAGAAGAGGAAGCGCAATCTCAGGGGGAGATATGATGACACGGGGAGTTGTCAAAAGAAATCCTTTTTCATTGTTGTCAAAGGGGGAGAAAATTGACTAAAAATAAAATGTTTCCATCAATGCCAAAGGGGAAGAATGTTGAAAATAAGTTTTCAATTGATGTCAAAGGAGTTCAGAAATGACAAAAAAAAACTAAACATGATGCAAGAGGCAAAGGATCGATAGGATTTCAACAATGCCAAAAAGAACTGAACATGATGCAAGGGGCAGAGGATCGATGCAAGAGGAAATGATGATGGATAAACGATTAGGATTGAATTTGTAAAGAGATCAACGACTGCAGAACGATCAACAATACTATAGCGCAAATCCACATTTGATTGCAAATCAACGGTCAGGAGAATATCGACAAACAATCAACGCAATGAGAAAGGTGAAAAAGAAAATATAAACTAATATGGGTTTCCCCATCCTGGAGTCAACCCTATGGAATGAGGAAGGCGAAAATGAAAATATAAAGTAATATGGGTTTCCACAACCCAAAGTCCACCTTTTGGAAGGTGGAAGGCGTAAAATAAAATATAAAGTAATATGGGTTTCCACAAACGGGAGTCATCCCTATGGAATGGAAAAGGCGGGAGTCAGATGGTGAAAAAGAAAATATAAAGTAATATGGTTTTCCACAACCCAGAGTCCACCCTACAGAATGTGGAAGGTGGAAGGAGAAAAGAAAAATATAAAGTAATATGAGTTTTTGCAACTCGAATTCTGCCACGTAAAATGCAGAAAGGAAAAATCGAAAGAATTTCTGGTGAAGAATTATCATTGCGGAGATGCAATTCTGGTAAAATTGTGTTGCAGAAATTATGACTGATGATCCAGGAGGATCCAATAAGGAAAAATTTCTGAAGTCCTCCAATCTCAGTAAAACTAGCACCAGATCGAAGGGCTTGTTGAGACGATTCCAACAGCGTTTGTTTCACCTCAAACGGACTCCGTATGAGAAAGTTATCGCGTTCTGTTCTATAAGGTCAACAGGCAAATTTGGCCAAAAGAGGTGCCACGTGGCACCATTGACAGGGTGACACGTGGAATCCAGACTGTACAAACATGATGACATGGCATGGTGATGTGGCATTTTGACATGGCATGATGATGTGTCATGATGATTTGGCATGCTGACATGGCATGGTGATGTGGCATGATGACATGGCATGCTGATGTGGCATGATGACATGGCATGCTGATGTGGCATGGTGACATGGCATGATGAAGTGGCATGATGACTAGAATGCATGCATTTGTGCTTGAAATGAGTTCTAGGACATTCATGCATTTACTTGAATGAGAAATTGTAAAATGATTAATATTTGAAGTGAGTGGAAAAATTACTCACATATTACTCATTTATTTTATTCCTTGAGTTGTTATGAATTTAATGCATGGTTGTAACCAAAAACAAACATGCCATATTTGTAAAGAATTTGTAACAAGTTGGTTTATTATTTAATAAAAATCCCAACCATATGAAAACCAACTTGGGGAAGTTGTAACCAAGGCCAAGATAGGAAAATTAGTTGCAACCAAAGGAATCCATGAGAGTCATGTGAAGAAGGGAAAGAAAACCTATATAAACCCATTCATTTTCCATTTCCCACTCATGCTTTGGAGTGGAGACTTTGTAGCTAAAGGAGAGAAGGGAGATTGCATAGCTCTGCAGGAGGAAGGTACGAGTGTTTATACTCGTTTTACATCGTCTTCAGGTTTCAGAGTTGCTGGAAGTAGTCTTGTTGTGTTTTGGGAAACGGTTCTCTTCCTGAACATTGTTTCCAAGGTATCATTGTATCATTGCCATGTATTTTGCCTTATGCTGAGATTATAGATCGGCCCTCCTATTGAGAAGCAGGCCTAGAGACGTAGTCCATCTTGGACGAACTCCGTTATCAACTTGTTGTCTTTATGTGCGTGTTGTCTATGCTGTTTGGTACTCTTCTTATGGATTTGTGAGATTCGTTCATGCTCTTTATGCAATTCATGTTAACGTCATAGAGTAGCAAAGATCTTGTTTTCGGATCATGTGGTATCAAAGCAGGACTATTTGACGTTGGATTGTGAATGTGGATGCTCACGAGGGCTAAACTGCAAGTTGGTGAGGGTACATCAGAGCCTTATAATTCTGAGAATAGATGTGCACACCGAAGGAGGAAGATGGATGCTAATGATTCCCGCATCGATATGGAGGCAAACTTTCACAAGGTCTTCTACATGATGGCCGACAAGGTAGACAAGTTGTTTGCAGACTATGAAGAACGCATGGCAAAAGAAAGAAAAGGCAGTGAAGTAAAGAAGGAAGACAAAGAAGTGAAGGAAGAAGGAAACGCTTTAGTTAACCACGAAGGAGGTGGTGAAGAGCCTCCTGAGCCTCCTTCTTCACCTTCAGCTTCAAGCACAAGTTCAAGTGCTTCTTACTCATCTCATTCTCAGCATTCCAAGGTTCCTCACAAAGAGCCTCAAAAGAAGCCCTTATTGAAGCTCGATGTGAAGTTTGATTTGCCCATGTTCAATGGGGAATCGAATGCAGAGAAGCTGAACAATTGGATAAGGAAAATTGAGGTCTATTGCCAATTCCAATAGATCAAAGAAGAAGATGTGAAGATTCAGTTGGCTTCACTTTAGCTGACAGGCACCGCACTTGTATGGTGGGAAAGCAAGCTTCAACAAGGTAGCAAACAAATGGGTAATCTTCTCTCATCGTGGTCTGCTTTCATTTCTGCTTTACGTAAACAATTTTATCCATCGGGTTATGTCCAAAAGGCTATGATGGATTGGCAAAGTTTTAGACAAGGAAAGGGTCAGAGTGTTCAGATTTTTACTGAAGAATTTAGAAAGAAAGCTCTAGAGTTGAATATTTCTTAGGATTCTCTTGACACTCTTTTGAAGTACATTGGTGCTCTTCATCATTATCTATGCCATACTTTGTTGTTGTTGAATCCTACTAGTGTGGATGAAGCAAGTGTTCAGGCTACTCATCTTGAGAGCAGGGGGAATCATTTGCAAGAAGACCATCAGAAGGAGCCTTTCAAGCACAACAACAACCACAAATTCAAGAAAAAAGACAAGAGCAAGAAGACAGCTACTGCCAAGAAGGAAGGAGGAAAGCTCCATTGCAACCATTGCGACACTGATGGCCATGATGAAGAAAGTTGTTGGAAGTTGCATCCTGAACAGAGGCCAAAGCATTATGGAAGCAAAAAGAAGAAAAAGAATATTGCAAAAACGCAACGAGATTTGGGTTCCGACTTAGGCGACAAAACCATGATTACAGCCGTGGGAATGCAAGGTAACAAAACTCCTCATACTGGTTCAAGTTCTACTCATGTTTCTAAATAAAATGATAAAAGAGGAAGTGAGTTGTTTCACATCAGAGTTGTGTCTAAGCATACAAAGATTGAAAAATTATTTGATCCGGGTTCTCAAGTAAATTTGATCTCAGAATCAGTTGTTAAAAAGTTGGGCGCACAAACTAAACCTCACCCCAAGCCTTATCCTCTTGGATGGGTATGTGATAATGCTAAGCTACAGGTGACTAAGCAATGCAGGTTAAGGTTTGCTATTGCTTCAAAGTTGATCCATGAGGTGGACTTAGATGTTGTTCCTCTTGGCATCCGCGGTATCGTATTGGGAATCCCATACTTGTATGATCAAAAAGTAGTATTCTTCCGTCATGAGAACAAGTACCATCTCACCAAAAATGGGGTGGAGTACATTGTGAGAGCTCACAGTATGAAGGCTAACACCTCTTTTGTTAGTGCAGGATAGATGAAGAGACTCATAAACACTAATAAGAGATACATGCTCATGGTTGTGAGAGAAAAAGATGCTGAAGCATCCGATGCTTTCAAAGGTTGTGATCCTTCTCAAAAAAAGGCTATGATTGATATTGTGGCTAACTATGATCAAATATTTCAGGAACCTACAGGTTTTCCTCCCAAAAGGGAGATTCAGCATGAGATTCATCTCCAGTAGGATGCCCCTCTTCCTAATGTGGGCATGTACAAGTTGTCCGTAGTTACCAAGTACAAGAAGGGTACTAGTAACAAAGTGGTAGATATGCTTTCTATACCTCCTATTGTTGCATCTATTGTCTTGAAAAATGCTTCTTTATCCCATGAAAGTTATATTGAGCAGTATGCTACTGATGATGATTTCAAGGATATTTATGAGAAGCTAACTAATGGCACACAGGTGGAAGACTACTATTTGCAGGGAAAGTTGCTCTATCATTTGGGCAAGTTATGTGTTCCTATCAGTGAAAGAGTCCATGTAATACGAGAAGCTCGTACTTCTCTTGTATCAGGGCATTTTTGGGGTAGGTAAGACTTTGGCTCATTTGCAAAGACTTGTGTATTGGCCTCGCATGAAATACATTGTAACAAAATATGTAAAGGGGTGTGTGATGTGCTCCACTTGTAAGCCCACTAATATAAAATTGGGGATGTACTCGCCACTTCCTGTTCCTTCCCATCCTTGGGAAAGCATTTCCATGGATTTTGTGGGGGGTTTTCCTATGTCTAGGAGGGGTCATAACTACTTGTATGTGGTCATGGATAGGTTTAGCAAGATGTGTATTCTTATGCCATGTAAAAAGCAAGTCACTGCAGAGCAGGCTGCTTCTCTTTTCTTTCAGCATTTATGGGTTCACTTTGGACTTCCTATGTCCATTATCTCGGATTGAGACTCCCGATTCCTTGGAGAGTTTTGGAAAAAATTATGGTGTATGATGGACACCAAGCTGAAGAGGAACACCGCTTTCCATCCATAGACCGACAGACAGACATAGGTAGTCAACATGACAGTTGTCCATTTGCTTCGAGGCTATTGCAACAAGCATCCTAAGTTATGGGATGAACAGATCTAGTATGTGCAACATGCCTACAACAGGGCTATGCATTCTTCCACTCAGAGCTCGCCATTTGAAACATGCTTTGGGTACTTGCCAAAGAATCCATTGGACTTGACTTATGGGAGAGAGGCTGAGTCAAGCACTTCCAAGGATGAAGACAAAGCCCGCAGGTTCATTCAGAGAGTTCAACAGGTACATCAAGCAGTGTAAGAGCACTTGGAGAAGAGTCAAGCCTAGTACAAGGCTCGCCATGACACGCATAGAGTTGATCATCAGTTTCAGGTGGGAGATCAAGTATGGCTTCACATCAACAAGGAGAGGATGAAAGGAGAAGGCAAGAAGCTCAAGCCTATTAGATATGGTCCCTTCACCATCTTGGAGAAGATTGGGACGAATGCTTTTCGCTTAGAGCTACTGCCATACATGCAGATCTACTCAGTGGTGAATGTGGAGAACTTGAAACTCTATGAGCCTCCCATGATCATGGATGAAAGGGAGAATGTCTCATTGCCATCAGTTGATGAATTTGCTCCTGAGTACATGGATGAACTAAAGGAAGATGTCATCTTGGACAGAAGGAAAAGGACTTCTCGTAGAGGTGATGTTGATTATCTTCGAGTGGGCATCAAAGGCACTCATCCAAGAAAATCCAAGTGGATCGAGAAGGGGAAAGTGAGGGAGCAATTCCCTCACCTACTAGTTCATTAGTAAAGGATTTTGGAGGCCAAAAGCTTCTCAGTGGGGAGGAATGATCTAGGAGGATCAAAGAAGGAAATTTTTTTGAAGTCCTCCAATCTCAGCAAAACTAGCACCTGATCGAAGGGCTCATCGATACTATTCCAACGGCGTTCATTTCACCTCAAACGGAATCCGTATGAGAAAGTTATCGCGTTCTATTCTATAAGGTCAACATGCAAATTTGGCAAAAAGAGGTGCCATGTGGCACCATTGACAGGGTGACACGTGGCATCTAGACTATACAAACATGATGACATGGCATGGTGATGTGGCATGCTGACATGGCATGATGATGATGTGGCATGCTGACATGGCATGGTGATGTGGCATGATGACATGGCATGCTGATGTGGCATGATGACATGGCATGATGAAGTGGCATGATGACTAGCATGCATGCATTTGTGCTTGAAATGAGTTTTAGTACATTCATGCATTTACTCATGAGAAATTGTAAAATGATTAATATTTGAAGTGAGTGGAAAAATTCCTCACATATTACTCATTTATTTTATTCCTTGAGTTGTTATGAAGTTAATGGATGGTTGTAACCAAAAACAAACATGCCATATTTGTAAAGAAGTTGTAACAAGTTGGTTTATTATTTAATAAAAATGCCAACCATATGAAAACCAACTTGGGGAAGTTGTAACCAAGGCCAAGATAGGCAAATTAGTTGCAACCAAAGGAATCCATGATAGTCATGTGAAGAAGGGAAAGACAACCTATATAAACCCATTCATTTGCTATTTCCCACTCATGCTTTGGAGTGGAGACTTTGTAGCTAAAGGAGAGAAGGGAGATTGCGTAGCTCTGCAGGAGGAAGGTACAAGTGTTTATACTCGTTTTACACCGTCTTCAGGCTTTGGAGTTGTTGGAAGCAGTCTTGTTGTGTTTTGGGCAGCGGTTCTCTTCTTGAACATTGTCGCCAAGGTATCATTGTATCATTGCCATGTATTTTTCCTTATGCTGAGATTATGTATCAGCCCTCCTATTGAGAAGCAGGCCCGGAGACGTAGTCCATCCTGGACGAACTTCGTTATCAACTTGTTGTCTTTATGTGCCTGTTGTCTATGTTGTTTGGTACTCTTCTTATGGATTTGTGAGCTTCGTTCATGCTCTTTATGCAATTCATGTTAACGTCATAGAGTAGCAAAGATCTTGTTTTCACATCAACTGATAAACTTAAATAGAGTTAAAGAATTGTTAGAATGAATAATTGAGACTTCATGAAGAGGCATGATCTAAGAAAGAAAAGGTGCAACGATGAAGAGATGCACTCACAAAAAACGTGTTAGAGGGTATTTATAGAGAAAAATGATGAGTGAGAGAAATTGTCTCAGCAATACAGTTTAATGAATTTGTAGTGGTTAGATACCAAAGTAAAATCAGAGAGAGAAATCATAAAGAAGATCTGAAGATCATACAAAAATAGAGGGTGGTAGGGTGGAGCTAGAGCAGGCATCAAGCCTGCAGGGGGTTGTAGCCTCCCTCCAGTAGTAGCTGTTAAATAAGGTGTAATAGCATCATGTGAGTAGTAGCTGACAAAACAAGGGGTTGCATCATCCTTCCAGTAGTTGTTGGTAAATAGGGTGTGGTACCATCCTTGTCTGTTGTAGCGGGCATAAACTATTTGTAAATATAATTTTGCAGTAATAGGACGTATTGGTGGTTTTTCCCAATTGCGTTCCACGATAAAATCCATGTTATATATTTCTTGTTGATTTTGTGTGTTAAAAGTCAATTGTGGTTTTTAAGTTATAAAATTTAGTAATATTGATTCAACCCCCCCCTCTCAGTATTGTCCAATATTCTAACAGGACTGGGGTGATGCTAATGGAAATATATCAACAAAGAAAGCATATGAAACTATTGTTGCGGGGGCGAGGATGTTTTTGCACTAGCTAGTGGTCGGTGAAGTTGTGGATGGTTATGTTTAGTGTCAACTATTGGTTGGACTTTGGAATGGTTAAAACCATGTGTTATTTAAAACTTTGGAATATTCCAAAGTAGGGACATGCCACCAAGCTCAACGAACCCCACATGGTTTTTCGTATAACATTATTATATATTTGGTTGCTTATTTGGTTTCGGGTCATATTTTTCATATAGTATAATGTGGATGCCAATCCTATGCTATGTTTGGTTGTAACATTAGATGTATTGAAATATCATTTAAAACAAACCATGTCATCTTTAAACAATTTGTAATCAAAATACTATGTTTACAAAAGAAGTTGTAACTAGCCTAACCAAATGGGGCTAAGTTGGATTCACATGAATAGTGCCCAAGGAAGGGAAACTTAAGCTATATAAACCTCATTATCTATTGTTGTTGGGGAGAGGCTTTAGGGATCCATTTTGGTGGGAAAACTCTATATGCTTTCATAGGATCCAGTTTAGAGCTCCATATACTTTAAAGAGGATTTTGGCATCCATGTTGAGAGGAGGATTTTTGCATCCATGTTGTGGAGTCCCATAAATTTTCAAGGAACCTGTTTGGAGATTGTAAGATTAGCTCGAGGCTCAAAGCTTTGCAGGAGTTTTGAGAGAGCTATGTAAAGCTTGCAAATGCAAAGAAAGCTATCATCATGAAGTCTGGAGTAAGGTCACTTGCATAAGATGCCTTCTTGAATCCTTTGTTAGGGAGAAGGTACATTTGTATGTAAACATCGATGAGAAGGTCCCAACATATTTCATTGGAATATAATGAAGCAGTTCGACCTGATCGAGCTCGAAGACATAGTTGGGGGTCTGTAGATATGTTATCAACGCGTCTCTCAAATGTGTAATGCTGTCTTGATTGTTCTTCACGCATCATTTTTTTTCCACATTATGTTTATTATATGCATTATATGACTATGCTAAATATTAATGACACATTATAAAGATTAACATGCACACATGGATTCAATCCTTTTTGTGAGCAATCAGTGAATCAATAAAAAAGTCCTTCTATATTGATCCTTTTTGTTTAAGTGAGTTTTGAATTGTTTTCAAGATCACCCTAGGATTAGATCAATGTGTGCAGGTATTCACATTTTTTTCCATAATAAATGATGAAAGACAGCTTCATAAGATAATCATTTATTGAGTGACATGATATAATGTACAAATAGTTGGGTATCTAGCTGACAAGAAGGAAAGGGATTAACAACATTTCTACATGGGAATGGTGCAAATAAATGACAAACATGGATTTGAATCTCATAACAATTATCTTGATGTATGTTTAAAAACAAAATATCATAATCATGCAATCGTCATTGTTGCTTCACATGATTTGAATAGACAATGTTGAAAACACAACATCAAGCATTGTGAGAATGACACATGAAGTGATGAAATCAAGGGGATGGTAAAATCCACATGTGTAATTTTTATATCCAACCTATTCTAAGCATAACACATGAATTTTAAATCACAATGAGTATCGCAAACAAGTTTTGGGCCAAATTTATTATTTTACAATGTGGTTTCCCATAGGTAGATTGAGAACCTAGAGGCCTCCACAAAGTTCATATTTCAAAATGCCAAAAAAATATACCCGGATATTTTGGGGACATAGACTCAACACTTATGAGATCCATAGTTATGAAAACATCAATTAAAAAAAATTATGCAAGAGGGGCAATTGTTGCTCTTTGGTTTATTAAATTAGAGGAAGAAAGTGGAATAATGCATCCAGCCACTCGTTGCAAAGGTATCAATGTCTACTATGTTGATCCGGATTTATGTGTGAACGAAATGAAAGAACAGATACATAATCATAATCACAGACATTTTGCAAAGATAACAAAGATACAATAAACATATATTTTATTAAATGGTGGAAATAGAACATACTGCAATACAACAGTTAGAATGACAGTGGCTATCTCCGAGAAGAGATGTGACTGCTACGCTCATCCGTGCAAAGATGAATACAAAAGGTGGCCAAAGGGGCCTATTTATAGTAATGATGAGGATGATAACCCCAAAATTCCAAAACATAACCCTAGAAGATGAACCGTCATAAAGTTTGCAGCCCCAAGGTGGTAAGTTGAACATACAACTTCCCGGGGTCATAAATTTTGCATACGATCTCTGATTTAAGTGCTCGATATCTTGTTGGAAATATATATAAGATTTACATCAAAAAATGGCAAATATCAAGTCCAAAATGGACTCATATTTTCTATACCATTCGATGCCAAAAAAACGATGTTTAGGGCCTCAAATCGACTGCGAGAGTTTGGGACCCGAAAAACTGTAGAAAAATAACTAGGAAACTGCCACAATGGACAACTGTTTTGTGCCAATGGAATAGATGGGTGGTCACCGATATCCATCTGGATCAATCCTCCCTTCTTAGGAAGCGATGGTCTCCATTGCGTCGAATCCTGTATCATATCTCGAACTGTGTGTTGAGTTGATCTCCTGGTGTGACATTTGTTGAAGTGAAGAGGTTGCTTTTGTTTGGCATCTCAATAAGGTTGTAATTGTTGTGTGGATGATTTGTTTTTTGAGAAGCAACTTGAATGCACGGCCTTGCATCGTAGAGGTACTTGGATGGATGAGGAAACAAGGACTTTGTTTTCTTCTTGTGTCTGATGAGCTGAGATACCCTGTGCAAAGGGTGTGGAGGTAATATGATGTTCTCCTTCAGACACAATTGTGAAGAGGAATAATTTTCTAATGCAGGAGCTTATCTTCCTACCTTGTGAGACTATGTTAGGTGCAACTGTCTCTGGTATCCGATGGATTTTTCCTCCCAAAGTAACAATGACACTGCGAGTCCATGACTCATATACAGCATGGCGCTTCCACATATATGGTTTTCCTAAAAGAACATCACAGACTTCAAGTGGGGCCACATCACACAAAACCTCTTCTTTGAAAGGCTTGATACCATATGGTAGGAGGCATTGTTTATTAATGTGAGTACCTCGTCCTTGTCTTAACTAACCGATGCTTTAGGGTTGCGGGTGTGGTGTTGTCGAAAGCCGCAAATTCTTGACGACTTATGCTGAGACCCGGTTCTTTTGGATTCCACTATCAACAACAAAATGTATTGGGTTTCCTTTCACCCACACCTGCGAGTGGAAGAGGCACTCCTTTGCCTCTGAATATTCAAGCTCCTCTAGTTGAATCTATTCGGTAGCAAGAGTGGCAGTGGGGTATGCATCAATGATATGATTCCCATTGTCTGCGACTGTGGCATTGGGTTCGGAATCATAATCAATATCTGATTCTAAATATTTGATCTCGGCCACCAATGACTACTTTGAGCGACATTCATTAGTGTTGTGCCAAGGGATTTTATGAAATTCACATCGCTTCCCAGTGTCCTTATTTGTCTTTCCACCCCCCTTCTTTGCTTGTGGAGGGGACTGGTTGTCATTTCCTTTTCCTATGTTCTGTGGGAAAGGGTTTCCCTTGCCTTGCTTTTGTGGTAGATTCGTAGGTCCAGAGTCTCGCTCATTTTTTTTTTCAAAATTTCTCCTCGATTTTGACAGCATACTGATAGGCGGATCCAAGTGAAGAGATGTCGAGGAATTCCATATCAGTTCGAATGTACTGATAAATAAAAATGTAATATTTCAGAATTAGGTGCCACTCGGAGTCCTTGATACCCAGCTTTGTGCGCAAGGTATGAAAGTTGTTGGTGTACTTTGACATCGTCTAGTCCCTCTCTTGACGAAGGATAGTCCATTTGGTTTACTAGTCATCATAGTTTCCCATAGGGTAGTATTGTTCATTGACGACATCTACGAAAGAACCCCAAGTGGGATTTGTCTCAAACATTCCAGACTTGTTTGATGAGTTTTTCTCCCAATAAGTACCCCACCAATTTTGGACATGGGGGACTTCCCTAGGGAGAGAAAAGGTGATATTTTCTCTATCGGAGATATTTGTTGCATCCACAAATCAGCTGATCATTGAAGATGAACTTTCCAATGCCGACATTCGTAGAAGGATTTGGGAGAAATTATCCATCATCTCGTTCCTCTATCGCGTGAGGTATCCCTCGAGCAATTATTTCATAGGATCTCCTGCTTCGTCGTCTCTCTTTTCTTTCTCCATGGGAGGCCATTTGGGAGAGCGAGAGTGATAAATTGAAACTATTTCAAGACCAAACTCTCTGTACCGAGACCTCGTCGGGGACATGCGCCGAGAAACAATCAATGAGTAGATTTCTCTGATACCATTGATCCATATTTACGTGTGAATGAAATGAAAGAACAGATACGGAATCATAATCACAGAAATTTTGCAAAGATAACAAAGATACAGTAAACACATATTCTATTAAATGGTGGAAATAGAACAGACTGTAATACAACAGCTAGAATGGCGATGGCTATCTCTAAGAAGAGATGTGACTGCTACACTCATCCATGCAAAGATGAATACAAAAGGAGACCAAAGGGTCCTATTTATAGTAAGAATGAGGGCAAGAACCCAAAAAGTCCAAAACATAACCCTATAAGATGAACCGCCATAAATTTTGTGGCCCCAAGGTGGTAAGTTGAACAAACAACTTCCCGGCGTCATAACTTTTGCATACGATCTTCGATTTGGGCGCTTGATATCTTGTTGCAAAGATCTATCAGCTATTTACATCCCATAACAACAAATATCAAGTCTAGATTAGACTCATATTTTCCATACCATTCGATGCCAAAAAAACATTGTTTAGGGTTTCAAAACGGCCCCGGAAGTTTGGGACCCGAAAAACCGTAGAAAAATAACTAGGAAACTGCCACAATGGACAATTGTTTTGAGCCAGTGGAATAGGTGGGTGGCCACTGATCTCCATTTGGATCATATGTTGAGCAAAAAGCATTTTTACAATATAGATGAAAGATTTATATCTTTATGAAGGGAAAAAACCAAGGGTTTTGGCCATCACTTGAATTAATTAATGTTTTAATATTTGTCAAGGTTATTTCGAAGTGTAAAGGGGTAGGAAGGGGGTAGAGGATCTACCCTCCATATGCATGGAACATGTAAAAAGGACGAGGACAGGAGTGTGTATGGTGGGGAGTGTTAAAATATCTAGGAAGATATTAAAGTACTAACACGCTTTAGGTCAAGAGAATTCATGCTCCACAACTTAGAAGTGATGGGAAACCTAGTTAATTTGGGGAGAATGGTGATAGAGGGACATTACTGCTATTGTGAAGAGAAATATACAAGAACATAGCTCTTGAGAGAGATAATGGAACCATTTGAACTATGGAAGATACATTATCCTATCTCATCCCCTCCTTCTGGTGACCCTGAAGGCAATCTCTCCTACATAGTCTCAAACTCTTGATGCCTAAGTAACGACCTCCTTCTGGGAGTGAAGGGAAATTGAAGAGAAAGGGAAGACCATGAGAAGGTTGACGATGAGAATTTCTTGGAAATATTGATATGAAGAGATACTTTCAACCTATTTTAGAACGAGCTTTCATACTTTAAGCACATGTTGCGATAGAGATATGATAACATGCCAAGGTAACAGGATTCCATTCGACATATCGCTTAGCCTTACTTTATGGTGGAATCGAGAATGGAAGAAATATAAAGTGCTATTCGAAAGAAAAGAAATCAAGTTGATGGGTTCATAATCGATATGGACAATCTGATGAAGATGAATCACTGTATCCATTTACAATGTACCCCAAGCTTTGGAATGAAGGAAATGGAGGAAGAATCTGTACACCTCCTAGTTTAGTTGGAAGACAGGCATGCCTAGGATTGAAGAACATGTATTTATTTCTATTTTTGTCTAGTTTATGAGTTGTAAATGTATAGTCCTCTTATGAGATGTCTCGATCTCACAACTGACTTCCCCTTGATTTTGTATAAACAACTCGATCTCACAACTCATTTTGTTTAACCACCTTGATTTTGTACTTTATCTTGTCCTAGAGCTCAGTTAGCCTCATGAAATATGAGGCAATATTCTCCGACTTCATCATCTTCATATTTGGAAATTGATTCCTCAATGTGAGAGTCACATTGATGCTACTGTGTTCAAATAGTTTCTTCAAGGTTTTGAACATCTTCCTCACTGTCGTCTTTTCTGAGATCTGAGGAACCAAGTGGTCTCTAACTGAGTCCACTAAAATCCTTCTTGCTTTGGCATCATTCTTCCTCTAGTTGTTGAGTGTGACCATTTATATGTTAATACTATGATGTGGATGGATGTGTGTATAATTTATTAAAAAACATTAATATTTGTTTATATGTTTCACTCTTTCATTTAATAGGTATTTGAATTGAAAATTAAAATTTTAGAATTTTATGAATTCTTGTTTATATGTTTCATTCTTATATTTAATAAGTATTTGAATCGAAAATTAAAATTTTAGAATTTTATATTATATGCATATTAAAGTTATAGTTATAGATTAATACTAATTCTTTAATGTTTTTTTAAGTATCTATAAGGAGTTTGAATATGTGATCTTTCATTTGCAATTTTTTGTTTTAATTAATGGTTACTAATTGCTCAAATCTCTATGGGCTTAACTATTTAACATTAAAAATAAAATAAAATAAAAATATTATTTTCTATGTTGATGATAACTTTTTTCTATGTCAAAAAGTGAAAGTGAATTGTTGGCAATCATTTGAACACTATCTGATTTTGGACTTATTAGATTTTATAACCAATCCTAAAAATGGTCCCATGCATTCTTATTTACACAATCTTTCTTTCTAGACTCAATCAAAACATCAAATAATTTCCTTACAGTTTTGCTACAGAATGAGCCTTTGATTATAAAAATTGATTTCAAAATAAAAAATTTAAATTGACAATGTAACGTGCATTATATAATTTTTATTAATACTTAATTTTAAATGCCATAAAGTATTGTATAAAAATAAAATTATATTTTATAAATGACAATATCATTATAAATATTTAATATAGAGAACATACTAATCATCATATAATCAAAACATAAAATAATTTCAATAAAAAATAAAATGGAGAAAATAAAAAGCAGACTAAATAATTTTAATAAAAAATAAAATTGAGAAAATAAAAGGTAGAATAAAAATTACAATGAAGAGGCTGACAATTATTCCGTGCTCCAATCTCTTCACTCCTTCCGATTAACAATCACTCTTTATGATAACAAGACCTGCCTCTTCTACCGTAAAAATCAACTGCTCAAATAACCCTATGATAAAGAGATGGAAAAGTGATTTAAGCAAATGCAGGTTATTCCAGCCTTTGGTTTTCCACCTTCAGGACTATTGATAAATGTGGTGAAGTTGTTGGCCTCAGCTACTTTTCTTTTCCTTCAATTGAATTGTGCGTGGGAAGCGCATTTCTTTAAATTGAGTTTCTTCTGGAAAGCCCATTTCCTGAAGTTGTAAGCGGATGCCTGTTTGATAAAGTTTGGCTCTGTCCACCAACAGATAATCTGCACTCAATTCTACACACAGGTTATGATTTCATTTCACTTGTAATTCTTTTAACCCCGCCATTGATTAGTTGTTTTTCGAAAGACTATAACGAATTTATAATGACTTTTTAATCTGACTGGCAAGTTTTACATTGGCTAAGTTACCACAAACCAAGGGCATCTAACTCGTCAAAATCACCCAGGGATCGCACTCGGCCTGGACCGCACCAACCCTTAACATGGTTGGATTTTTTGTATCTGCAGGATTAGAACCGACGACCTTTCCGCTTAGGGGGTGTCTTAAGCATACCCCGCAACCAAGTGTTTTACATCTCACGAATACTTGATATGTTTCATTCTGATATTTAATACGTATTTTATATTATATACATATTAAAGTTATAATTATAGATTCATACTAAATCTTTAATGTTTTTTTAAGTATCTATAAGGAATTTGAATATGTGATCTTTCATTTACAACTTTTTGTTTCAATTAATGGTTACAAATTGCTCTAATCTACATGGGCTTAAATCTTTGATATTAAAAATAAAAATAAAATAAAAATATTATTTTTTGTGGATGATAACATTTTTCAATGTCAAAAAGTGCATTGTTGGGAACCATTTGAACACTATCTCATTTTGGACTTATTAGATTTTATGACCAATCCTAAAAATGGTCCCATGCATTCTTATTTAGAGAGGCTTTTCTTCTAAACTCAATCAAAACATCAAATAATTTCCTTACAAAGTACTTGGAAAAATTCCAAGTTTGGCTCCATAGAAGCTTTGATTATAAGAATTGATTTCAAAATAAAAAATTAAAATTGACAATGTAATATGCATTTATATAATTTTTATTAATAATTAATTTTAAATGATATAATGTATTTTATAAAAATAAAATTATATTTTATATATGACAATATTATTATAAATATTTAATATTGTAATATATTTTATAAAAATAAAGTTATATAATTAAAATAAATAAATAAATATATATAAGATAACATACTAATTATCATATAATCAAAACATAAATTAATTTCAATAAAATATAAAATTGAGAAAAATAAAAATTACAATGAACAGAATGAAAATTATGCCCTTCTCCAATCTTTTCACTCCTTCCTATAACAATCACTCTATATTTATGCCCTTCTCAGATAATCCTATCATGTCATATTTCAAAGATGGGAACGTTATTTAAGCAAATGCAGGTTATTGCAACCTTCGTTTTTCCACTTTTAAAGAATATTGATTAGTGTGATGGAGTTGTTGGCCTCCATTCCATGAATACTTTTCTTTTCCTTCAATTGAATTTCGCTTGGGAAGCCCATTTCTCTCAATTGAATTTCGCTTGGGAAGCCCATTTCTCTCAATTGAGTTTGGCCTAGAAAGCCCATTTCCTAAAGTTGTATGCAAAGTTTCAGGTGCTTTTACCAGTAGAGGAACACAAGGAGGTAATTCTTATTAGTAATTAATTTTTAATGACAATATCATTATAAATATTGCAATGTATTTTATAAAAACAAAATTATATGATCAATATATATATATATATATATATATATATATATATATAAGACAACATAATAATTATTATGTAATCAAAACATAAAATAATTTCACTTAAAAATAAAAAATTACAATTTCTGAGAAAAAAAAAGAAGACTTAAAATTCCAATGAACAGAATGACAACTATCCCCTTCTCCGATATCTTCACTCTTTCTGATGAGGCTATTGTAATACTGCAATATTGTAGCTCGACTACACCTTTCTGCACCATATCACGTATAAAGTGATACCGAATTTCTATGTGCTTTGACTTGCCATGAAAAACAATGTTCGTTGGAATCTGCACACAACTCTGGTTATCACGGTGAATTATGATTGGCTCTGGAATCTTTCAAGACAATCCTGCAAGAATTTTACAAAGCCAAACTACTTCTCAGACTTCTAGTTCAATACTTGGCCTCTGTAGTACTAAGAGATACTGAGTTCTGCTTCCTACTACACCAGGAAATTAATGCAAAACCCAGACTAAAACAACATACTGGAGTACTATTCCTATATGTAGTGCATCTGGCCCAATCTGAGTCTGTAAACCTTTGCAATTTCAAGTCACGTTCTGAATCGTGAACCGTATCCCACATTGCGACGCAAATATCTGAGCACATGTCTTGTAGCAATCCAATGAATCTGACTCGGTTAACACATGACCTAACTAAGGATATTCATAGAAAAACAAATATCTCGTCTAGTGTTTGTCAGATACATCAATGACCCAATCAGCTGGCGATACATAGTGGGATTGATCAAATTTGAATCTGAAGCAGAATCTCTCAACTTCTTCAAATTTTCATCAATCGGAGTAGCTATGGACTTGCAGTCCAATGTTCTGAATCTCTTTAGGAAATCTATTGTGTATTTTCCTTGAACTAGGAAAATATCCTTCTTCCTCTGCCATACTTCTAATCCCAAGAAGTAATGCATCAATCCAAGATCCTTCATTCCGAACTCAGAGGGGAGTTTCTTCTTACACCATATAATAGGTCATCAACATATAGTACCAAAATCAATGGGTCATCATTCACAACCTTGTGGTAAAGGTTGAGGAGATCCTTCATTACGAACTTAGAGGCGAGTTTCTTCTTACACCATATAACAGGTCATCAACATATTGTACCAAAATCAGTGGATCATCATTCACAACCTTGTGGTAAAGGTTGAGGTCTACATCAGTCTTGGTGAATCCCAAACTCATTGGGATTCCATCTATTCATCCATACCAGGTACGAGGTGCTTGGTTGAGCCCATATAAATCCTTTTTCAGCTTCAATACATGACACTCCTTTCCATGGACAATAAACCCTTCTGGATGTTTAATATATACTTCTTCCTCAATAATACCATTGAGTAGGGATGTCTTGAAATCCATCTGGTGCAACTTCCATCCCATAGCTAAAGGAATAGCAATGATCGACATGATGGAAGTCCATCGAGCCACAACATCAAATGTATCATCATAATCGACTCCCTCTTTCTGAGAGAACCCTCTGACAAAAAATCTAGCCTTTTATTTTTCAATGACCCCATCTTCTCCATGCTTGATTTTGTATAACCACCTTGATCTCACAACTGAATTCCCCTCAAGTTTAGGCATAATCTCCCACACATCTTTCATCATGACAAATTGGTATTCTTCCACCATGGCATCCTCTCAAACTTGGTGTCTGGATGCTTCTTCATAAGTGGTGGGTTCTGAGTCAATGATGTGACTCATCAATTCCACATAACTGGAGAACCTCTGAGGTCTTTTTCTTTCTCGAAAAGTGCCATGTGGAGCTTCATGCTCCTCTGCGTCCTATAAGGTTTGTTGTTCCCATCTAGGTATTTTCTAGCTTATTGCAATATCTCTGGGATCATCTGCTATCTCGACTGGATCAATGGTATCAATGGGTTCATTTTTATCTGTTATCTCCCTCTGATCTTGAGGGGGAGATGATCTCATCTCCTGTGATCCTAGCATCTCCTCCTCATCGATATCCATGTATGATCCTATTCCTTTCATGACAACCATTTCTCTTTCAAAGGTCACATGCCTGCTAACTTCAACCTGTCTGGATCCTGAGATATAAATTATGTAAGCCTTTGAAGATTCATTGTATCCCACGAAAGTCCCTTTTTTCTTGAAGGTTCTTCTTGGGAAACCTTGTTTTGTTGGGGGTTGTAGGGAACTATGAGCTCCCTCTTAATTCATGCTTCCTTTCAAAAATCATTGAATTTTGTAGAGGTGTATTCTCCACCATTATCTGATTTTACAATATTGATCCTCTTCCTAGACAAATGTTTGACTTCTACTTTGAATTCTTTGAACTCGTTGAGTACTTCTTGTCATATGTCCTGTCATGTGTCTAGATGCACCACTATCTATGAGCTAGGTATCACAAGTGGTCCGAACAGTACCTAATATAGATTATATGAAGAAGAATTTTGTACAATCTTCATTCTTTTGTTTCTTGTGATGATGATCTTCTTCTACATCAGCAGTTGAAGCTTCACGCTTCCTTTTGTGTGAAATTTGACAGCTACTGGCATAATGATCATATTTCTTGCACCTGTAGCATTGGACATGAGATAGATCCTTCTTTTGTTTCTTCTCATCTGGTGGAGGACTTTATCTCTTATCTCGACGCTTGTGATTGAAGGACTTCCTTCCCCTTACCTTGCTTTTCTTGGCATGAGATATGAACTCTTCATTTTCCTTAGGTTGAGTGCCATGAAGTCGTTGGCATGTTGTTATTCTCATCTCTTCCTCAGTGCTTTCTTCCCATAGCTTACCAAATTTGGGAAACTTGGTTCAACCACTTATAGGTTGGATAAAAGACTCTCAATATGGTGGGAGACCATTTAAGGTGGTCATAACGAGATCCTTTTCTTCAAGATTGTCTCCACTAGACTTTAGCTTGCCTCAAAGCTCGATGATCCTCATGAAATATGAGGCAATATTCTCGGACTTCGTCATCTTCATATTCGATAGTTTATTCCTCATTGTGAGAGTCACATTGATGCTATTGTGTTCAAATAGCTTCTTCAAGGTTTTGAACATCTTCCTCGTTGTCTTCTTTTCTGAGATCTGATGAACCAAGTGGTCTCTAACTGAGTCCACTAAAATCCTTCTTGCTTTGGCATCATTTTTCCTCTAGTTGTTGAGTGTGACCATTTAGATGTTAATACTATGATGTGGATGGATGTGTGTATAATTTATTAAAAAACAGTAATATTTGTTTATATGTTTCACTCTTTTATTTAATAGGCATGTGAATTGAAAATTAAGATTTTAGAATTTTATGAATTCTTGTTTATATGTTTCCTTCTTATATTTAATAAGTATTTAAATCCAAAATTAAAAATTTAGAATTTTATATTGTATGCATATTAAAGTTATAGTTATATATTAATACTAAATCTTTAATGTTTTTTTTCAAGTATCTTTAAGCAATTTGAATATGTGATCTTTTATTTACAAATTTTTGTTTTAATTACTCGTTACTAATTGCTCTAATCTCTATATGCTTAAATCTTTAATTTTGAAAATAAAATAAAATAAAAATATTATTTTCTATGTCGATTTCAATGTCAAAAAGTGAAAGTGCATTGTTGGCAACCATTTGAACACCATATGATTTTTGACTTATTAAATTTTATAACCAATCCTAAAAATGGTCCCATGCATTCTTATTTACAGGGGATTTCTTTCTCGAACTCAATCAAAACATCAAATAATTTTCTTGGAAAAATTACAAGTTTTGCTACAAAATGAAGCTTAAATCAATTTTTATTAATACTTAATTTTGAATGACAAAATATTTTATAAAATGTATATATATATATGTCTATCATTATAAATATTTAATATTGATAACATACTATCATATAATCAAAACATAAAATAATATCAATAAAAAATTAAATTGAGAAAATAAAAAACAGAATAAATAATTTCAATAAAAAATAAAATTGAGAAAAAGAAAGAAAAATAAAAATTACAACAAGAGAATCACAATTATCCCCTGCTCCGATCTCTTCACTCCTTCCGATTAACAATCACTCTTTATGATAACAACACCTGCCTCTTCTGCTGCAAAAATCAATTGCTCACTGCTTAGATAAGAGATGGAAAAGTGATTTAAGTAAATGTTGGTTATCCCAGCCTTCAAGCACTGCTGATCAGTGTGGTGAAGCTGTTGGCCTCAACTTCAGGGCTACTCTTCTTTTCTTTCAATTGAATTTCGCTTGGGAAGCCCATTTCTTTCAATTGAGTTTCGCTTAGAAAGCCCATTTACTGAGGCTGTAAGGGGCTGCCTATTTGATAAAGGTTGGCTCTGTCCACTAACAGATAATCTGCGCTCAATTCTACACACAGGTGATGATTCCACTTCACTTGTAATTCTTTTAACCCCGCCATTGATTAGTTGTTTTCCGAAAGACTATAATGACTTTCTAATTTGAAAGGTCTTTTTAGAAGCAGATGGTGTCTCAGTTCCTATATTTGTTTCACCCTGGGTCCCAATTTTTACAACTGATAAATTTCTATGCTCATTTCCGAGACCCCTATGGTTGCCATTTGGTTTGTCTACCGGTGTCTCCTCGTTACAATTATCATTTTGTACCTTGACTTTGTTTATTATGTCGATAGGCATAAATATCAATGGTATTTTTGGGGGATGGACTTGCTTGTGCAGATCATCAAGATCTTGCAAATCCCACCAACTGGATGCTCCAGATCATCCCAATCGTCTGATCTTTTAACACTCCTAACTAGCCGTAGAGTTAGGAGTTTGTTAGGATATGATTACGCGTGTGAGGAGTTGTTAGCCGCTGGCGAGCAGGTGGAGGAGATAGAGGAAATCGCGCAACGAGTCTGTTAGCCGCCGAGGAATTTGGTGGTGGAATCGTTAGCTGAATCTGTTAGCCGCCAAGAGTCTGCTAGGAGATGTGGCGGTGGCGGTGGAGGAAGTAAGCACGGACGAGATCCAAAACCGTGGCGGTGGAGGAAGTAAGCTCGTACGAGATCCAAAACCCATAGATACAGTTTCCAAAACCTAGTTTCGCCATTCCTGTGCCATCCTGGAGCGTTCGCCAATTCGTCGCTAGAGCATTCACCGATTCGTCACTGGAGCATTCGCGGATTCACCTGTGCAGTAGAGGTAAGCCTGAAATATTCCCAAATGCTCATAGGTTTTGAGAAAACTGAAAAATAAAAGCTGCACACACTAAGCTAAACACAGATTTCCTTTTTTCAATTTTCTGATTACCAAGCCTGTTATCCTTTTAAGCAATAAAAAAATTCCATACAAGTCAATATGTAAGAAATCATAACATGTTGCAAACAAGATCAAGGGCTTCCTAATATTGGATGTTACAGAACCTCCAAGAACCCTAAATTTTTTATATCGTTTTCTAATAAATCTTTTTTCAAGCTTACACTTCACATGAGAGAGAAGTCTGTTGAAGTATCTGAAGCCATGTAAAGATCTGGATGTAGGGATGTTCTGATTATGAAATTGGAAACACAACCGTAAGATTAACTTTCTTCCAAATTGTGAGCCAGTACTGTTTCTTTCTTATAAGTCTTTCTGAAATGTAATCACGCAACATGTTCAAATGTTGCTTCATCTCATATTCATGTAGAATTATAGTATACTCGCCAATCACATCTAACTCACCGGCATTGGAATGGAAGTGTTCATTGTGTGCCATTTCTGCCCTTAACTTCGTTTGAGGAATGGCAGTGTTCATGTCAAACCATTGTCTAGGGTAGGAGTTTGGGGATTCATGTTTAGTTTCACATATTGTCTCCAGAGTTTCTCTATTGCAGAGAGCCTGAGTGATATCTTGCTCAAGTGGTAAACTGACTGAATCATAAGCAAGCTCGCCGGTGATCATGTTGCAAACAAGATCAAGGGCTTCCTAATATCGGATGTTCTCAAGAAAATGACATCAATCGCCCTCATTATTTCCTTACAAAACCTCCAAGAACCCTAACTTTCTGAAATGTAATCACGCAACATGTTCAATTGTTGCTTCATCTCATATTCATGTGGAAGTACAGTATACTCGCCAATCACATCTAACTCACCGACATCGGAATGACAGTGTTCATTATGCGCCATTTCTCCCCTTAACTCCGTTTGAGGAATGGCAGTGTTCACGTCGAACCATTGTCTATGGTAGGGGTTTGGGGATTCATGTTTAGTTTCCCATATTGTCTCCAGAGTTTCTCTATTGCAGAGAGCCTGAGCGATATCTTGCTCAAGCAGTAACCTGACTGAATCATAAGCAAGCTCGCCAGTGATCATGTTGCAAACAAGATCAAGGGCTTCCTAATATTGGATGTTCTCAGGCCAATGACATCAATCACCCTCGTTATTTCCTTACAGAACCTCCAAGAACCCTAACTTTTTGATATCAATTTCTAATAAATCTTTTTCAAGATTACACTTCACATGAGAGAGAAGTCTGTTGAAGTATCTGAAGCCATGTAAAGATCTGAATGTCTGGATGTTCTGATCATGAAATTGGAGACACAACCGTAAGATTAATTTTCTTCCAAATTGTGAGCCAGTACTATTTCTTTCTTATCAGTCTTTCTGAAATGTAATCACGCAACATGTTTAAATGTTGCTTCATCTCATATTCATGTAGAAGTACAGTATACTCGCCAATCACATCTAACTCACCGACATCAAAATGGCAGTGTTCATGTCGAACCATTGTCTAGGGTAGGGGTTTGAGGATTCATGTTTAGTTTCCCATATTGTCTCCAGAGTTTCTCTATTGCAGAGAGCCTGAACGATATCTTGCTCAAGCGGTAACCTGACTGAATCATAAGCAAGCTCGCTGGTGATGATGTCCATGTATCTCTCATTCACCATTTCCATCGCATTTCTCTTTCTCTTCTCAACTAAAATATTGGGAAGCCTTGCAAACCCTTAAAGTCCTAATAAACACGAAGGGTCCTGATAATTTGATCTAACCCTAAACCCAACCAGGAGCCTGCCAAAAATAGAGAACCCTGAATTTGAAAAGAGATACCATTAACCCCAAATCGAGGTATTTGTTATCAAGTTTCATTTCCAAGTATATATCATTAACCCAAAATCTAGGTAGCCATTATCAAGTTGTTTTCCATCTCGAAACGATCTCTGTCATCGAGATCGTTAAAGGGAGAGTTCCCCACATCCCTTGAATTTGTGCCACAGCTACCACTTAGGTTGACAACATCAACGTAGAGAAAAATCATTGTATAAATGTTTGTGTGACTAAAATGTATATTGGGAATCCCTGCAAACCCTTAAAGTCCTAGTAAACACGAAGGGTCCTGATAATTTGATCTAACCCTAAACCCAACTAGGAGCCTGCCGAAAATAGAGAACCCTAAATTTGAAAAGAGATATCATTAACCCCAAATCAAGGTATTTGTTATCGAGTTTCATTTCCAAGGATATATCATTAACCCAAAATCTAGGTAGCCGTTATCAAGTTGTTTTCCATCTCGAAACGATCTCTGTCGTCAAGATTGTTAAAGGGAGAGTTCCTCATATCCCTTGATTTTGTGCCACAGCTACCACTTAGGTTGACAACATCGACGTAGAGAAAAATCGTTGTATAAATGTTTGTGTGACTAAATTTTTTGTGTCTATTTTCATTTCCAAACCCATGCACCTCTCACGAATACAATTTTATTCCCTTCTATATTATTGGTGATGATAGGAGCTTGAGCAGTCAGCAACCTATATGTTTAGGATTTAGGATAATTTGAACGTCTGACGGTGGTGTTGGGATCGGTGAAAAATCGTTGTTTTCAAGTATTCTAAACGTGATCTCTTGAAATACAGTGATGTTGTATAAATGTTTGTGTGACTAAATTTTTTGCGTCTATCTTTTTATTGTTTCTATTTTAATTTCCAAACCCATGCACTCGTCTCGAATACAATTTTATTCCCTTCTATATTATTGGTAATGATCGGAGCTTGAGCCATCAGCAGCGTACATGTTTAGGATTTAGGGTAATTTTAACGTCTCACAGTGGTTATAAAATGTACAACATTTCAAATGGATCTATGTTAACTTGATATATATAATTTATTTATAAGAATGAGTTGTTGATTTTTCAAAGTAACTGTTGAAATTCATTAAAAAAATAAAAATAAATAAAGGTTATATTTTAAGGTAAATATTAATAAATTAATGATAAGTTTGTAGAGTTCAATTATGTTATAAACTCTTTTGTCCTCTCGACATCTGCAAAACGAACTCCTGCATCGTCTGAATTTTGAAATATCTAGGTTTTTGGTGTAACGCACTGTACCTATAACTCGTTACAAGAACCCGATAACATCAGTATTGCATCAACGGCTCCGTTCGACATAATCGAAATATTATTTTATGGATAAACTCGAGTTCAGACTTCAGATTAGAGTCTTAATTCTTTAGTCACTTAGGTTTTTATTATTATCTCAATTCACTGTCACTTCCTGAAATTAAATATTTCTCTACATCATTTTGTACTTATTTTTCACTGGATTTGAACATATTTTTATCATTGTTCACATTAAAATGCAAACAAGATCAAACACATAAACTTTATAATAAATTTTATGTGTTTGATGAAATGCTTTCATAGGATTTCCCCAAATCAAAGGTAAATATAAATACATGAGATGACCTACGTTCACAAAGGACTATAATGAACCGTCGAAGACAGATGAACTTGCTCTCTTCATTAGGGTTTGATATAATCGCATAGTATGCTTCTCTATATTGCTCAAGATCCATTGAAAACTTAAAAACATTGGCCCATAGATGACCTTTAACATTAGATGCTTGTGCTACTGAAGCATCATTAGGCAGGGAATCTATCACCCCACAGGCTTCAAGTGCCACATGGGCAAATTTACATGCACCAGCAGTTGTAACCCTAATTACAACTGCTGAAAGAGTAGACTTTTTAAAAAGAATGAGAAAACCAGATGAACAGAAAACCTTAAATGCATGAGACTTGACTAAACTACAGGTTTATATGTAAAAAAAGATCTAATTTTGGGTAGATTATGATACAGGCTTATGCCTAAGGCAATAATCTGAATTATTGCAATATGGAATTGAAAAAATGAGGGCACTACAAGAGCTCAAAGCTCACTATAATGAGCTCTGTGTGAAAGAATGAGCGAAACTCATATTAAATTATATCTAAAGTAATATATATTTAAAGTATACATGTCTTTTATGTTGTTAATTATATTTTATTATAATAATAAATTATTAATGACATAATATAATAATTTGAATAATAAGATATGAGTAATATATTTTAAAAATTATATAAAGGGTTTTCAATTTGTGATTATGGCTTATTGTATGTATACATATTTAAATAGTTATAAAATGCTATCTCATTTCTAACATTTCATTTATTAATTATTATTTAAAAAATACATATTTCAAAATGTTTTTATTAATCTTTTTGCTTCCACCACATGTGCATTAATATAGTACTACATGAGATGTCAAATAAGATAAATCATGCATGTATACATAATGTCGTTCATCATGGAAAGAGTCCAAGTGTGAGTATCGAGGTTTGAGGTTTGGGTTCATCATGGAGAGAGTCCAAGTGACATTGTTGAGGTTTGAGGTTTGGATTGATTATGGATTGTGTGACTGTGTTTACATGGGATGTACATATGATAGGTACATACATGGAATCCCAAAACAATGTGTTTGTTGTCTAGAGGTCATGGTCATGGTCTATGAACAATGATTTTGGATTTAAAGCATGTGGTGAATCTTTTGGTTCCCTATGTGAATGCCATAGATTTTCTCTTTCACCCTCCTATTGTTGTTGTTATGGCGCATCACATAGTTTCTTGAAGTGTGTTTGAAAACATTTATACAATCGATGATACTATAAGGACTAGAATGAAATAGTGTATCCAATCATTTACTATCTCTCTAAGTTTTTGGGTATTTTAATTATTCGACATGGATTGGTAAGTGGTAGATTAGTATGTTATTGTTGGTGTTTTTGTTTGCAACAGTCATTACCTATTGTTTGGGTGTTTCATTCAGTGAAGGAATTGCTTCAAAATTTTGCATATGAATGATTTTCTTTAGAAACTAAAAAATTATGTCGTGTGGAGAATGCATTGTGGTATTCTATGAATGTGGGATGGGATGTTTTCTTCTCCATTGGATGTACTAGAGATTCAAGGCTAAGGACAATGAAATTACATCTTTTTTTTCTTTTATTTAAGAGTTTAAAATAGAATGTTGTAGTGTGACAACTTGGTCATGTGGAATCAATGTCATTTTGTAGGGTTAGTTCTAAACCGACAGTGATACTATGTGGATTAAGAAGGTGTGATTGCCAATTTGCATGTTGTCTTTGGAAAATAAAAAAACCCTGACTATCTCTTAAAAATGTTCAAACTATTTATTGATAAGAAAGTGATTATATGGGATGGAAAGATATCAACTCAAAAAATCATCTGAATTGGAAAGCATTTAAACCTTAATAAGTAGTTACAGTTCAACAAGGGGCATTTTAGGCCATACTAGCATGGCTCATGATAAGGACATGTTCTCAAGGATGATTTGCATAGCCACGAAGATCCAGTTCCCCTAGCCCTCCCTAAACTAGAATGTTGATTTTTTAGAACCCTCAATGTCAATGAAGAATATAATTATTTTTAAGGGAACATGGAGTCACCATGACATTTTTTATCATTGGTACCTCAAGGACTAGGGTTGGAGGTCCACTATATCTGTAGATTTTGAAAGTTCGAGGTACACGATAGAGTAGTGTTGTGTATAGAATTTTATCACATTTGGTAAGCATGGATTATGCCATTATGCCATCAAGAATCAGTTTGGCATGATTCATTTACAAAAAATGGGAAAATTATAGGGTTTATACGAGTTAGGGATTATAGTTTTTCAATTGTCTATGAACATTGGTATTGCAATTTTACATGATTGAGTTATTATGAGGCACCTTTACAATCAAGTTGTGTCTTGATGTTTTTATATGCAATATCATTAAAAGTGAAGTATTATTCAATAAGTCCATTGGTTGTATTTAAACATTGACTCTAAGGAACAACCTACTTATGGGTACACTTTGAATGAGTTGAATGTTTTTAAAGAATAGATAGAGAACAAGTAGCACTAGTGATATGAAATTCTTTTTATAGTTACCCACTGTTATTTGCTTCTATGTTTATCTGAATTGCAAAAATTGTATAATCAAGGGATAATTGATAGGGATGAATGGATAACTCACAAGTGATGAATGGATAACCAACACTCCATGGATAACCTGAAGAATGTGGATGATAACATGTAGAAAGGCATAGATAACTCACAAGTGTCTTCTATTCCATCACTATCTCTCAACCATTTGATCCCTATCAAAGTGATCCAACCACAAACTATGTGGGTGTGCTAGAATTGTTTTTCACATAATCTCATAAATCCATAGTCCCATAGGCATTATTCAGGTTTTTGAACACAAATTTAGAGGTTTACTGAGCTCTCTCACCTCTCACAATCACCTTTAAGTGACTTTAGATACTTTTGTTTACATGTTGAACAGCCTCGGGGTCCATGTATTGTTGTAGAAATTGGGTGCCACAGGTTTGTACAAAATTGTGCTATTCACCTTAGTTCATCCAAAGGATATGCAAATGCAGACGTTGTGGCGGACTATTTATTGGATTCATTGCATGTCATTGACAGTACTCACAATAATTGATATAGAAATATAATTCCTCCCAGCCACCTCCTAACTTAGATGGAGCTAGGTCATGGGAACAAAAAAGTTTTATCACAAATCTTCTTGTCACATGACAAATGACAACACAAATTGGGGTATGGTGAATGAGGATGGATAAAAATTACATTTTAGTTGTAACGAATT